>CM024756.1:55179660-55313968 GCA_014218235.1 Colocasia esculenta
ATCCTTTAGTATACTGCACTTTGACTCTTGAAATTTGATCTGATGGCCTCTGTCGCACAGTTGGCTAATGCTAATGAGATTGTGCTTCAATCCCTGACTAGTAGCACATCTTCTATGACTGTTTTTCCTTTGTTTTCCACAGAGCCACTGCCTATTACAATTCCTTTCCCATTATCTCCATAGGTAATGTTCCATCTTCAGTTGGAGATGAGAGAACAACTTCTGGTTTTCTGACATGTGTCTTGAGCACCCACTATCCAAATACCATTTGGATGCTCGAGGGTTGTCCTGAAATAAAGACATCAAGCTTTAGGTACCCAAATTCTTTTGGGTCCTGATTGGTTAGTATCATTAACATTATCTTTTAATATCCATTTTTTGTGTCTTGTTGGACATGTAGTTTAATATGTCCTAATTATTGCAGTGACTACACAGGATAACTTAGTCACTTTTTCTATGTATTAAAATCAGCTTTGTATGCTATATCTTGTCGGATACAAATTTGGTGTTGGATATGTTTTAGGATAGACCTGGTTTCTTCATTATCTGGGGGTATATCCTAATCCATTTTTCTTCTTACCTGATCTCTCGCACCTTTTAATATTAGAGAGTTTTTACCATTAGTAAATTTTTCTAGTGTGCTTGATAGTTTATCATGTTCTTCATTTAAGTTTTCAATTTCTTTCTGTAATTCATCAGTACTTTCATGTTTTCTAGTTTAGTTATTTGTTCATTTTTAACTTTTAGGTCTTCACATAACAGTTCATTCTTCGTTTAAGTTCAATTATTTGACTTTCTAATTGTTCATTTTCTGATTTTAGATCTGAGTTGTATTTTCTATACAGATATGTTTTCTTACTTACTTTTAATAGTTTAGTTACTTCTTTATACTTTTCATAAAGTTCATTGAAAGCCTCTTCTAAACTATCGGTAGTCTGAACCATTGCATGAATCAAAAGATGAGTCAGAAGTTACCTTTTCTTCAGTGTTTGCCATGAAAGCCAAGTGGGCTTTTTCTTCATTACTGCAGGAGCTCGACTCACTATCTGAGTCGCTACTGTTTTCCCATGCTGCTGCCATTCCTTTCTTTTGAACTTTCTAAACTTCTTGGAACTGTCCTTCTTCCTGAATTTGATTTCTTTAACTTAGGACACTCAGTCTTAATGTGTCTGGCTTCTTACATTCGTAGCAAATGGGTTCTCCTTTCTTCACTTCTTTTCCATCTGGTTTTTTGAAGTCCTTATTCATTTGAAATACTTTCTACCAGATTGAGACTTTTTCTTTTTAGCCAAGATTCGCTGTAACCTTCTGGATAACATAGCTTCTTCATTTTCGCTGTCTGTATTGCTTTCACTTCAGCTGAGCTTGCTTCTGGTGAATCTTTCAGCTTTAAGGCGTTGGAGTGCTTCTTTCTGCTAGAGGACTCTCCTAGCCTTTCATATTGATTTCATGGGCCATAAGGGACCAATGAGTTTTCTACAGACATTCTCTTCAGATCATTAGCTTCTTCTATTGCTGTGACTTTTGGAGTCCATGAAGACGGTAAGGATCTAAGTATCTTCTTACCATATCTCCCATTCATATACTTTCCCCAGGCTAGCCAGTCCATTTGTGATGTCAGTGACCAAAGAACATTTGGTTATGGATCACTTGATTGCATCTGAAATCTTTCATATTGAGTGACAAGAATATCAATTCTTGTTTCCTTCACTTTGTCTGTGCCTTCATAAGTAATCCTGAGCTTTTCCCACATTTCCATTGATGATTGCAGGCTGAAACTCTGTTTGAATTCCTTCTACTAGAGCACAGCATAGGATACTTTTTGCTTTGCAATTCAGAGAGAGAAATCTTCTTTCTGTCATCATCTGCCATTGTGCTTTCTCATTTGTGACTAACAGATCACTTCTTATACTATGGACCAAATTTGATAGTCGTGTCCTTGTATAAAAAGTATTCCATTCTGGTTTTCCAGTAAGGGAATCTTCACCATCGAAGAGAGGGGGGTCGGTTGACTGACTGACCTTCAAAATTACCTTGGGCTGCCATGGATCTTTACTCTTTAGATCGTTGGATCCTTCCTTGTGAAGAGGACTTGCTCTGATACCACTTGTTGCCCTGTTGACAAGCCCAGAGGCGGGAATGGGTTTTTATAAATAAATCAATCTAGGAGATACCTGTAAAACCAAAAACAATCACAAAACGATCTTCGAACTACGTTAGTTACTTGTTAGTTTAAATAACAATACGCAATGAAGACAATCACACAACACAAGGATTATCCTGGTTCGGACTTCCTTTTTTAGGAGTCTACGTCCAGTCCTTGAGCAACAATCAGGATTGCACTAACTAGGGAACAGTCCCCTAAGGACGCTACAACACCCAGCTCAGCTGGTCTTCCTTCACACACGAAGGGAACAACACCTGGATGCCACCAGGTCTTCCTTTACAACCAAAGGGAGCAACACCCTGGATACCACCAGGTCTTCCTTCACACCCGAAGGGTGAAAAAAGATTTTCACGCCCCTAGATCCAGCTTTGATAAGAGAGGATCTGAAGCAACTAGAACTGAGAGCGAAGAGATTAAGAACTATTCACACTCTCAGAACTGAACAGGCTCTCTCAAGATTTTTCACAAGAACTAGCGGAGAGCAAGAGAGCAAAAACGGAGTAAAGGATCTTGGCTCTTGATTTCTTCAGAAGAATTTCAAAATAGTCTCTGGATCCTCTTTTCTTCTATTCTTCTGTCTTGTATATATATCTTCAATTTGAAAATCTAGTCGTTGAAGAGATGTGGTCTCTCTCTGAGTAGCCGTTAGACTGAATGACATCGGAGTCTCGGAAGCTTCCTGTCACAGTCTTTTGATCACTGAGCACGCAAAAGAGATGAGATCTTCACAGAGATCCGTTGGCTTCTATTATCTAACGTTGTACAATGAAGCTACATCAAAGGTCTGCACAGATGTCAAGCTCAAACAACAGACAGATAGGCTGTCTCTGATATCAGTCAACGTCAGTAGCAATAGTCAAGAAAATAGTAATACCAATGGCTTAAGTCTAAAGGACGTTATCAGAATAAGCACGATAAAGGAAGATATAGTCTGCATGCATGCAGAGATACGTTCAGATCTCATAAATGCAAAAGCGTCAGAGAGATGTCTACGTGGATTTTGACTAGTAATGCTTTAAGATGAATAAGATATCAAAATATGAAGTTGAAGACTATATGACTTATGAAATCGTTATGAGGTTATGGCAAGTCATTTGATTCTAAAGAAATCGATGTGAAAACTTAACAAATCGTTACATAAAAAAGTCGTTACGAGTATCAAAGAAATCGTTGTGAGAACTAAAGAAGTCGTTGCGGCTATCAAGTCGTACGAGTATCAAAGAAATCGTTACGAGAACTAAGAAAGTTTGCGGCTATCAAGTCGTTACGAGTATCAAAGAATCGTTACGGGAACTAAAGGTCGTTGCGGCTATCAAGTCATTCGAGTATCAAAGAAATCGTTACGAGAACTAAAGAAGTCGTTGCGAGTTCAAAGAAATCGTTATGATTACTTATGAAGTCGTTACAACAAGTAAGTCGTTGCGAGTTCTAAAGAAATCGTTATGATAACTATGAAGTCGTTACAACAAGTAAGTCGTTGCGAGTTCTAAGAAATCGTTATGATAACTTATGAAGTCGTTACAACAAGTAAGTCGTTGCGAGTTCTAAAGAAATCGTTATGAAACTTATGAAGTCGTTACAACAAGTAAGTCGTTGCGAGTTCTAAAGAAACCGTTATGATAACTTATGAAGTCGTTACAACAAGCAAGTCGTTGTGACATCGACTTGATTGAAACGACATGACTTTTCAGTCTTATAAGAGAATCGTTATGAACTTTAACAGAAATCGATATGGACTTAGAGAAATCTCATGTTGAAAAGATTAAAGCTTCAGAGTAGTAATGCATACCTTTATGGCTTGTTTGACTTCGGTAATTTTTCCTGTACTTAAGACTTATGAGATATTCAGCAGATTATAATGATAAATTTCGTTTGGTTTTGTTAATCATCAAAATATGTATATATATACATTAATTAAAAATTGCTTGGAGACAGACTGAACATCAGGAGTTAGTTCAGGAAACTTCGGATAAGATCCAGCTAATCAAGAAAAGGCTTGTGCGGCACAGGATAGGCAGAAGAGTTATGCTGACAACAGGAGAAAGGATTTGGAGTTCGGTTGGCGATCATGTCTTCTTGAAGATATCGCCTACTCGAGGTGTTGTCAGATTTGGCAGGCATAGCAAGCTAGCCCTAGGTTCATTGGCCCATTGAGATTCTCAAACGTTTGGGACAGCGTTGGCGTATGAGCTAGCATTACCCCCAGCTTTGGCTAGCATTCACCCTGTATTCCACGTATCTCATGCTCAGGAAGTATGTCCGAGATCCGTCTCATGTGATTAGTCATGAGCCAGTGGAGATCCAGCCAGATCTTTCATATGTCGAGCAACCGGTAGCTATTCATGACCGGAAGGTTCAGCATCTCCGGAACAAGAGTATTGTGTCGGTGAAAGTTCTATGGCGGAACTTCTCACGAGAGGAGGCCTTGGGAGCTTGAGGATGCGATGAAGAAGAAGTATCCCCTTTGTTGAGTAGTGTCGTTCTAACTTCGAGGACGAAGTTTATTTTAGGGGGAGAGGGTGTAAGGCCCTCGAACTTTTGTGTATTATTGTGTTGCATGTAAATAATTCGTGTCGTATATGTACATATGTATGTATCTACGTACGTATTAATGGAATGCTTATGTGTGTATGTATATAATAATGAGTATGTATTACTTGATGATAGTATGTGCATGGTAATACATAAGTAGGCATATATAGGGGTAAGATGTGCATGGTTTCTGCATAATTTAGAGTTCTGGCCGAAGGCCAGATTGGCGTCAAACAGCATGACGCGAGGAGTGTCAGCGTCCACCCATGGACGCCAACACTAATCCTGGCATCTAGCGATGGGACGCCAACTTCTCTGGCCTGCATGCGCAGCAGAGTCGGAAAATTCCGGAAGCAGGCAGCTCACCCATTGGGGAGCTGTCTCCAACGGTCTGAAGGGGGATCACATCAGCCTCGGGTCAGGAGAAGCTCCTCCCTTTATCTAAACCCAGATCTGCTCCCCAACCCCTCTCTTCACCCTGTTGCAAGAGAAAAAGAGAGAAGAAAACCCTAGTTCTGAACTGTGAGAGACCCCATCCTTGCCACCCAAAAATTTGAAATTCTGAAGCTTGATCCGGGTTCCACTGCAATGGAGGCTAGAAGGATCATAGAGGAAGGCTTCCCCGACCTCGGCTTGCTGTGGATCTCGCTCAAGAACCGGAGGAGAGTTCATTTGGAGGCTTCTTGGACAGCCCAAGAGAGCTTCCACCGAGCCCTACATCCCTGGTGCAATTTTAAAAGGCAAGTGACCTAACCATGATGTCCCCGTATGAGTCTAGGTCAGTTTTATAATTTTTGTATATTTTCCCTCGAGTCCTAGACCGTCACATTCACCCAATCTTGAGAGTCGGGTGTGTTTCTGCACAGACTGCATTGACGGCAAGGTCAATGGACGCGATATAATGCTTGGCGTCCATCGACCATGCCGCTGACACTGAGTCAGCGGCCAGAGACCGCCGCCAAGTTCCTCTGGACAGAACAGTGACCTGTTCTGCCCTTCCTATACACTATTTTCGGTTGGTTTCCGTGATGAGGATATATGGTAACCCTATACTCTATGTATATGTCAATGTGGTGTGTGGGATGAGTGTGATGTGTGTGTGATGGTGAATGTAGGAAATTTTATACCGTGAATGTGTAAGCATGAATTGTTGAAAATCTTGCCAATCCATGTTTCATGATTAGGATTAGTCTGAATGCCTTAGTTTTTTCAGAGCATGAAGTAGTAGATCAGTATATGTATTCTCAATTTTGATAATTGTCCATGCTTGCATGAGTTGCAAATAAATTCGGTCGGTCGGTAAATAGAAAGACATGCAAGAATGATTTGTGGTGATCGATCTACAATTGTATGATTTAGAGTAAATTTTGTATTCTTAGATCATGTATGTGACAATAACCTCTGTTTAAACAGTAAGTTGCAAAATTGCATGATGTGTTAAACCCCATGTTAACTTAAATTGTGAATAGCATGCTAATTAGGTGTTTTATTTACTGTAAATTTCATTTAGCTCAGAAAAATCTGAAAAATTGAGTGTATGATCTAGAAACCCGAAAATAGCATGTGTGTTAAAATTTTAGGTCATTTGGACCAGTATATAAGAAGTTATGTATTTTTCATGTGAAAGGCAATAATCTATGTACGTCATCGTAATGTGAGTAGATATTGCTTAAACCTAACTTGAATGGTGAAATTTCTGTGTGTCAAGCTCCTGAAATCTGTAGTGCCATGTTAAGGAAAAATAGAGATGTGCATGTGAGTGAGAAGAAAGTGAATGAGATGAAAAGTGATATGTGTAAACCATGTGTAAAAATCGGTAAAATGTGTTAAATGTGTAACTGTGCCAATGTGACACTGCTTTCGTAGAGGGCAGTGGAGCTGTATCAGGGAAAAGTCCCCTGAGAAAGTTCAATGTGTAAGTGACCCTAAGGGCATTAGGGGAAATCCTGGAGGTGGACAAGTACCACTGGTTAGGGTGGAGACTTGTTCTCCCGGTCTGCGCAGTCCAAGAGTCGCCATTGGAATGCTTAGATGGCGTCTATGTGTAATGTGATGTGTATATGTCCTTCTTTGGGGTTTGGACTATGTGTCACGGCACCTAAAAATGTGTAATGTGTAATGTGTATGTGTCCATGTGTAAATGTGTAAGTGAAAATGTGAATGCGTATGTGCAAAGTGTAACCATGTGAGAGAAAAACTTGTTGTAAAGAAAATGTGAAATTCTAAATGTGAAAATATGTTGTTGAAATCCATGTGAGAGCAAATATGAAACCATGTGAGATCAGTAAATTCATGTTGTTATATCATGTGTATGTGTGCAAAAACGCCTAGAATCCATGTTAGGGATAATTAATGAGCACTGTGTGCAAATAACATGATTGGTTATTCACATGATTGGTTTAAGCAACATTGTAGCTTCTTCATGTGTAGGTTTACAGCCATGAAATTATGTGAAATCAGCAACTTAAAGCATGAGAAAACGTTTATGTATGTGTTTAAAAAACATGTAAGATCCATGTAGTCGTGTTTCTTTTCATGAATGCACAATGTTCATGTTGGTAGCTCTCAGTCCCGGTTCTTTAAAGACAAAGTTTCATGAGTAAATTGAATAGAGAGCATGTGATAGGTAAATTTTATTCTTAGAAATCTGAAAGCATGATCCATGTATAAAATTGTAAAACTTTCATGATAGGTTGAACCTCCGAATGACTAGCATGCCATGTGTTGTAAATTTTGAATGTGCATGTAGGAACCCCTATGACTTCTACGTGTATGTTATAGGTAGTGTTGCTTGCTGAGTCTCTGGACTCACTCCTTGCTTCAGCGTACAGGTGTAGTTGGTGACGTGGCACCTTGGAGGAGGCAGCAGCAGAGACGGACTCGAGGCGGGCGGAGATTAGCTAGTTTTGGAGTTTCTTTGTGACTTGTGCATTCCATCATAGTATGTAATTTGAACATTGTATTAGAAATATCATGAAAAGGATGTATAAGTGTGGACATTATGTATTAAATTTCAGCAATTTAAATTATGTGAACTTTTAGTTTCTTATTGTAAATTTCAAACTTCATGTATGTTAAATGTTGATGATGAATGAATGGAGAAAGTTGTCTTTTACTTCCGCTACTCTGTTGTATATTCGCGTGTATCTCAGCTGTTAGTATCGTTTGGGTAAATGTCCCACTGTGAGGACTCTTGCTATACCGACGTGGGTTGGTATAACCGTACCGGTATAATGAGGGCCGTCACACCACTAACAACTGGTCGCCTAAGCTATAAGCCACACAGGCAAACCATTGCCTAAGCTACTAGCTTCAGTGGCAAGCCTCCAACACATGGGTAACATAACTGTTAACCAAGAGCTAATCCTTTATACCCTTAAACCATGATGTATCGAATGTCACACTTAAGTAAAAGGACTGGCTACCACGATGCCAATTCATCGCACACTAAACCATATTCGGAAACTTACCCAAGGAAGGGTAAAACAAAACAAGTGGAAGGTCTCACCGCATGACCTCCACTTCACCACCTGAAAGGGCTAGTACTCAGTGTACTAGGAGAAACCAGTACCCAAAAAGGGTACAGGTACCTACCATCACGAGGTACCACCACTGAAACACAAACACAACTGTGCCACTACTAGGGCACACCACAACCAGTCAATCCACAACTAGTGAATCTCCGCTCACTAACCACCACGACAACCGTGCCAACACTATGGCACACCTCGACGAGTAAAACCACAACAAACACACGCTATAACCGGTAGTAAAGCACGAGCCGAAAAGCACGATGCCACCACACGGGATAGACTACTGGTTCATGATGCCAGTATCTAACCCGAACAACACAGCACAAGAACGACCTCTCAGTCCCACAGTCACGGACGTAAGGTCCAACTGCCGCTCCACAACACAAGTAAAGCTAAAGAACTGTGGAGACAAACCAAACCACCACGACCTACAGGTCACACACCTTGTAGGCCCATGCCTGGCACCTTTAGAGACTCTGGCCCGAGCTCCCTAAGGAGGCAATAGTAACAGGACTAGCCAGGGCCCAGTACATCTACTGGTGTCCGTAACCCCTAGCTACGAGCGTGCTACAAGCGACCAAACAACAAACTCTCACAAGTCACTATCTCCTGCCATCTTTCCCTCAGCGGACGACAACTCTCCCCGAGAGCGAGGGTGTCAGGAAGACGACAAGACCTCGACGGTAGCACTGTACCGGGACAAGCCCCGAGCATACACACGTGCCTGGCTCACACAAAACCTGGGGCACCCAACTGAAGAGGCATTATGAAATAGGCGCCAGACCACCACACTCGGCAATGCACAACCACGATATATATATATATACTTACATATTCTTCATTACAAACCACGGTATAAGTGTCAGGAATAGCTGTCCCCAGTCACCTTGGGACCTACAAGCTACCCACACCAACGCACATATAAACTACGATAACCAATCACAAACTGGCCTATCATTGGTCATTACGTGACCTCCTTGCCACATACATACAATGTACACTATTATACACTAACTCTTGACCTTACTTACATTACACTAATTAAACCATCTTTATTAATCCATAAAAGACGTCACAAAACTGAGGCTAGGTTCACACTGGAACCATTATTGCCCAACACCACAACAGTATGTTCCATGCACACAGTCACATCACGAAAACACCGCTCGCGTAACGAAAACCATCAACTAACCATGTGGGCAACACGTTCACGGGGCGCTACAGGTGCCAATGCACCTCTTACCATAGCCATGCACGTCAAACATCGATTTTCGGATAACCAAATCATCAAACCATGCAAAGCGAAACCCTCGGCTGTGATCGCGACAGAGGACAAGGCCGCCTTCTGATCGCGACGCCATGACATCTCGCGATAGGAAACCCTTGTCGCGACGGGTCGGCCGTTGGCGAACCTGGTCACGACAACAGAGCGTCGCCTTCTCAGATGAAAACCCTAATACGGGAACCATCTTCGGATTTTCCATACAAACCACCCTAAACAATGTTTCAACCCGGTTTTCATGCTCATTTCACCTCCTAGATAAAGTATCTACTGTTTTTAAAGAGATAAACAAACCAACATGCAATCCAGGTAACAAATCAAGGTAGAACTCCCTACCTCCACGAAGAACGCGTAAACTTGCTACGACACAACGTCTCCCCTGCTCCATGCGACGTCCTCACTTCGAGAGCGCGTCGAACACCACGCTGGAACGCCGATTCGCCCAGAGAAGCCGCAGAAGCTCCCCTCCTAGTCGAGCAGAGCTTGTGAAAGCTATGTTTGGACAACCTTTTTAAAAACCACACAGCAGTTGCGATTGCGATGTACCTTGTCGCGACCTTGTCGCGACGGACTAGGGCGTCGCCTTCCCATTCCCGACGTCAGCAAACCTTGCCCCGTGCGTGACACATGGCGCGCATGCAGACGTCGACCCGAGCATTGCCATCGCGTTCAGAACACAACCTACACCCCCATTGCGTTCACATCCAGTGAACCAACGGGCACCACGGGCCTAACCGCCGGCCCACTAAGCCCCACACAACGCGCGGAAACCACAACCAAGGCTCAATGACCCCATATTGATCATGAGCACCATACCAAAACCAGTAAACGCAGATCCGAACTACCACTAAACGAAGATCCATGAAGATCCGAAAAATGCACTACGTTACACACGGCACTCAAACCACGTAAACGACACGCTCCACGAGTGCTACAGGTGCCAATGCACCGCTTATCAATGCCTTGCACAATATACAATGATAATCTGATAAATACGCTATCATGCACAACCATAAAGCTCTCGGAATGTTAACGCGACAGGGGCTACTGTCGCGTTCAGAACGCGACACCCCGATAGGTTGCGATCAAAAGCCTTAACGCGACGGGTCAACCTATCGCATTCAGAACGCGACAGTGGGGTCCGTCGCTTCACAGGTCAGAACCCTAATCCGGGTTGCTCTCCCCGGATCACCCCCACAAACCATGCAAAACCACATTTAAATCCATTTTTCATGCTTTACTCAATGCCCTAGCTTGATATCTATGTTCTTAAAGCAATTAACAAGCCATACATGCGTCACATGCGATTCATAACATGAAAACGGGTAGAATCTCCCTACCTTCTCGAAGAACGTGAAGAATGGCGATCACCCCGCATTTCCCCCGCTCTGTGCGACGTCCTCGCGGTGAGAGCACACACGAAAACACTCCTAACCCGAATCGCCTGAAAACCTGCCCAAAAATGCCTCCCTGGCCGAGTAGAGTTTCCTGAGCTTTGTTCAACCGACCTCAACTAAAAACACCTCATAGTTGAGAACGTGACACACTCTACGTCGCGACAAGAACGTGACATAGGAGGCCGTCGCCTTCCCACTATCGACATCAGCCATACCGCCCAGCGTGCGACACGCAGAGGACATGCAGACGAAGACCGTAAACGACGGCAACCAGAATGCGACACTCAGGGCCGTCGCGTTTAGAACGCGACGCCAGCCTCTGTCGCGTTCACAGACAGAGAACTTGTGAGCTTTTTGGGCCCAACCTGTCGGTCCACAAAGTCTCACAACCTGCGAAAACACCTGAAACACAGACTAATGGGCCACACACTGGACACCAAACCTGCTAAGCAAGGATCCGCAAAGATCCGAAAAAAATGAGCAACGTTACATTACTATCACCTAAAAAGGAATGTCATCCTCGACATTCAAAACAAACCACAGTAAGTTAGACTATCACCTAAAAAGAAACAAAGCCATATACAAAAAAGTAGGATACACTTCTCTGCATCTGCCTTTCAAATCATTATGTGCTAACTGATTCATCTGCTCATTTCCGCACTTGTTCTGCTTTCCTTTCTCTTTAATTTATTTCATAAATGCACTGCCTAGTTGCTACATTCTGCCATTTCTATACCTTTCAGCTGTAGGCAATTCTACCCTGCTATTGGTGCTTTATCTCCTTGGACTCAACCTATTTTCACATTTTCCCGGCTGTGTTTGCAATATTTCTTTTTGGGCCGCTTCACTTGCTTAAAACCCTTTACTGTATACTGCCATTCTGAGGTGCTTTGCTATATAAAATCACTTTTAAATGCTCATTTCTTCGGTGTCATTCCCTATCTGCCTTTCACTGCCAACTGTTACTCTTCTTCAACTTTATTCACATTCTCAACCGCCAGCTTCTAAAAGAAAATCACATTACCATAACTAAATTTCCTGCCTCTTATACCATTATACTCATGCTGCCTTAATTCATATCTGGCCAAAAATCACTGTCTCTTTGCCCAACTGTGCATAAACCTTAAACTTTTCTTTAATCATTCAAATCTCGAATAACCTGTGAATATCAAACCTTCCATGCTTCCGCTGTGCTACTCTAATTATTCTGGATACTTAGAAAAATATCCCATAAATTCTACTTTCGTTATTGCTTCCAGTTACTTTCCACTTTCACTATTACTCTGACTCCAGCTGGATTCAATTCTAACTTTATCTGCTTCTCAAATCACTTTACTTAATCAATTAACACTGGAAGGAAGTACCGAAATCTCTGAACTGCTTTCTTTAATACTTCAATTCTGGTTGTGCCACATGCTTAAATTCTAAATCCTGCCATATCGCTACTCACTTATCCAGTTCTTTTCATTCCTTTCGTGCTTGAATAACATACTCTGGCTGATCTAATCAATCTATTACATAATCTTCAAAATATCTACTCTCATTGCTATGACACTGCACTCTCTTATCACATAATAACACTGCTCAACTAACTCTGTTCATCTTCTACCTTCAACTTTACCGAATTCTTTCTCAATTAGGTGCCACCTGTCTCTAAACTGTTCATTGTTTATCTGATCTTACTTTTCCTTTCTGTACTTATCAATTCCAATTTTCATATATTTCTTGCTCTCTCTATTCTATTTTGTCATACTCTAATCTACTTATTATTCCTTAACCATTTTGCCTTTTATTCTTACATCAAACTCTGAAATACTCTTATAGAAGAATACCTTTACCCAACTAAATCACTTTCTGCACGCTGGCAGGCCAACTCTTACTGAGCATTTTCTGAACCCTCTAATTATATCTATTTCATAATCTACTATACCCCTTTTTTCTGATCAATAACTCTTAATCTGATCTATATAGGCAGCTTATACTATTCATGATATTATTGTTGCAAAACATTTCTCTTATCTATTCCACTATCTGACTATCTTCACTGTACCATTCATACTGCAATTCCTGCTACTGCATAATCATCCTTCATTGAAATACTGCCAAAGCTAAAATCTGAACCGATCTCTTTAAATACTATAACCTACTTTACCTGATTTCTCTATTTCATTTTGCTGCTCAATCTCAAATGCTGAAACCATTGCTGCTACATCATACTTACCGTGATCCTTTTCATTCAAACCTTCACTTTAATTTTCATCATCATCTGCCTTACTATTCACTTAACCTGATACTTCTCAACTGCTCTCAACTAATCCATTTCTTTCTATTCTGTCCCACATAACTCTACCTTATTCCAAACATTCTTAATCTTAACCTCAATCTTTAACACTGTATTCTTTAACAAACCATTTTGTGCAATCCTACAAACTGCCACTTACCAAATGAATATCTTTCTAATGAAATTCTCAGAAAAATCTAACTGTGCACTGATCTTCCTTTACTCTCTTTCTACTTAACTAACCACTTCTGCACATACTTACATGTATCTCTATACCAAATTCCCCATTATCATCATTATTTACAAGAATCACAACAACACTATTTCCAAACTCTTTACTATACTCATCTCTAATCATATCCTAATATGACTGCCACAAATCCTTGCTCCTCTATTACCAGTACCTTATCTGAAACGAATCTGCCTCTCTCAATTATTCCAAACTTTCTATAACATTAATCACATTATTACCCAGGCTACTTCTTTATTACTTACTAACACAAATTTTAAACACTACAATACCTCTGCCAAGGTCCTCAACTGCAATTCTTAACACATACTATTCCTCATTAATAACACTGCTCCTACTGCTCTTCCATCACACTAACACCTTATACCTGTCTCTGTCAACTCTGCACCTCGCTAACACATATCAGACATATCCTTCTCAGAACACTACTCTACCTTTCCTGATTAACATGGCCAAATTCATTAATCTCGCTAATTTTTGTAATTAAGAACCCTTAGACAACTACACTTTAACTGTAACTGACACACTGGTATAATTAACCGTTCAAGTTATACTGCTAACCATACCATTTCTTAATAACTGCTAACAACTGCCAGGCTGACCAACTACACACAATTCACATGCCAATAACTCACGCAAAAAACCACTTTAAACCGCATAAAATTGCAGACTTACTACCAGCAGTGGACAATAAACCATGTCTTGGGACATTGTAACCTTAATGTCTTTTCATATTCTAACTGGATCATGCTCTGATACCAACTATGACGATCCTAGATATCCATGCCCAATAAGGCTCCATATCCAAGTCCGCCTCCCACGAACGGACCAAAGTCTCGCAAGGGATAGCTCGTACACGTGTCCAGTAAGAATATAAAAGACAACCATAATAGCATAAGACACAAGAAAGTACATGTGCTCATATCTGTATGTAACAATTTACAACTGTCCCAATACATTATTGCATGTCCAATAAAAAGAGTACAACTACCTAGGACATACCCTGAGGGAGCACAAGCTCACACAACATGACTAACTCTACTGCTGGTGGTACAAGTTTGCCACAACGCCTCCGCTAACCACACAAACGGCAAGCCCTGAAAAGAACTACAAGAGAGTGAGCCTCAACAAGTCACAGGCTCAGTAGGGACCACCCAAAAACAACACAAAAAACTAAAGAGACCTCAACCCTAGAGGGTCTCACTGGCAACACCGATAGCCAAACCATATTATGCTGACAACAAATCATGATTAACAACAACTAAATAATAAATCTCACTAGCTAGCACAAATCTCGAAAGATAAAAGGGACAACATGACTAGCACAGTACCACTAGTCCGCCCAACAACTGTAATGCCTAGGCCACAAGCCTCACATGTAAATCATTACAACAACTGGTCGCCTAAGCTACAAGCTTCACAGGTAACCTACCCACGAAGGGTAACAAGACTGGCATCAGCAAACCAATCGACCACACTTAAACTATAATTCGGAAACTTACTCAAAGAAGGGTAAAACACAATGTGTGGAAGGTCACACCACTTGACCTCCATGAAACTCAAGTCCACCTCAACACCTGAAGAGGCTGGTATACAACGTACTACAACACAAAGCTACCCATAAAGGGTACATGTACCTACTACCATGAGGTACCACCACGGAGCCACAACCAGAACCGTGCCACTACCAAGGCACACCATGATGGATAAAACCTCAACCAACGAGTCACTACACACACGCCATAACCAGTGGCAAAGCACGAGTCGGAAAGAACAACGCCACCACACGGGAACGGACTATTAGTTCATGACGCCATTATTCAACCCGAACAACACAACACAAGAACTACCTCTCAGTCTCGCAGTCATGGACAAAAGGTCCAACTACCGCTCCACAACCACACAGTAAAGCCAAAGAATAGTGGAGACCAACCAACACCCACCTACGGACCACACAGCTGCAGGCCCATGCCTGGCACCTTTAAGGACTCTGGCCTGAGCTCCCTACAGTGAGGCACTGGAAACACAGGACTAGCTAGGGACCAGTACATCTACTGGTGTCCGTACCCCCAACCACGAGCGCGCTACAAGCGACCAAACACAAACTGTCACAAGTCGCTGCCCCACTGTCGTCTTTCCTTCAGTCGGACGTACAACTCAAACACAGGAGTGAGGGTGTCTAGGAAGACGACACAGCCTCTGTGGTACACACCGTACCGGGACACGTCCCGGGCACAACAAAACACACGTGCCTGGATCACATAGAACCTGGGGTACCCGACTAAAGAGGTGTTCCGGAATAGGCGCCGGACCACCAAACTCGGCAACACACAAACCACGATACATACGTATATAATCTTTTTTACAAACCACGGTATAAGTGTTAGGAATAGCTTGTCCTCGGTCACTATGTGACCTACGAGCTAACCTACACATACACATACAAGAACCACATTAACCAATAATGACCTGGCCTGTCATTGATCATCTCATGACCTCCATTGCCATATTAACACAATATATAATAATCACTTAATAACCATACACATGCTTTACTAATTAAACTATCTTAAATAACCTATAAAAGACATCGAAAAACAAGGCTAGGTTCACACTGGAACCTCATTGCGCAACCACCGTAAACTAACCACAGAAGTTAAATTATGATAGACACAACGTCGAACTACTTGCCATGCACACACAAACCACATGCACGGCACTCAAACCACATAAACGACATGCTCCACGAGCGCTATAGGTGCCAATGCACCGCTTATCAATGCCTTGCACAATATACAATGATAATCCGATAAATATGCTATCATGCACAACCATAAATCTCTCGGAACTGTTAACGCGACAGGGGCTACTGTCGCCTTCAGAATGCGACACCCCGATAGGTCGCGATCAAAAGCCTTAACGCGACGGGTCGGCCTGTCGCATTCAGAATGCGACAGCAGGGTCTGTCGCCTTCACAGGCCAGAACCCTAATCTGGGATGCTCTCCCCGGATCACCCCCATAAACCATGCAAAACCACATTTAAATCCATTTTTCATGCTTTACTCAACGCCCTAGCATGATATCTAATGTTCTTAAAGTAATTAACAATCCATAAATGTGTCACATGCGATTCATAACATGAAAATGGGCAGAATCTCCCTACCTTCACGAAGAATGCGAAGAACAGCAATCACCCAGCGTTTCCCCCATTCCGTGCGACGTCCTCGCGGCGAGAGCATGCCGAAAACACCTCCATAACCTCGAATCGCTGAAAACCTACGCAAAATTGCCTCTGGCCGAGCAGAGTTTCCTGAGCTTTGTTCAGCCGACCTCAACTAAAAACACCTCACAGTTGAGAATGCGACGCACTCTACTATTGCGACAAGAACATGACATAGGAGGTCGTCGCCTTCCCACTGTCGACGTCAGCCAGACCACCTAGCGCGCGGCACACAGTGGACATGCAGACGAAGACTGCAAACGGCGGCAACCAGAAAGCGACACTCAGGGCCATCGCGTTGAGACGCGACGCCAGTCTCTGTCGTATTCATAGACAGAGAACTTGTGAGCTTTTTGGGCCCAACCTGCCAGCCCACAAAGCCTCACAACCTGCAAAAACACCTGAAACACAGACTAATGGGCCACACATTGGCCACCAAACCCGCTAAGCAAGAATCCGCAAAGATTCAAAAAAAATGAGCAACATTATAGTAACTAGAGAGAACATTCAAGTATAGTCATGAGAGTAATGTCACATTGATAACGAAAGAACAATAGTACTTTTCACAAGAAAGTAGCCCAACTAGCACGATAAAGGATTGACCATATAACGAGATAGCATGTAAGGTTGCACGACAATGCACTAGTCATGATAGTACGTTGGTTGATCTTCTCGTCAACTGAGAGAACATAGTACTTGTATTGATTGTCATAGATTAATCTTGATAGTAGAGTACTTAGATGTTATGTTGTAATGCCCATATGCGGAATATCAGAGCGATAATATAGTTAAATAAATAGTATAGAACGAGAAATAGACATCAAACCATTGCACAGATTGGAATAACGCCAAACGATCCAACCTCATTCTTAATTCCACTAATTATTTATTACTGTTAACTAATGGAGGTTGTTGCCCACGTGGGGCAACCAAGGGTTGCCTAAGCAACTCTTGGAGAATGGCAACCACAAGTGCGGTTACCACCTAGAGTCCCTTGCATTCTAGGACTCTTGACAGAAGAGATCTGTGCATGGCTGGGTTTCGGGTTCTCCTCTCCCATGCACATGCAAGGAAGTGTGTTCTCTCTCTTGGCATACACCCAGCGCAAGTCACTCTCTCTCTCTCACTCTTGTCCAAGACTTCTCTCACGGGACATCACCACTGGATCCCGAAGGCATTTAGAGCGAGGAAACAACAAAGAAGACACTTGTAGCCTTCTTCTCGATTCTATGAGATTCTGCAACGATGAGGTAAACACCCTGATCAAGATCAAACATTGGTATCAGAGCCTCAACGTTCCTCTCTCCATGATGTCGTTGGATGATCTCCATGCACAAGAACTTGCTGCAATGGGCGAAGATGATTTGAACCGACGGAGATCTCTACGGACGATGATGGGGAAAGTGTGGTTGGTAGCGACCCACCACCCACGCAGGAGTCTATGGTGCCAGTTAGATTTTGGCGACTGATGACTGTGAGGGACTACATTGTAGCACTACACACTTCTCCTCATCACATCCGGGCGATGTTTCTTCGTGCCGTTTAGGAGGGCGATCCGACGGAACACCTGGAGAGCACCGCACTGGAGGACTGTCGCCACCACATCCATGCATGCAAGCGGATCGCGGCCATGCAGGCGATGCGGTTCCCAACCAAGCAGTCCGCACAGTGATGCAGGCGGGTGTGGGGTAGGCGAGGCAGGCTGTGCAGGCAGGCCTGCGGGCCAAGCGGTTTTGTGCAGAGACGCAGACCGTGGCCCAGGCGGTCACCCAGGCACCTGCGATGGCGCGTCTGCAGGCGACATGGGCGCCTGCCATGCAGGCAGACACGGTGACATTCGCGGTGTCCGCGCCCCAGGCGGGCGTGGTGTCTACGGCCCAGGGCGCAATGACATCCGTAGTGCGGACCGCGACCCAGGCACTAGCGTGGGCGTCCGCGCCCTGGCGACAGGCCGCGGTCCGCGCGGCCAGGCGAGTTGGCGCGGAGGCGCGCAACGCGGACACGAAGCCCACGCGATCAGCGGCCCATGCGGCCATGCACCGCACCACTGCAGCCATGCATCGCGCAGTCCGCACACGTGGGCGTACAGGCGACCGTGGCCCAGGCACGTGTGCTGGTGTGCGCCGCAGTGGTCCCATGCATGAAGGTGTGGAGCTTCGCCGATATGTTGGCTTTGCTGAACGTATGGGTACATGTCCACCCATGCCCAGACGCACTTTTCTGGTGGAACAGGTCCGCATGAGAGCGTCGGCTCGTCGGCAATGTGATCTTGACAGCCTTGCGAGACGTCGCACTAATGTGGTGTTGCCGAGTGGACCTCGTGTCAAGCCTAACTTAGCCGCATTCTTGGACGTGGACTGGCAGGGAATGGTGACCCAGTCTCTCCTCGCCACCATAATGACTATTTGGCGGTACGACAAGTCCGACGTCACATGCGTCATGTTCCCCGGTGCCGTGCTATGACTCCGGCTCGCCTCCAGACGATAGCTTTAGCTATTATGATGTTATCTCCATTTTAGACATGATTTTATTATTTCTTCGGATCATTATGAGCTTCATGATTATGAGATTGTCTTATTTAAGTCCATGCAATAAATTGTATTAGTTTTTGATTTTATAAGTTTATTCATGCACTTTATATTCAAGCAATCTATGTATGATCCGATCGTTTAAAATCATGTGTTGAATTCTTCATTAAAAGAGAGTTTTGAACATGCATGATTATGTTTTGTTCAAAATTATTAGAATATTTTTTAACATGATTAGTTGTTGTTAATTCTTTATTGAATATTCATGTTGAGTATATACATGCTTATATTGAGATATGTTAGTTCCTCTCCCTCTAAATTATTTGATCGAATTACTCTAATAATATTGATATTCTTATATAAATGGGAGATGACTGTAGAACTCTAAGTCTACTTTCGATCTTATTATATGGAGAATATTTAATGTTATAGTGTAGATTTTTGGATCAAATAGACTGATGTGTAGAATTGTCAACTTAGCCTTCTCATTATTATCTTAATGTAGTGATTCATCGATGGCCTCCAAGAATGTTTTGCTGACTTAATGAAAGGGGATAAATTAGATGGCACTAACTATGACATTTGCATCGAATGATCCAATATCTCTTAAATGAGCAAGAGTTACTTGATCACATTACTACCTCCATGACCCCGCCCGAAGAAGGCAACACTGCTCAACACCGCAGAGATCAAGAGGCTTACAAGTCATGGTTCAACAAAGATCGTAGCATGCGCTTTACACTGTTAAGTAGCATGCAGGATGATCTGATTGCGCGAGTTTGATAAATGTAAACTGCCAAGGATATGTGGGATAAGTTGAAGATTACTTTTGGAGAACCTCTACCACGAGGTTAAGGGCTCTTGTTTTGAAATTGAGACCCTCCGAAAGATCCCCGTCAGAACATGACTGAACATCTAAGGATGATGTCAGCATGATCCGCGACTTGAAGTCTGCAGGTCACGATCTCACCGATGAGCAACAGGTGCAGGCTGTAATAAGTTCTTTCCAGACTCTTGGACTCACATGAAACAAATCCTCACTCACAATGAGAGTATTAGGAATTTTTTCTGACATCTCTCGTCATGTGGAGTTAGAGGCTGAGTGCGAGGAAGCTATGCGCGCTACTGCCCTTGTCGCCTGGGAGGCAGACAATAGGGCAAGAAGGGTCCAAAGAAGAACTTCAAGAGGAAGAGGCAAAATGTTGCATCCACTTCAAAAGTGGGGCAACACCGAAGTGCCAAGAGGCAAGCGTGGTGGAAAGAAAGATAAGTCGAAGGCCAAATGCTATAATTGTGGACAACTGGGACATTTCGCTGTGAATGCACTAAGCGAAAAAGGTATTCTGATTTCTTTGCTCTCCAACTGTGCATGTTTGTTCACATATTCTAGTTGCTCGAACAAATCCTGAATGGATAGTGGATTCAGGAGTGACCAAGCACATAATAAGGGATCGAGCAAGATTATGGATTATTGCCGAATCTCAGCGGGATCGCAAAGAGTATATATAGGAAATGGTTCTAGCAAGGAGTCCTTGGAGTTGGTGTGTATCAACTCACTTTAAAGATGGACGAGTCTTAACTCTCCATGAAGTGCTCTATGCCCTAGAGTTCAGCATAATCTACTATCGTCTTGTCATTATTAGCATTAGGCTTCTCTTTTTCATTGCTAGCCCAAGTTGACATTTGTTAAACATGTTATATATGGTCATGCTTTATTCATTGATGGTTTGTTTAAATTAGATTTGATTATCATAATTTTCCTGTGTCTTATGTAGTAAATACTGATAATAACCTTGATTTGAAAATTTGGCATGCTCGGCTAGGACACATAGGACAAGATAGAATGACAAGGTTAGCTCGAGAAGGCTTACTAGGCTCACTCGCTAAAGTCAATCTTCCTGTGTGTGAATCATGTTTAGCCGGTGAGGCATGTCGCAAGCCTTTTGGAAAGGCTAAGAGAGCCACTAAACTCTTACTTGATCCACTCCGACATTTGCGGACCCATGAGTGTGAAGACCCGTCAAGGGCTTCCTATTTCCTCACATTTATAGATGATTATTCACTATATGGATATGTCTATCTGATCGCTCACCGCTATGAAGCGTTAGATTGTTTCAAACACTTCTTGGCAGAGGTTGAGAATCAATTAGGCAAAACCATAAAAGTTTTTCAGACAGATCGAGGACGTGAATATCTTTCGGATGAGTTTCGAACTTTATGTGAAGAAAAAGGAATACGCAGACAATTAACTATTCCATATACACCGCAACAAATGGTGTTGCTGAGAGATGAATAGAACTTGTTAGATATGGTTAGGTCGATGATGGCGCATGCCAACCTTCCAATATCTTTTTGGGGGGATGCTATAATGACTACGGCCTACATCCTTAACCGCGTACCTTCATAGTTAGTTCCTTCCACCCCTTATGAGTTATGGCATGGTGAAAAACAAATTTAGATAATCTACTCCCATGGGGTTCAGCGGGATATGTCCATGACATTCTCACAACGTTTGGAAAACTTGGCCCTAAAGCTAGAAAGTTTATCTTTATAAGATATACTGAAGGCTCTAAGGGTATGTCATGTACGGACAACATCTGAATGGAGGAATGACAGAAAAAGGCGTCCGAGATGTTGTTTTCTTAGAATCAAATTTCCTAGTATCGGCGACACTAGAAAGAGTCTTGATCTCCATGAGTTGGATGACCCTAATGATGTTGACCATCTTCTCAGCGAAGGAGGGAATTAGTTCCTAACCAGGAAGCCGCCAGAGATAGTAGAGATGATCATCATGATAGTGGGAGCTTGTGCCCAGTGGGAGCACACCTATAGAAGAACAAGACGATCAGATACGCCGTAGCAAACGTGACACATGCCTCGTCGTCGATTTGAGATTGAAGAGGAAGCTCTTGTGTGCCAGCTTGCTGATGATGATGAGCCTACTTCTGTTAAAGAAGTATTAACTTCATCTGCTAGTAAAGAGTGGAAGGAAGCAATGCAAGATGAGATGGACTCTATGAGTAAGAATCAGTTTGGGAACTTGTCGACCTCCCTCCAGGGCGTAAGGCTATTGGAAATAAATGGATTTTCAAAGTCAAACGCAAGGAGCATGGATCAATCGACAAATATAAAGCACACTTGTGGCGAAGGGATATACTCAAAAGGAGGGTATAGATTTCGATGAGACATTCTCCCCAGTGGTGAGATTCACATCGGTTCGCCTTATCTATCCATTGTTGCACATTTAGACTTAGAACTTTTCAGATGGACGTTAAAACACATTTCTCAATGGAGAATAGACGAAGAAATTTATATGGTTCAACCAGAAGGTTTTGAGGCAAAGGGACAAGAGCGCAAAGTTTTCCGTCTCAAATGTTCCATTTATGGCCTCAAACAATCGTCTAGACAGTGGTATTTTAGATTTTATAAACTATTATCTCATTTGGTTTGAGATGATTGAAGAAGACCACTGGTGTATGTTAAACGTACGGCGGAAAAGATTCTTATTTTGTCATTATATGTTGATGACATTTTATTGGCTGGAAATGACATGGAATCTATCGAAGCCACTCGAGAATGGTTGTCTTCTATCTTTGAGATAAAAGACATGGTGAAGCAAATTATGTACTAGGAATAAAAATCACGAGAGATCGCTCGAATAAACTTCTGTGTTTGTCACAGAGACTTATATAAATAAGATTCTTGAGCGATTCTGGATGCATTATTCCAAATCCATCGATACTCCAATTGATAGAGTTGTGTTTTAAGTATCAGTCAATGTCCACAAACTGATAAGGAAAAGAATGAAATGTCTAAAGTGCCATATGCTGCTGCAATTGGGAGCCTAATGTACGCCATGTTATGTACATGGCCAGACATTAGCTTTGCGGTGGGTCTTGTTAGTCGTTATCAAAGTAATCCCGGTCTCGTTCACTAGAAAGTAGTTAAGAGAATTTTTCAATATCTTCGTGGTACTTTGGACCTTGTCTTATGTTACAAAGGAGGTGACTTAAGATTGAGAGGTTACAGCGATGCTGATTGGGCCGGTGATAAAGATGAGCACAAATCCACCTCAGGCTATATGTTTGTTAGGTGGAGAGGGCCATTTCTTGGTGTAGCAAGAAACAACGTGCATCACTTTATCCACCATGGAATCAGAATATGTGGCTTGTTCTGCTGCATGTCAAGAGGCTGTTTGGTGGCAAAGTTTCCTACAGTAATTGGCCATGACACATTTATCATAGGAGTGGTGGTGCTATATGTTGATAGCACATCGGCCTTGGGCTATGCTGAGGACCCTAAATACCATGGATGAACCAAACACATTGACATTCGTATCACTACATTCGAGATTTAGTTGCAAAGAAGTTGATGGTTCTCCGGCACATTTCAACAGGTCATATGTTGGCAGATCCACTAACTAAACAAATCCCAGGGAGGCATTTGTAACCCATATTAGAAAATGGGATTGTGTAAATTGTAATGTGCACAATTATTCATTGACAATTAATTTATTATGTTTTCCTTCCTTATGTGTTCTATGGTTGGAATACTTTACACATTAAAAAGTGTCACTAGGCTCTGAATGGACCCCCTCACACAGGTCATTTGCCTTGGCATTAGAAAGCGAGCAACATGAGACAATTTATATCTATGGCGCTATGAGAGCGAGCAAGATAAATTTATATCTATGGCGCTATGAGAGCAAGAAAGATATTTTCTTTTTATTATCGCCTTAAACTGAATTAAGATGAGATCCCTCTGGATCGATCACAGGATATGAGAATCAAATCTGTGAAGCCTTCATTAAGCCGGTTGCGAGTTTTATGATAAGACGTCGTGAGACTCAGGTTAGCCGCAGTGGGAGTGGCTAGACTAAGAACCGTATGGTGTTTTTTATTATGTTGTATGTGACATGCCCATAATGATGGAAGAACACCGTAGCATGTGTCTCATACCACATGTGCGTAAGACGATCGTTGAAGAGAATGATGAATGAGATCTCTGTTTCATCATTGTGTGAGCTCTTGGATCATAATTGTTGAACCATCTGTACCCTTAGGACTTGAGATCTATGTCATGAAAAAAGCTGATGTAGCTACGCACTTTTTTTTTTTAATAAAGCAATATCTAGGTGATATGACAAAGGATGGACCTTCGATGTCGTAGTCAACTAGACAGTTTTATATATATATAAGAAGCGAACTATGGCTAATACAGTCCAGCGGGACATGACTAGGAAAGCGGTCAAGACTAAATTGAAATTGACATGAAGAACTCAAGAAAGACTCCACATATTGAACCGTGTTTTGTGGCTCATACCTCGAGGGACTATGTCGACATAGTGGCGATAAAGTCATGAGTATTAAACATTCAGTTTTGATGTCGCTAGTTTTTAAGAGATCCAGGATGTCAAAGCTGGTGAATATTGAAGATATCTAGGGTACTATGAGATTTCTTGAGAGTATTGTGATCTGTTAGTTTTGGTGATAACTTAATAGGTCACTACTCATTTGTTGTGCCGACTCTTATAAGGTCGCTCACTCCATTCGCCGTATGTAAGATTGATAAGAAAGTCTCGAGAGTTGAATTGCTCTTAGTGAGCAAGTGACATTTTATTGTGCCCTCTGTGGGCAAGTGGGAGATGTTAACTAATGGAGATTGTTGCCCATGTGGGGCAACCAAGGGTTGCCTAAGCAACTCTTGGAGAATGGCAACTGCAATTGCGGTTACCACTTACAGTCCCATGCATTCTAGGACTCTTGATGGAAGAGATCTGTGCATGGCTGGGTTCCGGGTTCTCCTCTCCCATGCGCATGCAATGAAGTGTGTTCTCTCTCTTGGCATACACCCAGCGCAAGTCACTCTCTCACTTTCACTCTTGTCCAAGACCTCTCTCACGTGACATCACCACTGGATCCCGAAGGCGTTTGGAGCAAGGAAACAACGAAGAAGACTCTTGTAGCTTTCTTCTCGATCCTACGAGATTCCGCAACGACGAGGTAAACACCCCGATCAAGATCGAACAACTACAATCACTAATTCAGAGCCCTAACTATGGGCCCATAGTACTTATTCAAAATAGAACAACTATAAACTATCTATCCATCTAACTAACTACTAAAAGCCTTGGTTGTCGAAAAGACTGGTCACTCTTGCACTTCCTCATTTCCTTCCTCATTCGTGTGGTAGTCACCATCAGACTCACCTGAAACACATCAATAAATAGTGCAGGATGAGCGATAATCACCTAGTAGAACTTAATATCTCATGTATCAGGCATGCTTTAAGTGATTAATGTCTTTTCAAGCAGAATAACTATAGAGAACAATCAAGTATAGTCACGAGAGTAATGTAATGATAGCAAGAGAACGATAACACTTTCACATGAAAATAGCACAACAAGCATGATAACGAATTGGCCATATAACGAGATAGCATGTCTGGTTGCACAAAAGTCCACTAGTCGAGATAGCACATTTTGGTCGATCTTCTTGTCAACCAAGAGAACATAGTATAGTGATTGATTGTCTTCGATTAAATCTTGATAGTATGGCACTAGGATATTATGCCGTATAACATGATCATTAAACCCCCGCGAGTTATAGCCTTTCGAGCGCACCTCCCAGGACCAGATCGAGCCCTTATAATGTTGCCTGGCATGATTGTGTTTGTTATCTTAGACAATCAATTGATGGCCAAATAGAGTACCAAGAATAGATGAGAGTAATTGAAGAAATAGACGAGAATATAGAGAGAATGTGAATAGATGAGAGTGTCAAGATAGTAGATAAGATCTAGGGATATATTCATAAATTGATGATAAACCAAGCGATAGTAACAGTTGCACAGCACAGTCGTGTGCCGACAGTCCGGTAGAAGTCACAACTGTCCAATAGCTGAGCAACGAACATAGGCCAGAGGTTCGGTGTGATCTTAAGATAAGAGAGAACAAACTAAGGCCGTTGGATCATGCTGATCCCTAAGGGTAAAATAGGTATTGATGGTATAACCTGCTCCTCAGCAATGGACATCCGCCAAAGCCAAGATGTCTTACGGAGGCCTTGTCAAGGAGATCCTGGTCTTGTCAGGAGTATTCCAATGGAGAGGTCGTCCAAGACAAGATAGAAGTGTGTAAGAAATGTTGTCCGTCATGCCTTGAGTGCTTGAAGGCAGAGGGGCGCGATAACGGCACTAAATCACGCGAATAAATCGAAGAGAAGTTCATTTAACATAAATAGGGAATTTACATGAAAATTACACTTAATTACCAGATATATTATTGGGTAATTTCAGCAAGGTCTCATGACAAAGATTCATGTATAGTGTGTGCATGTGTAAGAGAATCAAGTTAGCAAGAATAATCGTGCACACATCTTTTAATTAATAGAAATCATGTGAATAATACCCATTTTATATTAACAGGTCGGTATTGTTCACAACATTACATTTCAGGGGTTAAACAATGAGTAAATGGCATGATTAACAAGGTTTGCATGGAAATTAGGGTTTCTGGTTTTACACAGTGAAACGCGACGGGGGCACCTATCACGTTTAAATCGCGACGGGAAAGTCGGTCGCATTCACAAGAGTTGGGCCAGCCAATCGATTGATGCTGTAATCGCGACGGGGTGCTCGGTCACGATTTGAGCAATCGATCCATTAACGTGACGTCATGGTCTGTCGCGATTTGGACAATCGGTACAGGAACGAATAACGCAACGTGTCGGGATGTCGCGTTAAGAACACGGTGCGCACCTGTGGTGCGACCATGTTGAGAACGCGACCAATCGGGCCGTCGTGTTCTCAGAGGTCTTGGCCGAGCCCAAAAGGTGAATTGGTTCACCTTGGGATTTTGGTCCAACCCTCTAAGGGTCGACACAGGGGTCTTTTAAAATCCTTATAAAATCATATACTTGATGTAAAATCATGAAACCACTTTTAAAAGAAACTAGACTTGCATGTATATCCACACTAACAAGTAATAGACATTCAACATGATATGGGTATACAATGATTAGGTTACTTCACGATTAACCAAAACCATACATAGTGATGAACAATGATTTAATTGGAGAAGACTACTTGATGAAATAGGGGAAAATAAGGTCATTAGATTCCCAACATCATGCAGTATTTATGGTAAAAGTTTCAGGACGTGAAATCAAGTGTGGGCATGGATTTAAAGTAAACAAGTCAAGTCGGGTACATGTTAATGGCAGAACATTGAACATGAAATACTTTTAAGAGACATGATAGGATTTGGGGAAAACATGGGGCTTTTGAAGATGGTAACATGGTCTACCTATGGTCGATTTAATGGTTTTGCTTGAGGGATTGCCTACCTTTTCACGCTTTGAAATCCTAGGGTTAGAAGTTGAGAAGAACTCCGAAGATCCTTGTTCCTAGCCTTCTTCTCCTTGCTTTCCACGTCCTAAGGCTTCTCTTCCTTGTCCTCCAAACTTCAGAAAGCAAATAGGGTCGTCTAGGTACGAAATGGAGGGTTATTTGCATGTTTAAGGTTCCCTATTTACTTAAAACTCTCCCTTTCCTCCAACTCCGAATTTGTCATATTTATCTCCCTTTTCTTAGCCTTTATCCATCTATTTAGCATGGGGAGGACTCCAATTTCGGGGCTAAGGGATTAGGATTGGTTTAGGACTCTTTTTAGGATATTTATGAGTTAAAATAGTGATTATCTTAACCCTTCTAATTTATTAATAATTAAGTATGAAATTAGCATTAAATATCTCCAATCCAAATTGGGCTCTTCTTGGGCCCATTAATTCATACATGGACTATTAGCATAAACCCATCACCTATTTGACTTAATGGGTTTAATTATTCTCATTTTATTCTAATTTAAATCATTTATAAAAATAAAAAATTTAGGGTTGCTACATCCTCCCCCTCTTAAAAAGAATTGGTCCCCAAATTCATATGATCATAAGAGGAAGAATGACTTACTGAATAATTCCGAATAATTTCGTCTCATTGTTGCTTCGGATCCCATGTGGCTTCATTGACTCCATGATTATTCCAGAGTATCTTTACCATGGGCATAGATCGGTTCCGAAGTTGCTGTATCTTCTTGTCCAATACTCTGACTGGCTTTTCTTCATAGGTCATATCCTTGTGCAAGATTATCGTCATAGCTTATTACATGAGATGGGTCGAACACATATTTCCTTAGCATAGATACGTGGAAAATATTGTGTACGGTGGAATATTGTGGAGGTAAAGCCAGACGATAAGCCACTTCGCCGACTCTTTCAAGCACTTCAAATGGACCAATGAACCTTGGTCTTAACTTGCCTTTGATTCCAATCTTTGAAATCCTCTGGTTAGGGATACCTTCAGCAGTACATGATCTCCGATTTGAAACATTAAATCCCTTCTTCTTTTGTTTGCATAGCTCTTTTGCCTGGATTGAGCTACTTTGATTCTATCTTTGATGATCTGTATATCTCTACTAGTGTTTTGTACCATGTCAGGTCCCAACCATTGCTGTTCTCCCACTTCATTCCAGCATACCTGTAATCTACAGCTTCTACCACATAGAACTTCAAATGGAGCAATCTTAATACTTGCTTGATAGCTATTATTGTATGCGACTCCAGTACCCTTCAAAATCTATAGCACACGCTTGCAACATGTCTTCTACAATTTGGTTCGTCATTCTGTCTGCATATCTGTCTTTGGGTGGAACGCAGTACTAAAGTTAAGTTTAGTGCCTAGAGCAGTTTGAAAACCTTTCCAGAAATGAGAGGTGAATCTTGGGTCACAATCTGAGACTATGGACACAGGGACTCCATGTAGTCTCACAATCTCCTTTACATACAATGCAGCTAACACATCCACACTCCAGGTACTCTTAATTGCTAAGAAATGTGCGGACCTAGTGAGTCGGTCCACTATGACCCAAATAGCATCGAGTCCACCATGAGTTTGAGGTAAACCCATGATGAAATCCATACCGATGCTCTCCCACTTCCACTCTAGTATGTCCAGGGGTCTGAGTACACCCGCAGGACGTCAGTGCTCTGCTTTGACTTGTTGACATGTGAGGCAGTGCGTGGCATGCTCAGCCACCCCACGCTTCATGTTTTGCCACCAAAACTGTGATGGCCCTAGATATTTATGCCCATTAAGGCTCCATATCCAAAGTCCGTCTCTCGCGATCGGACAAAAAGTCTTGCAAGGGATAGTTCGTACACGTGTCTAGTAAGAATATAAAAGACAACCACAACAGTATAAGACACAAGAAAGTACATGTATCATATCTGCATATAACATTTACAACTGTCCAAATACATTATTACATGTCCAATTAAAAAGTACAACTACCTGGGTCATACCCCAAGGGAGCACAAGCTCACACAACACAACTAACACTACTGCTAGTGGTACAAGTCTGCCACAATGCCTTCGCATGCCATACCAACGGTATGCCCTGAAAAGAACTGTAGGGGAGTGAGCCTCAACAAGTCATCGGCTCAGTAGGGACTACCCAAAAACACACACGAAATTGAGGAGACCTCAACCCTTGAGGGTCTCACTGGCAACACCGTTGGCCAAACCATTTCATGCTCACAACAACATATAATTAATAACAATTAAACATAATCATTTCAGCTAATACAAATCTCAGTGTGGAAGAGAAACGACAAGACTAGTCTAACACCACTAGTCTGCTCAACAACTAATATGCCTAGGCCACAAGCCTCACAGGCAAACTACTACAACAACTGGTCGCCTAAGCTATAAGCCACACAGGCAAACTGCTGCCTAGGCTACGAGCTTCATAGGCGAACCTCAACCACCTGGGTATCAGGACCGCTGACCAAGAGCTAGTCCATTATACCCCAAACCACGATATGTTGAAAGCCACATACATGGTAGCAAGACTGGCTACAACAATGCCAATCCATCACACACTAAAACCATAATCGAAGTTTACCCGAAGAAGAGTAAAATACAACGAGTGGAAGGTCTCACTACACGACCTCCTCGGAGCACAGCTCCACCACACCACCTAAAAAGGCTGGTATATAGCATACCATGAGAAACAGATACCCACGAAGGGTACAGGTACCTACCACCATGAGGTACCACCACAAAGCCTCAGTACAACTGTGCCTCCTACCGGGCACATCACGATGGGTCAACCACAACCAACGAGTCACTACACACAAACCACAACTAGTGGCAAAGCACGAGTCGGAAAGGAACGACGCCACCACACGGGAATAGACTACTGGTTCATGACGCCAATATCCAACCCGGACAACACAACAGAAGAACCACCTCTCAGTCTCGCAGTCACGGATGAAAGGTCCAACTGCCGCTCCACACAGTAAAGCCAAAGAACAGTGGAGACCAACCAACACCACACCTGCAGACCGCACTGCTGCAGGTCCATGCTTGGCACCTTTAGGGACTCTGACCCGAGCTCCCTAAAGTGAGGCACTAGAAACACAGGACTAGCTGGGGATCAGTATGTCTACTGGTGTCCGTACCCCCAACCACGAGCACGCTACAAGCGACCAAACACAAACTCTCACAAGTCGCTGTCCCCTGTCGTTTTTCCCTCAGCCGGACGTACAACTCAAACACAAGAGTGAGGGGTTCAGGACAGATGACACAGACCTCAACGGTACACACAGTATTGGAACAAACCCGAGCACTAACGTGCTTGGCTCACACAAAACCTGGGGTACCTGACTAGAGAGGTATCCGGAATAGGCGTCGGACCACCACACTCGGCAATGCTCAAACGACAATACTTACACATATTATCTTTATTACAAACCATGGTACATATGTGAGAATAGCTTGTCTCGGTCACCCTGTGACCTATAAGCTAGCCTACATAGAACATATATAAATTACGTTAACCAATAATAACTTGGCCTATCATTGGTCACCTTGTGACCTCCATTGCCACATTAAACTCAACATACGATAACCACTTAATATAACTATACTTATGCCTTACTAATCAACCATCTTAAACAATCTATAACATACATTAAAGGACCATGGCTAGGTTCATGCTGGAACTCACTGCCTAACTACCACGACCAACAAGTTAAACCACGATAAGAGTATGTGCCATGCACAACGAACCACGATAATCGGATAATCACACCAACATGCACCACATAAAAGCCCCTCAGACCTGTTAAGCGACAGGGTTCAACGTTGCCATCAGAACATGGCCCTTCGACATGTCGCGTTCAAAAGCTGAACACGACAGGTCGGGTTGTCGCGTTCAGAACGCGACACCCCAAGTCGTCGCCTTCCAGGAGAAACCCTAATCTGGAACCCTTCTCTGGATCCTCCATGCAAACCACCTCAAACAGCATTCTAACCTGTTTTCATGCTCATTTCATTGCCCTAACATGATATCTATCGTTATAAAGTGTTAACAAAACCAAACATGCACCACACACGTTCCACATAACGAAACAGGGTGGAATCTCCCTACCTTCACGAAGAACACGCAACCCAACCATGGCACGGCGTCTCCCCCACTCTGTGCGACGTCCTCGCGGCGAGACCACGCCGAAAACTGCTCCAAAACTCCAATCGCCCAAAATCCCCCGCAACAGCTCCTCCCCTGGTCGAGCAGCAGAGCTGTGAAAGCTTTGTTTGGCCAAACCTGCTTAAAAATGCATTGCGGTTGTGAATGCGACGTAGTCTTGCGTCGCGACTTGAACGCGGCATAGGGGGCCGTCGCCTTCTCAAGGTCGACGTCAGCATGACGCCCAGCGTGCGACACGCGGCGCGCATGCAGATGAAGACCACATCTCAGTCGGCAAGCAGAATGCGACCACCAGGGCCGTCGCGTTCAGAACTCAACGCACACCCTTGTCGCGTTCACATGCAAAGAACCTGTGAGCACTTTGAGCCCAATCTGCCGGCCTATGAATCCTCACAACCTGCGAAAACACTTCAAACACAGGCTAATGGGCCGCACACTGGCCACCAAACCCGCTAAGAAAGGATCCACGAATATCCGAGAAAATGCGCGACGTTACAAAAACGACCTTTTCATGTCCTGGTACATCTTGGTTGCACCTAGGTGAATTGTGTACTTTGTCTTATGAGCTTCATCCATTAGTTTTCTTTTCAACTCTTCATTCTCAGGCACACAGGACCTGCCTTGAAATAATAATCTTCCATCCTCAATGATGGAAAAATCTGGCCTGTCAGCTAGAGTTTCCTTGACTCAGACCAAAAAATGGGTCATTGGCTTGTTGATCTCTGATTTCAGCAAAGATGTCGGGTTTTTGCTCTAAGATTAGCCACTAGCACTGATCATTTCTCTGCTCAATATTTATGTTTAGGCTGGCAAATTGTTTTAACAGTTGCATTTTGCCCATGACTAAATAGGATAAGGATGCCACAAGCTTCCTACTAAGTGCATCTGCTACAACATTTCCCTTGCCAAGGTGATATTGAATATTGAAATCAAAATCCTTCAGATATTCCAGCCATCTTCTTTGCCTCATATTGAGCTCCTTCTGAGAGAATAGATACTTTAAACTTTTGTGGTCAGAGTAGATAATGAATTGCTCTCCATAGAGGTAATGCCTCCAGATCTTAAGTGCAAATACAACAACAGCTAGTTCTAGGTCATGGACAGGGTAGTTTACCTCATGAGGCTTCAATTGTCTAGATGAATTGTCATGCCCCTCAAATTTAGTAGCGGAATAAATCAGAGGGAAACGTGAGCAACGAGTATGGTAACGTAAATTGCGCATACAAACGTAAACATCAGAGCATCTAATGAACAATAATTGAAATAAACTCTTGGTTTCATTATAAAATCACTAAGACCATTACAACCCCTAATTCGGAGCCAATATATAGGGCTCAATGATATCATTATATTGAAAAGAAATCTAAAGCAATAACTACTAGACTCCATAGTACTAGGGCAACTTCATGAACGGACTCCAGGTCGCTCATCACTCTGGTCCTGTCCCATTGGTGTGTGTAACGTCATTGTCCGACTTACCTGAGACACAATAATAAATAACGAAGGGTGAGCGATAACGCCCAGTAGGACTTAAATCTCAATAGTCAAGCAGGCTTTAAATGATTAATGCTTTAGATGGCAGAGTAACTAATGATAGAGAGAGTCATGTAAAGTCGAGAAAGTAATAGCACAAGTAACATGGTTCAAAGAGCAGATGAATAAAGTCAAGTCATGATAGAAACAATAACAATAATAGCAAGTAACATCATTGTCAAGAAATAGCAAGCAACAAGTATAACAGGGAAAGAGATATTAGATGGTCATGTAATGAGTAAATGGCACTTTGATTGATATTCATCAATCGAAATAGTATAGCACTTTTGATTAACTTTCGTCAATCGAAATAGTAATGGCACTTTGGTTATCCGTAGATAGTCGAGAGAGAGTATAGCACTTGTTTGTCAATAGACAATGAGAGAATATCGCACTTTAAATGCGACTAAGTTAGGAATAACGCAATAACTCAAGATAGCAAGTATCAAGTAGAGCAGTTCAGTAACAGTCATGGCAGTACAGTACAGTGCAGTATGTCTGAATAACAAACTAACAGTAACAGTGTAACAGTCAGATGTCTAGCTAATTCAGAACAGTCAGTCAAGACCGTGCAAATGCAGACACCGTCAATAGCCCCTGCAGGTATTTCGGATGGCTCTCCGCCCCCAGGACTAGATTGGAGCCCCTCGGACACTTTCCGTGCCCTCAACAGTAATGCATTCAAGTCAGTAGAGTCACAAGACCCATTTTAGCGCTAGACAGTCATGAACCGTACAAAACAGTAGGAGCCACATAGCTCAAAGGGTACCAAGAGAGTACTAGATGAATAGACGAGAGAGACGAGATAGTAGAGTGAACATGAATAGATGAGCGAGTAGAGCATAGATGAGATCTTATGGTCATTGCACATGAAATGTCGAGTAACGAGTGATAGTAATAGTTGCACAACACGCGCGTACGGTGTTGGCAGTCAGGTGGAATACACAACCCTTCCGCTGGCCTCGTTATGCACAGGTCCAGAGGTCCGACATGATTCAAGATAAGAGCGAGAGCAACTAAGGCCGTTTGGATCTTGCTGATCCCTAGAGGTGTCATAGGTGTTAGGGTACAACTAGCTCGTCAACCATGTGGAATCCATGGACAAAGGAGACTTACGGAGGCCTTGAACAAGGATTCACTAGTCCGGCAGAAGGAGTATCTGACGGAGAGTTCATCCAAGTCAAGAGAGAGAGTGTATATAGAAACAAGTGCCCGACATTCTAGAGGATTTCTAGAACAGTAGAGTGTCAGTAATAGTATTCCCATAACATCGCGAGTAAACATAGACAAGTTCATTTAAAATAGGTTAATTAATATATATATTGAAATAAATTTCTAGATGTACGTGTGACATTTTCATGCCAAGTTAAGCCATATTGGATGGTTCATGTGTGTGCTTGTGACATAGAGAATCATGGAATATGAAAGAGTCATGTGAATAACTTAATTTAATTAACATATGTCCAAGATTTATCATCTTCATTTACTGTGTTAGGAGAGTTATCAGGCATGAGTTCATTGTAGAAAAAACAAGACTTGCAAGAATAGGGGTTTTCATGAAAAACTTCAAAACACGACAGCTCTCTGTAAGGGTCACGACGGGATCAAGTGTGAACGTGACAGGGCCTTGTAAGGATCGCGACGGGCTTCTCTGAACAGGCAGGCAGATCGCGACAGGGTCTTCTGAGGATCGCGACAGGTCTATCTGGTCGGCGGCCAGAACGCGACAGGGTACCCTGTCGCGATCAGATCATGATAGGTTCCTGTGTCGCGACGGCCCTGAGAATGCCACCTATCGGGCCATCGCGTTCTCAGGTTCTAAGCTTGAGTTCGAGCGGGAAAAGGACAGAGCCTCGGATTGCAGGCCAACTTTTTATCTTTTTACACATGGTCGTTCAGAAAATCATAACTAATTGTATAGTAGATGAAAAATCATGAAACAAGTTGCGTATTGATCTAGACATACGTGCGTACTTACAGTAAATAGGAATTTGAAAATAGATAGAGTTTCAACATGCTTTATTCAAGTCAAACATGGAGTACATGACACAGCGAGCAGTTGAGAAGAGAGAATTAATTCACGAAGTAGGGTGGATAAAAATGAGGGCTTTTAGGGGCAAAAGATGCCTAACATGCATCAGTGTCTCCATTAAAAATTTCAAGGCATGGGATAGAGTATTCAAGAAGATATAAATTAAACATGAAGGTTTGGGGTCAAGGTGTTTGCAGAAATTCAAAATTCAAGAAGAAAATATTGGCTCGATGGAAAATTATGAAACCTGAGGGTTTTGTTCCTAGTACATGGAACAATATACAGTCGAAATTTCTTTAGTTTTGCTTGTGAGAATGCCTACCTTTAGTCGTTTTACTCTTCTAGGGCTAGAACTTGATGAACTCGGGTTGAAGCTTGAGAGATCCTTCTCTCCACATTTTCTCCTCCTCCTTGGCTTCCTCTCCACATCCAGCAACCCTTGGCAATGAGCTAGGGCCATCCATGGGGGATTTAGAGAGTATTTAAGCTCCCTTGGGTTCCAATTCCTACCACTACTCTAATTACCCCTTAATTATGAGGTTGCCTATTTTCGCCCCTCCTTCCAAGCTTGACAAGTCCTAATTGGGTTAGGATGGGAGCTAAAACCATGGCCAACCCATTAGGGTAGGTTTAGGAATCCAATTCCAACCCAAACTAGCTATTTTACTTATTTAATAACCCTTTTTCCATTTAGGTAATAATTAAGTTGCGAATTTAGAGTATTTTTCCTATTGTTCATCTTTAAAAATCCCTATTGTGGCCCAATAAATTTTATATAGTCTATTTAACAAAGCCCATTATTTAATAGAATTAATTTATTGAAATTTCCCCTTCTAATTACGGAATAATAGAGTTATGGATTTTATTATATTTTTCTTACTTGATTTTATTCATGGACTATGGGAGGACCATTGATCTAATTCTCATGATGGATTATCATTACATATTGTTTGGAGTCTACTCATCATTTTATTTTTAATTGATAATCTACTTGGCTCATATGATAATGTATTTTTTAAATTATTCCTTAATTACAATAATAAGTCACCTCAATTTCTAAACTTGGTCCGAATTATTTTTCTAAGCCCAATTTTCTTAATGGTCATCATTACATGATGTTGGAAGTCTCTCCGATAGGTTCATTTAATTTATGGGCGCGTTATCTTTCCGTGTTAACAGTTTTCCGACTTAGTTTCCTATTTGGATAATTAGTCACGTTGTGACGTATGCTTGGCCACTCGGACTTTTCGTTACATGAATTTCTTCGTTGAACACTTAGGGAATATTTGGGGTTGATTTATAATTTTTACAAAAAATTTAGATGTGTTCTTGCACATATGATAGTGGTACGTATGTTTCTATTACATGAATAGGCAATCACCTTCTCATTCTGCATTAAAACACAGCCTAGACCGATTCCAGATGCATCAGTGTAGACTGAGAATCCTTCACGCTCGACTGGTAACACGAGGACAGGTGCAGAAGTCAAGCATTTCTTTAGTGTCTGAAAGCTTTTCTCACTTTTCTTGCTCTAGACATAAGGGTTCTCCTTTCGCATAAGGCGAGTAAGAGGAACAACAATCTTGGAGAAATCTTTTATGAACCTCCTGTAATAGCTAGTCAGTCCAAGAAAGCTTCTAATCTCAGTGACATTAGTTGGCCTCTCCTAGTTGAGCACAACTTCGACCTTGGAAGGATCAACAACTATACCATCCTTAGTTATGACGTGGCCTAGGAATGAGACTTTCTCGCGCCAGAACTCACACTTGCTCAATTTGGCATAGAGCTTGTTGTCAGGTAAGATCTGTAGAGCGATCCTCAGATGCTCCTCGTGCTCTTCCTTGGTCTTGGAGTATATAAGAATATCATCAATAAATACCACGACGAATTTGTCAAGGTAAGGTCGATAGATGTTGTTCATCAGTTGCATGAAAGCTGCAGGAGCATTGGTTAGGCCAAAAGGCATAACAATAAATTCATAGTGTCCATACCTGCTTCTGAAAGCCGTCTTGTAAATGTCCGCATCCTTGATTCCCATTTGATAATATCCAGATCTAAGGTCAATCTTAGAAAAATATTTGGCTCCTGATATTTGATCAAATAACTCATCGACGCGAGACAGAGGATATTTGTTCTTGATAGTTAGCTGATTCAACTGCCTGTAATCAATGCATAACCTCATAGATCCGTCCTTCTTCTTGAAAAATAGAACGAGTGCTCCCCAGGGGGAAGTACTCGATCTAATGAAACCTTTTTCCAGCAACTCCATCAATTGCTCCTTCAGTTCCTTTAATTCAGCAGTGGACATTCTATAGGGTTGACGTGACACCGGTGCAGCTTCAGGGGTTAGATCAATAAAGAAATTTGCATCTCTTTCAGGTGGAATGCCAGGCAGCTCATCGGGGAATACGTCGGAGTAGTCTTGCACTATGTGTATGTCAGCTACCTTGGGTGCTTTCTTTTCGACTACTATAGTAGCAAGGAATGCCACACATCCCTTCCTTATCATACTTTGTGCCCGAATAGCAGAGACAAGAGACAAGTGCTTCTTGTGTTAGGTCCCGTGAAGGTCAATTTAGGGAATTCAGTAAATGTAATTTTCCCTTTTCTACAATTAACACTAGCACCATAGGTAGATAGCCAATCGACTCCTAATATAACATCATAGCCTTCCATGGGCATACACACCAAGTCGGCTCTTAGATTGAGTTCTTTGATCATTACATCAGCTAATGGAAAATATTTGTTCAATTGGGCTTTCTCCCCCAGTGGTGTCGTGACAGGTAATTCAAAACCCATAGTTGCAGGTTTAATATTTAGGGTGTCAGAAAATGCTTGTGATATGAATGAATGTGTAGCGCCAGTATCAAACAAAACAAATACTGATTGAGAGAAGACTTGTAGTGTACCTTCCACGACTCCACCCTCCTCGGTGGTCTCCACTTCCTGCACCGCTTGTAATCTGCCTAGTTTCTTTTGCCCATTCGAACATTTTCCTTCTCCTTCAGCACAAGGCATTCGGAAATGTGATGATTGCGATTCCCGCAGTGTAGGCATGCACTAGCTTTCCTCCAGCATTCATTGGCAGTGTGACCAGGTTTGTCATAATGCTCGCAGTTGATTTTGTTGGTGGTAGAGGGGGTAGCGATCTTGGGCTTCCTTTCTTGATTCTGCCCCCCCAGTGATGTTGAACGATCATTTCTTGCTGTTGGTGGGTCTGCTTGAGGAACCTATGGCTTGTTCCTTCTTGATGATTCTACCCTTTATGCGATCAGTGAGATCGGTCGCATCCTCCAGCACCTAGGCCTTCTTGACCATATCAGTGTAAATTTGGATGTAAAGTGGTGCAAGCTGTGTAATGTAAGAAGGCTTGAGCCCATTAAGGAAATGCCTCACCTTCATTTTCTCGGTGCTGACAAGGTGATTGGCATATCGTGCCAATCGAGAGAATTGGGTTTCATATTCTGCCACTGTGAGGCTCCTTTGCTTGAATGCAGTAAATTCGGACGCCTATCTTTCCTAAACTCATTCAGAGAAATACTTAGAGTTGAACTGCTCCTTAAATTCATCCCAAGTGAACTGTGCATCTGCCTGAGTGGCTTCAACAGCGTCCCACCACACACGGTCGTCCCTTTCTAGATGGAAAGTGGCAAGTAGTAGTTTATCACCATCCGCGCATTGGATGACACAAAAGATGTGTTCAATTTCCTTTAGCCAGTGTTCAGCCTCATCGGATTAGTGGTCCCACTGAAACGAGGCGGTTCATGCTACGGAAGTTTCTGTGTAAATCTCCTACTCCTTGACTACCACCGCCTCCTTGGGCAGCTTGAAGTAGGGCTCGACTGAGCTCTTGGATGGTCTGTTGCATGCCACGGAGTTGAGTATGCTCCGCTGCCATTTGCTATTTCTAAGTTCCTTCAAGAGAAAAATTAATGTGAGATATTGAAATGGCACTAAGTTGGTGCGTGTGTGGATTTATTTTAACTTATTACCCATGGTTCTAACCATCTCTCACATAGGTATGATAATTAACTATAGTCAAGATAGGTCAATCCTAGATCATCATATACTTAAGAACAACCTAGGCTCTGATACCACAAAATTGTAATGCCCCGACGTGGAATATCAGAGCGATAATATAATTAAATAAATAGTATAGAGCAAGAAATAGACATCAAACCATTGCACAGATTGGAATAACGCCAAACGATCCAACCTCATTCATAATTTCACTAATCATTTATTACAATCACTAATTTAGAGCCATAACTATGGGCCCAGAGTACTTTATTCAAAATAGAACAACTACAAACTATCTATCCATCTAACTAACTACTAAAAGCTTTGGTTGTCGAAAAGACTGGTCACTCTTGCACTTCCTCATTCCCTTCCTCGTTTGTGTGGTAGTCACCATCGAACTCACCTGAAACACATGAAATAAATAGCGTAGGATTAGCGATAATTGCCCAGTAGAACTTAATATCTCATGTAACAGGCATGCTTTAAGTGATTAATGTATTGTCAAGTAGAATAATTGTAACGGCCCTGGATATTTATGCCTAATAAGGCTCCATATCCAAGTCCGCCTCCTGTGAACAGACCGAAGTCTCGCAAGGGATAACGCGCACAAATGTCCAATAAGAATATAAAAGACAACAACAAATATATAAGACACAAGAAAGTACTTGTGCTCATACCTGTATATAACAATGTACAACTGTCCTATTACATTATTACATGTCCGAGAGAAAAGAGTACAACTATCTGGGGAATACCCCGAGGGAGCACAAGCTCACACTAACTCTACTACTGGTTGTACAAGTCTGCCACAACGCCTCCGCAAGCCACACAAATGGCTAATACCTGAAAAGAGCTGTAAGGGAGTGAGCCTCAACAAGTCACTGGCTCAATAGGGACCTCCCAGAAACAACACCTGAAAACTAAAGAGACCTCAACCCCAAAGGGTCTCATTGGCAACACCGATAGCCAAACCATAACATGCTCACAATAATCATGATTAACGGTAATTAAAACATAATTACATCAGCTAACATAGATCTCAAAAGGTAAGAGGAACTACAGGACTAGCACAGCACTACTAGTCTGCCCAACAACTGAAATGTCTAAGCCACACGCCTCACAGTCAAACCGCTACAACAACTAGTCGTCTAAGCTATAAGCCTCACAGGCAAAGCCTAGGCTACAAGCTTCACAGGCAACCTACCCATGTAGGGAAATAGGACTGGCATCAGCAAACTAATCCACTAAACATTGAAACCATAATCGGAAGCTTACCCAAAGAAGGGTAAAACACAACGTGCGGAAGGTCACACCACACGACCTTCACGAAACACAAGCTAACCTCAACACCTGAAGAGGCTGGTACATGACGTACCACAACACAAAGTTACCCACGAAGGGTACAGGTACCTACTACCATGAGGTACCACCACGGAACCACAACCACAATGGTGCCACCACCAAGGCACACCCCAATGGGTAAAGCTCAACCAACAAGTCACTACACACAAGCCACAACCAGTGGTAAAACATGACTCGGAAAGGAACGACGCCACCACACGGGAATGGACTACTCGTTCATAACACCAGTATCCAACTCGGGCAACACAGCACAAGAACCACCTCTCAGTCTCATAGCCACGGACTACTCAGTCCAGCTACCGCTCCACAAACACACAGAGTAAGCCAACCAACAGTGGAGACCAACCAACACCACACCTGCAGACCACACAACAGCAAGTCCATGCCTAGCACCTCTAGGGACTCTGGCCCGAGCTCCCTAAAGTGAGGCACTAGAAACACAGGACTAGTTGAGGACCTATGACGTCTACTGGTGTCCGTCCCCCAACCACGAGCGTGCTATAAGCGACTGCACACCTACAAACAATAAGTCGCTGCCCCCTGTTGTCTTTCCCTCAACTGGACATACAACTCAAACACAAGAGTGAGGATGTCCAGGAAGATGACGCAGACCTCAATGGTACACACAGTACTGGGACACGCCCCGAGCACAATGTGCTTGGCTCACACAGAACCTGGGATACCAGACTGAAGAGGCATTACGGAATAGGCCCGGACCACCAAACTCGGCAAACACACAAACCACGATATATACTTAAACAACCTTTATTATAAACCATAATTCATCAATATCATAGTTAGCTTGTCACCGGTCACCAAGTGACCTCCAATCCAAGCTACACCGATATATATATATATATATATATATATGAACCACAATACATTTAATAACCTTGCCTGTCATTGGTCATGTCATGACCTCCATAGCAATGTTAAACATAATGAACAATAACCACTTAACTTAATATACCATAATCAACATAAACCACTAACTAAATATACACTAACTCTTGACCCTATAAATGATTTTCTATCATTAACCATCTTATTTAAAAGATACCAAAAGACCAAGACTAGGTTCATACTGGAACCTTACTGCCCAGCCACCACAAGCTAACCATAGAAGCTGAAACGCGACGGACACAAACGTCGCCTTTCAAATCGCGACGACCTGTCCGGACGCAATTCAAAACCTTAACGCGACAGGGCCCAGTGTCGCTATAGAACCTCAACGAACCGATATGTCGCCTTAAAGCCAACTCGATGTAAATCATGACAGACATTCTCGTCACATTTACACCAATCGATACACGTTAACTACAATCGATAAGCATACAATCGGTATCAAGCATAAACACAACTGAGCTAATGGTCACGTTTAAGCTAGTCGGTACAACACACCAAAAAAAACTCGAAACACGACGATGCATGGCGTCCCGTTCATACCATGAACGGGATGGTGCACCACGTTGTGTTTCAAACGCGACAGTAAGCTCAGCTCTCAGGCTGAACCCACCTTCACCACCAGAAATCCCACACATATCCGATATAAATGCCAAACTAAAGCAATAAACATGATAATCATAGCATGGCAAACCACCCATACATGCTTTCCACCCTTTTTAAACCATTCATAATAAAAAAAACAAGAGGGAAGTCTCCCTACCAGCTGAAAGTAGCCCAAGGAACGCGAAGAACATTGCAACGCCAGTGCACCCACTCTCCGGGCACCTTCCTCGCATGGACCCTGCGTTGGACGAGCCACCAGAAAGCTGGACACCCTGCAGGAGCTCCACAATAGCTCCCCTTTCGCCTGGACAGAGCTCCTCTGCTCTGTTTAGGCGAAACAGAGCACTTAAACCACAGTCGAAATTGCGAAGTAGCCAAACGTCGCGTTTAACTCTTAAACGCGACCACCTTAGCCGTCGCCAATCAAAACTTAAAGTGCTACTAAACACAAAGGCGGTTCTGTGAATCATGACAGGAGAGACCATCGCGTTTAAATCACGACGACTTGCTCCGTCGCGTTCACAACTAGTGAACCAACGGGGTGTTTAGGTTAGAACCTCCGCCCCATAACATCCACACAACGCATGGAAACCACAAACAAGGCCCAATGACCACCTCTTGGTCAAGAGCACCACGCACACAACCCGTTAAACCGGATCCGAACGATCATGCTATTGCAATAACTATAGAGAACGATCAAGTATAGTCATGAGAGTAATGTAATGATAGCAAGAGAATGATAACACTTTCACATGAAAATAGCACAACAAGCATGATAACGAATTGGCCATATAACGAGATTGCATGTCCGGTTGCACAAAAGTGCACTAGTCGAGATAGCACGTTTTGGTCGATCTTCTTGTCAACTGAGAGAACATAGTATAGTGATTGATTGTATTCAATTAAATTTTGATAGTATGGCACTTGGGTATTATGCCGTATACCTTGATCATTAAACCCTGCGAGTTATAGCCTTTCTGGCGCACCTCCCAGGACCAGATCGGGACATTTATAATGTTGCCTGACATGATTGTGTTTGTTATCTTAGACAATCAATTTGATGGCCAAAATAGAGTACCAAGAATAGATGAGAGTAATTGAAGAATAGACGAGAGTATAGGGAGAACGTGAATAGATGAGAGTGTCAAGATAGTAGATAAGATCTAGGGACATATTCGTAAATCGACAATAAAACAAGTGATAGTAACAGTTGCATAGCACAGTCGTGTGTCGGCAGTCCGGTAGAAGTCACAACCACCCAATAGCCGTGCAACGAACACAAGCCAGAGGTCCGACGTGATCTCAAGGTAAGAGAGAACAAACTAAGGCCGTTGGATTATGTTGATCCCTAAGGGTAAAATAGGTATTGATGGTACAACCTGCTCGTCGGCAATGGACGTCCGCCAAAGCCAAGAAGTCTTACGGAGGCCTCGACAAGAAGTTCCTGGTCCTGTCAAGAGTATTCCTAATGGAGAGGTCATCCAAGCCAAGATAGAAGTGTGTAAGAAACGTTGTCTATCACGCCTCGAGTGCTCGAAGGCAGAGGGATGCGATAACGACACTAAATCACGCGAATAAATCGAAGACAAGTTCATTTAACATAAATAGGGAATTTACATGAAAATTACACTTAATTACTGGATATATTATTGGGTAATTTCAGCAAGGTCTCATGACAAAGATTCATTTATAGTGTGTGCATGTTTAATAGAATCAAGTTAGCAAGAATAATCGTGCACACATCTTTTAATTAATAAAAATCATGTGAATAATACCCATTTTATATTAACAGGTCATTATTGTTCACAACAGTACATTTTAGGGGTTAAACAATGATTAAATGGCATGATTAACAAGGTTTGCATGGAAATTAGGGTTTCTAGTTTTACATAGTGAAACGCAACGGGGACACCTGTAGCGTTTAAATCGCGATGGGAAAGTCGATCACGTTCACAAGAGCTGGGTCAGCCAATCGATTGATGTTGTAATCATGACGGGGTGATCGGTCACGATTTGAGCAATCAGTCCATTAATGCGACGTCATGGTCTGTCGCGATTTGGACAATCGGTACAAGAACAAATAACGTGACGTGTCGGGCCATCGCGTTAAGAACGCGGCGCGCACCTGTGGCGCGACCATGCTGAGAACACGACTAATCGGGCCGTTGCGTTCTCAGAGGTTCTGGCCGAGCCCAAAAGGTGAACTGGTTCACCTTGGGATTTTGGTCCACCCTCCAAGGGTCGACACATGGGTCTTTTAAAATCCTTATAAAATTGTATAGTCGATGTAAAATAGTGAAACCACTTTTAAACGAAACTAGACTTGCATGTATATCCACAGTGACGAGTAATTAGACATTCAACATGATATGGGTATACAATGATTTGGTTACTTCACGATGAACCAAAACCATACACAGTGATGAAAAATGATTTAATTGAAGAAGACTACTTGATGAACTTGGGGAAAATAGGGTCATTAGATTCCCAACATCATGCAGTATTTATGGTAAAAGTTTCATGGCACGAAATCAAATGTGAGCATGGATTTAGTAAACAAGTCAAGTCGGGTACATGTTCATGGCAGAACTTTGAACATGAAATACTTTTAAGAGACATGGTAGGATTTAGGGAAAACATGGTGCTTTTGAAGATGGTAACATGGTCTACCTATGGTCAAATTTAATTGGTTTTTGCTTGAGAGATTACCTACCTTTTCACGCTTTCAAATCCTAGGGTTAGAAGTTGAGAAGAACTCCGAAGATCCTTGTTCCTAGCCTTCGTCTCCTTGCTCTCCACATCCTAAGGCTTCTCTTCCTTGTCCTCCAAACTTCAGAAAGCCAATAGGGTCGGCTAGGGACGAAATGGAGGGTTATTTGCATGTTTAAGGTTCCCTATTTACTTAAAACTCTCCCTTTCTTCCAACTCTGAATTTCTCATATTTATCTCCCTTTTTCTTAGCCTTTATCCATCTATTTAGCATGGGGAGGACTCCAATTTCGGGGCTAAGGGATTAGGATGGGTCTAGGACTCTTTTTAAGATATTTATGAGTTAAAATAGTGATTATCTTAACCCTTCTTATTTTATTAATAATTAAAATACGAAATTAGCATTAAATATCAACAATCCAACTTGGTCTCTTCACTCTTGGGCCCATTAATTCATACATTGACTATTAGCCTAAACCCATCTCCTATTTTGACTTAATGGGTTTAATTATTCTCATTTTGTTCTAATTTAAATTCATTTATAAAAATAAAAAAGTAGGGTTGCTACATATGCCAAACACCCTGATCATTGAACTCCCATGGGCACTAGCACTTTTCGGGCGCACCTCCTAGGACCAGATCGGGCCCTTTATAATGTTGCCTGACATTGATCATGTTTTTATCTTTAGACAATCAACAGATGGCCAAATAGAATTTCAAGAATAGATGAGGGTATTTGATGAATAGATGATAGTATAGAGAGAACGTGAACAGATGAGAGGATAGAGATAATAGATGAGAACGAGGGTCATATTCGTAAAATAATGATAAACATGCAATAGTAACAGTACACAACATGCATAATTGTGTGTTGGCAGTCCGGTAGAAGTCACTAACCGCCCACTAGCCGTGCTACGAACATAAGCCAGAGGTCCGGTGTGATCTCAAGGTAAGGGGGAAAATCTAAGGTCGTTGGATCATGTTGATCCCTAATGGTAAAATGGGTATTGATGGTACAACCTGCTCGTCGGCAATGGACGTCCGCCAAAGCCAAGGAGTCTTACAGAGGCCTCGACAAGGAGTTCATGGTCCATTCAGGAGTATTCCCAACGGAGAGGTTATCCAAGTCAAGATAAAGTGTGTATAGAAACGTTTGTCCGTCTTACCTTGAGTGCTCAAGGCAGAGGGACACAATAACAGTATTTAAATCGAACGACTAAAATGCAGACAAGTCCTTTTTAAAATAATAGGGAAATTTACATGAATATTTGCACTTAATTATCGGGTATATTATTGAGTAATTTCAGTAAGGTCTCATGGCAAAAATTCACGTTTGGTGTGTGCATGAGAGAGAAAATCAATGATAGTATATGAGGGTTGTGCACACATCTTTTAATTAATAAAATCACATGAATATTGTCAAAATTAAATTAACATGATGTTACTGTTCAAAACAGTGCATTACAACGGTTAAACCATGATTATAGAGCATGATTAGCAAGGTTTACATGAAAATTAGGGTTTCTGGAATACACAGTCAGGTCACGACGTCGACCAGCGTCGCGTCCAGGTCGCGGCGCACTGGACCGACGTGACGGTCTTTGAGACGGACGGAGTATTTATGCCCAATAAGGCTCCATATCCAGATCCGCCTCCCGCGAACGAACCGAAGTCTCGCAAGGGATAACTCACACACGTGTCCAGTAAGAATATAAAAGGCAACAGCTACATGATAAGACACAAGAAAGTACATGTGCTCAACTGCATATAACAATTTACAACTGTCCCAGTACATTATTACATGTCCATTTAAAAAATACAACTACCTAGGGCATGCTGTCATGCCCCACCAATTTAGCAGCGGAATAAATCGAGAGGCATGAACAACGTGTATGGTAACAAAAATTGTGCATACAATCGTAAATATCAGAGCATCTAATAAACAATGATAGCAATAAACTCTTCATTTTATTGATAATTAATCTAAACTACTACAACCACTAATTCAGAGCCAAAACATAGGGCTCAATGACTTCATTACATTGGAAAAGATAACTAAGCAAATATCTAACTAAATTCTATGATGCTAAGGTCATTCCGTCGCTATGACTCCAGGACGCTCATCACACTCTAGTCCATTCCCATTGGTGTGTATAAGGTCATCACCCGACTTACCTGAAAACACAATAACAAATAACGAAGTGTTAGTGATAACGCTCAGTAGGACTTAATATCTGTAAACAAGCATGCTTGAAGTGATTAATGTCTTGTAAAGCAGGTAACTAGAGAGAATGATCAGTATAGTCCAGAGAGTAATAGCACACGATAGCAAGTGAACGATAATACATTCCACAAGAATATTGTAAATTTAGGATGATATAGGATTGGCCATGTAACGAGATAGCGTGTAACAAGATAGCGTGTATGGTTGCACAACAGTGCACTAGAAGAATACGGCAGTAGTCACTCTAGGACAATAGCCGTTCAGTAACAGTCAACGATAGCACAGTAATAGCACAATACGTCTGAACTAATCAGACTAACAGTAACAGCATAACAGTCATATTTCTAGCCAATTCAGAACACTTAGTCAGAACCGGTGCAATGCAGACACCGTCAATAGCCCCTGCTGGTATTTTCGGGTGGCTCTCTGCCCCCAGGACTAGATTGGAGCCCGTTGAACACTCTCCGTGTCCTACACAATATGCATTCGAGTTAGTAGAGTCACAATACCCATATTATAGTGCTAGACAGTCAAGTATAGTACAAGCAATAGGAGCCACAACAGCTCAAGAGTCTCAAGAGAGTACTAGATGAATAGACGAGATAGTAGAGTGAACATGAATAGATGAGAGTACAAGGATAGTAGATGAAATAGGGGTATAATCGTAAAACAAAGTTAAACCGACGATAGTCACACTTGCACGGCACTAGGTCGGGTGCCGACAGTCAGGTAGAAGTCACAACTGCCCACTAGCCGCGCTATGAACACTGGCTAGATGGTCCGACATGATCACAAGGTAAGAAAGAATTCACTAAGGCCGTTTGGATCATGCTGATCCCTAAGGGTGTAACGGGTTTTAAGGGTACAACCAGCTTGTCGGCAATGGACGTGCGCCAAAGACATGAAGACTTACAGAGGTCTTGACAAGGAGTCCCTGGTCCAGTCGAGAGTATTCCTGATGGAGAGTGGTCCTTGCCAAGAAAGTGTGTAACGAAACGTTGTCCGTCTTGCCTCGAGTGCTCGAAGGCAGAGGGACGTGATAATGGTGTACAAAGCACGCGAATAAAATGAATACAAGTGTCATTAACAAATGGAGAATTAGTAATTAATTTCACTTAATTACCAGATACATTATTAAGTAATTTAATAGGGTCGAAATGGCAAACATGATTGTTAGTGTGTGCAAGTGCAAAGAAATCATGAGAACAAGTAAGATTGTGCACATAGCTCTTTAATTTAATTGATTGCAAGTCAATATACTCATTATTGATTAACAAGCCGTTAATAGTCATGACAGAACTTTAATTAGGGTTAAACAGGGTTAAAATGACATTAATAGCAAGGATATATGTGTAAATTCTGGTTCTGGTCGCAATGGTAGGGTCGCGACGTCAGCTACTGTCGCGTTCAGATCATGACAGGGTGACTGACACGTTAACACTCATGTAGCGACGGGCCTAACCGACGCGTTCAGGTCGTGATAGGGGTCCGGGCGGGTAGTTGAATCGGTCGGCTTGGCCCGGTTCGGGGGAGAGAACTCGACGGCGCGGGCCATCATGTTCATGTCGCGACAGTCCGGCCGACCGCGACCCCTCTGAGGTCGCGACGGGTCGGGCCGTCGCAACTTTAGAGGAGCGGCCCGACCCAGAAAAGGGGTTTTGCCCTTTTGGGTTTTGGTCCTTCTCTCCAAAGCATGATGCAGGACTCTTCTAAAATCGATATAAATTCACACGATGATCCAAAAATCATGATTTTAGTTTTAAAAGAAAGAGGACATGGAGATCTAACAGTGGGCATGTTTAATTAGAAAACAAATATGGGTAAGGCATGCTTTAATCAAGTTATATTTAGGCAGTATTTATGGTAATTATCTCAAGTCATGAGCACGAGTGGATTCAGAGATACAAGGCAAACATGAAGGTTCGGGCAAAACATGTTAACAAAAGTTTGGGCATTTAATTCGCCCTCATGCATGAACGAGAAATGATGGGATCATGGGGCTTTTAAAGAGGATCATGTACGCTACCTAGGGTTAAATTTATACAATTTGTGCTTGAGAGATTGCCTACCTTTTCTTACTGATAAGAAAATCCTAGGGTTTTGATGAAGAACGAGATGAAATCTCTCCTTTCCAAGCTCCTCCCTTCTTGCTCCTTCGTTCTTCAGCTCTTCTCTTCGTCCCCGAAGGTTCCAGCAACGAGCTAGGGTTGGTAGGAACGAATTGGGGTGTTTTAGCTAGTGTAGAGTCTCATATTTGTCTAAAACTCTTCACCTCCATTCAAACTCCGAATTTTAAGTTATCTCCTTATTTCCTAGCATTTATCTACCTAAAAGGATAGAGAAGAGGTCCAATTTCGTGGCCAAAGGGTTAGGGTAAGCTTAGGACTCTTTTTAGAACATTTACAACCTATTTTAGTATTTATATCACCTTATTTAATTTATGTATTATATAACTCCGAATTGGCTTAATTATCTCCCATCTCATGATGGACTCTTCATATTTGGGCCCAACTTTCATGTTAGGACCAATAGTAAAACCCATGACTAATTTAGCTTAATGGGTATAGTTTTAATTCTATTTATTCATCCATTATTCTAATTTAAATCTATTTATCACACTTATTCAATAAATTTCTATTTTAATTCATTTTAATATTATTTATGCTAATATTTCTAACCTTCATCATTTGGGCTCTTATTCTTGGCCAATAACTTATGTGAGCTTAATTATACAACCCATGTTCTTAATGGGTTTTAATTATTTTTTTGTTAAAGAATTTATTCATGGGCCAAGATTGCCTATTGGTCTGATTATCATAATGGGATATCAACTCATATTATTTAAAGTCTACTCACATGTTTATTTTTAATTTATAATCTACTTTGGCTCATAAAATAATGGGTTCTCGACTTATTCCTTAATTACGCTAATAAGTCACATAAATTCTTAAACTTGGTCTAAATGATGTTTTCTATGCCCAAGTTTCTAAGTAGGTCATTAGAGAATATTATTTAAAGCATAACTACTTTTTTTATAAAAAATTTTAATGAGTGTTTATGCATGAAATAATGGCACATATATATTTTTAACTAGTTTGGTTTATTATTTGATAAAAAATTAATTTTTCTATATTTTTATTAATGAATTTTCTGGGGTACTACATCCTCCCCCACTTAAAAGAATTTGGTCCCCAAATTCATATGAATAATACGACTACCAATTTATCCTGAATATTTTCATTCATCTCCCTCACTTTAGGGCTTTGCTATCGAGAAAATAATATGAACTTTAAACTAAGGGTTTAGTGATGGTACCTTGTCCACCCTTATTAGCAAGAGCTTGTAACCTAGGTGGATTCATTCGTTGAAAGTTCCCGTATAAGTCTCCTGCCCTATTTCTTGCTCCTGCTTGAATCACGTTGTTAAGGGCTTGTGTTAACCCCTGTACGATCCTTTGCAAGTCCCGCATTTGTGCACACTCGCCAGCCATCTCCACTAATCTCCTCCGAGCAATAACATTTAACTTATTTCCTTTTAGACTTTGGGTGCTAACGTATTACTATGTTGATACATATATATAGATAAATGTATTCAGATCTTAACCATGGTTCTACCCAATCCCCACATAGGTATGGTGGTTGACTTAGACACGTGTCATGGCAGGTTACCTAGAACATCCTAGACTTAAAATATCCTAATAAGGACATCCTAGGCTCTGATACCAACTGTCATGCCCCGCCAATTTAGCAGCGGAATAAATTGGGAGGCATGAACAACGTGTATGGTAACGAAAATTACGCATACAATCGTAAATATCAGAGCATCTAATGAACAATGATAGCAATAAACTCTTCATTTTATTGATAATTCATCTAAACTATTACAACCACTAATTCGGAGCCAAAACATAGGGCTCAATGACTTCATTACATTGGAAAAGATAACTAAGTAAATATCTAACTAAATTCTATGATACTAAGGTCATTCCGTCACTATGACTCCAGGACGCTCATCACTCCAGTCCATTCCCGTTGGTGTGTATAACTTCATCACCCGACTTACCTGAAAACACAATAACAAATAACGAAGGGTGAGCGATAACGTTCAGTAGGACTTAATATCTCGTGTAAACAAGCATGCTTTAAGTGATTAATGTCTTGTAAAGCAGGTTAACTAGAGAGAACGATCAAGTATAGTCCCGAGAGTAATAGCACACGATAGCAAGTGAACGATAATACATTCCAGTAGAATATTATAAATCTAGGATGATAAAGGATTGGCCATGTTACAAGATAGCGTGTAACAAGATAGCGTGTATGGTTGCACAATAGTGCACTAGAAGAATACGGAAGTAGTCACTCTAGGACAATAGCCGTTCAGTAACAGTAAACGATAGCACAGTATAGCACAGTACGTCTAAACTAATCAGACTAACAGTAACATCATAAGAGTCAGATGTCTAGCCAATTCAGAACAGTTAGTCAGAACCAGTGCAATGCAGACACCGTCAATAGCCCCTGCAGGTATTTTCGGGTGGCTCTCTGCCCCCAAGACTAGATTGGAGCCCCTCGGACACTCTCCATGCCCTACACAGCATGCATTCGAGTTAGTAGAGTCACAAGACCCATATTATAGTGCTAGACAATCAAGTATAGTATAAGCAATAAGAGCCACAACAGCTCAAGAGTCTCAAGAGAGTACTAGATGAATAGACGAGATAGTAGAGTGAACGTGAATAGATGAGAGTACAAGGATAGTAGATGAAATAGGGGTATAATCGTAAAACAACGTTAAACCGACGATAGTCATAGTTGCACGACACTAGGTCGGGTGCCGGTAGTCTGGTAGAAGTCACAACTGCCCACTAGCCGTGTTATGAACACTGGCTAGATGGTCTGGCGTGATCACAAGATAAGAAAGAATTCACTAAGTCCGTTTGGATCATGCTGATCCCTAAGTGTGTAACGGGTTTTAAGGGTACAACTAGCTCGTCGGCAATGGACGTGCGCCAAAGACAAGAAGACTTACGGAGTCCTTGACAAGGAGTCCCTATCCCAGTCGAGAGTATTCCTGATGGAGAGGTGGTCCTTGCCAAGAGAAGTGTGTAACGAAACATTGTCCGTCTTGCCTCATGTGCTTGAAGGCAGAGGGACGTGATAACGGTGTACAAAGCACACGAATAAAACAAATACAAGTGTCATAACAAATGGGGAATTTAGTAATTAATTTCACTTAATTACTAGATACATTATTAAGTAATTTAATAGGGTCAAAATGGCAAACATGATTGTTAAGTTTGTGCATGTGTAAAGAAATCATGAGAACAAGTAAGATTGTTCACATAGCTCTTTAATTTAATTGATTGCATGTCAATATTACTCATTATTGATTAACAAGCCATTAATAGTCATGACAGAACTTTAATTAGGGTTAAATAGGGTTAAAATGACATTAATAGTAGGGATATATGTGTAAATTCTAGTTCTGGTCAAAATGGTAGGGTCGGGATGTCAGCTACTGTCGTGTTCAGATCGCGACAGGGTTGACTAATGCGTTGACACTCATTTTGCGACGGTCCTAACCGGCGCGTTCAGGCCGCGACGGGGGTCCCGGGCGCGTCAGCCGAACCGGCCGGCCTGGCCCGGTTCGGGGGAGAGAACGTGACGTTCATGTCGTGACGGTCCGACGGCCCGACCCAGAAAAGGGGTTTTGCCCTTTTGGGTTTTGGTCCTTCCCTCCAAAGCATGATGCAGGGCTCTTCTAAAATCGATATAAATTCACACAATGATCCAAAAATCATGATTTTAGTTTTAATGAAAGAGGACATGGAGATCTAACAGTGGGCATGTTTAATTAGAAAACAAATATGGGTAAGGCATGCTTTGATCAGGTTATTTTTTGCTAACCCAGAACATGCACAGGGATAGGAAACGATTTAATTCGAATGACATGCTCAATGGAATTTGGGCAAACCAAGCTCATTAGAACCCTAACAACAGGCGTATTTATGGTAATTATCTCAAGTCATGAGCACGAGTGGATTTAGAGATACAAGGCAAACATGAAGGTTTGGGCAAAACATGTTAACATAAGTTTGGGCATTTAATTTGCCCTCATGCACGAACGAGAGGATGAGATCATGGGGCTTTTAAAGAGGATCATGTAGGATACCTAGGGTTAAATTTACACAATTTGTGCCTGAGAGATGCCTACCTTTTCTTGTTGATTAGAAAATCCTTGGGTTTTGATTAAGAACGAGAGAAATACCTCCTTAATTCCAAGCTCCTCCCTTCTTGCTCCTTCATTCTTTAGCTCTTTCTTCATCCCCCAAGGTTCCAGCAACGAGCTATGGGTTGGTAGGGATGAATTTGGGGTGTTTTAGCTAGTGTAAGAGTCCTATTTGTCTAAAACTCTTCACCTCCATTTAAACTCCGAATTTCCTAATTTATCTCTTTATTTCCTAGTATTTATCTACCTAAAAGGATAGGGAAGAGGTCCAATTTCGTGGCCAAAGGGTTAGGGTAAGCTTAGGACTCTTTTTAGGATATTTACAACCTATTTTAGTATTATATCACCCTTATTTAATTTATGTATTAATAACTCCGAATTTGGCTTAATTATCCCATCTCATGATGGACTCTTCATATTTGGGCCCAACTATTCATGTTAGGACCATTAGTAAAACCCAGACTAATTTAGCTTAATGGGTATAGTTTTAATTCTATTTATTAATCCTTTATTCTAATTTAAATCTATTTATCACACTTATTCAATAAATTCTTATTTAATCATTTAATATTATTTATGCTAATATTCTAACCTTCATCATTGGGCTCTTATTCTTGGCCCAATCACTTATGTGAGCTTAATTATACAACCCATGTTCTTAATGGGTTTTAATTATCTTTTTATTAAGAATTATTCATGGGGCAAGATTGCCTGTTGGTCCGATTATCATAATGAGCTATCAACCCATATTATTTAAAGTCTACTCACATGTTTATTTTTAATTTATAATCCACTTTGGCTCATAAAATAATGGGTTCTCCGACTATTCCTTAATTACGCTAATTAGTCGCATAAATTCTTTAAATTGGTCTAAATGATTTTTCTATGCCCAAATTTCTTGGTATGTCATTAGAGAATATTATTTAAAGTATAAATACTATTTTACAAAATTATTATATGAGTTTTTGTGCTGGCACGTATATATTTTTATCTAGTTTGATTTATTATTTGATAAAATTTTAATTTTTCTATATCTTCTAATTAATAAATTTTCTGGGGTACTACACATACCCCGATGGAGCACAAGCTCACACAACACACTAACACTACTGCTGGTGATACAAGTCTGCCACAAACGCCTCCGTAAGCAACACAAATGGCTACACCTGAAAAGACTATAAGGGAGTGAGCCTCAACAAGTCACCCGCTCAGTAGGGACCTCCCAAAAGCAACACACAAAACTAAAGAGGAGCAACCACGTCCTCAACCACTAAGGGTCTCACTAGAAACCAAGCCACACCACATTCATATACGAACTATAATTAAACATAAACACACCACTGAACACAACCTCGGAAAGTAAGAGGAAACAACAGGACTAGCACCACACCACTAGTCCACCAACCACTGTACGCCTAGGCCACAAGCCTCACGGGCAGAACACCACAACGACCGGTCGCCTAAGCCACATACTTCACAGGCAACCCACCCTTATAGGGTAATAGGATTGGCAACCACAAGCCAATCAACCACACAATAAACCATACACAGAAGCTGACTCAAACGAGTAAAACACAACGGATGGCAAGTCACACTACAGGCCCTCCATAGAAACACAAGTCCACCTCAACACCTGGAGAGGCTGGTACACAATGTACCACCACAAAACTGTAAAGCAACCCATGAAGGGTACAAGTACCTGCTACCTCAAGGTACCATAACACAAACACCCCCACAAGTGGTGCAGGCACCAACCACCACGAGGTACCCCCACAGAATCACAACCTCAACTGTGCCACACCATGGCACACCCTCTCAGGAAAACCTCAATCAACGAGTAACAACACAAAAGACACAACCGATGGCAAAGCACGAGTCGGAAAGGAACGACGCCACCACACGGGAACAAACTACTGGCTGATCAAACCAGTATCCAACCCGGACAACACAACACAAGAACTACCTCTCAGTCTCATAGCCACGGACCCTCATTCCAGCTACGGCTCCACAAACTCACAAGTCAAGCAACTAACTGTGGAGACCAACAGACACCACCACCACCTGCAGCCTCACACACGTTGTAGGCCCAGGCCTGGCACGTTTAGGGACTCAGGCCCGAGCTCCCTAAAGTGAGGCACTGGTAACAGGACTAGCTGGGGCCCAGTATGTCTACTGGTGTCCGTATCCCCAACCACGAGCACGCTACAAGCGACCAAAGTAAAACCAGCTCAACACAAGTTGCTGTCCTCTGTCGTCTTTCCCTCAGCCAGACGTACAACTCAAACTCAGGAGTGAGGGTGTCCGGAAAGACGACACAGACCTCAACGGTACCACACTGTACCGGGACAAACCCCAAACACAACAAACATAATGTGCCTGACTCACAAAGAACCTGGGGTACCCGACTGAAGAGGCATTCCGGAATAGGCGCCGGACCACCAACCTCGGCAAGCACACAAACCATGCCAGTCATTTAACATAAACATAAAACTTAAACCTCAATACTTGACCACAACTGGCCGTCACTGGTCACCATATGACCTCCGAGCAGCCACACAATATAAAACGCAGAATTCACATTATGACATGGCCAACCATTGGCCACCTCATGGCTTCCAAGCTAACACTCGACCATATTACATAAATTCCATTATATGGTAAAAGGCCTGTCTGGTCGTGTATCACGACCTCCACGGCCACAAACAATTTATCAACATATAGCCATTTAACGTAATAACCTATTAAACACAATATAAATTCCCAAATAACCATATCAATCCTTATACATGCTCTACTAACAGTGACGAGCATAAACCATTTAATTCAACACTAGGGCTAGGTCCATGCAAGACCCTCACTACCCAGCCATCATAAAACAATGACAATAGTCAAAACGCGTCGAAGACAGTTGATGCCTTACAAATCGCGTCGATCCACTCAGATGCCACACTGAACCCTAACGCGCCAGGGCCAAGCGCCGCGACCAGGTCGCGCCGGACCTGCATGACGCACTATAATCACGTCCAACTAATAGGACGCGCCACAAAATGGTAACGCGACAGGGCCTAGCGCCGCAACCAAGTTGCGTCGGCCTGACTCGCCACCTCAAAGTCTGATCGGTCAAACCATTGGTCGACACTCAGACGCGTCCAACAACTCAGACGCGTTCTAAAGAAACGCGTTGGGTCAAGGGGCCGCGTTCACGCCACCGCCTCACCCATTAGACCAAAACCCATGTCGCATCCACATAAAGCGATGCGTTCAACTGAACGTGTCGGGGAAGCCCGCCGCATTTCCAAACGTACCAGGGGGCCAGCGCACAGGCCAAACCCCACCTTCCCCACGGGAACACCACGTACAACCATCGACACAAACCTCGTTTCAAAGCAGTAAACATAATATTCAACTCATAACAAGCCACCCACACATGCACCGCCCACTAAAACCATATAAAGGGAATTAAACCATAAGGGGAAAGTCTCCCACCACTCGAGCGAGCTCGAGGGATGCAAAACATCCATGCCACCGGTGCACCCACGCTCCAACACCGTTCCCGCGTGGACCCATGCCGCACGAACCACCGGAAACGCGCAAACGCCGCATGAGCCACAGAAAATGCCACGGGAGCTCCGCAGCAGCTCCCCACGCCGGACAGAGCCTTTACTGCTCTGTCTGGCCAAAACGACAGAGTTAAAACACATCTGTAAATCGCGTCACCTACAGACGTCGCGTTTAAACTTTAAATGCGTCCGCCTAGACCAACGCCACTCAGAAAACGACAAGCCGCTCAACACAAAGGCAATAAGTGAATCGCGTCCGGTGAAGCTGCCGCGTTTTAAACGCGTCCAATAACCCCGACGCCTCTTCACCAGAAGACTAACAGGCTAAACGGGCTAAAACTAAAGGCCCACAACACCTACACAACGCGCGAAGACCACAACCATAGCTCTATGACCCCACATTGGTCATGAGCACCCCACCAAAACACTAAAGCTCAGATCTGAAAAATTCGCGACGTTACAATATTATCACCTAAAAAGGAATGTCATCCTCGACATTCAAAAACAAATCACGGCAAACCAGATTATCACCTAAAAAGAAATAAAGCCGTGCACAGAACAAGTAGGATATATTTTCTTTGCTCTACCTTTCCAAATCTTTTCGCAGTAGCTGATTCAGCCTGATCACTTTCATTTCTATTTCGTATCTTTTTCTCTTTAACTCATTTCAGATCGGTTCTGCTCTTTTAAATTCATCTGCCTTTCTTTACCTTTCCACTGTAAGCGATTCTGCCTTGCCGTTGGCGCTTTATCTTCTTAGACTCAACCTACTGCCACAATTTCCTGGCTGTGTCTGTAACCTGCCTTTCGGGTCATTTTACTTGTTCAAAACTTCTTACTATATACTTCCATTTTCAAATGCTCTGCCATGTAAAATCATCATTGAATCCTGCAATTTCCTGGTGCCTTTCCATTATCTGCCTGTCATTAACAATTGTTACTCTACTTTTCTCTTGTTTATATTCTCAACTGCCAGCTTTCTCAATAAAAATCAAGTTACTGTAACTGGATATCCTGCCTCTTTATACCACTCTGCTCATACTGCCTGGACTCTTATTTACTTTTTTTTTGTAATTCGGCAAATCTAACATAATCTGTAAATATTTCATGCTTCCGCAACGCCACTCTAATTTACACTAAATACTTGACCTAATTCCTGCAAACTCTGGCCTCACTGACATTTCATTTATTTTCACTTGCACTTTTATTCTGACTCTGCTATATTGCCATGACTTACTTGTTGTTCATATACCTTCCTTAATTCATACCATACCTCTGACTGCTTAAACAGATGCATTTATATTTTCTTTAAATATCTGCTTCCATTGCTATGATATTGCACTTCTTTACTAGAAGACTGACACTGCTCAGCTCACTTTGCATATAACATGCCTTCAATTCTATTAATCTCTTTCTTGAATAGATGCCACTTTATCTCAGACCTTCTACTGCTTAACTGACTGCACTTTTTTTTCTACACTTATAATTCCAATCTCTATATATCCTTATCATTTATATTATCTCTGCTATGACCTGATCTACCTATTGCCTTTTAATTGGTCTGCCCTTCTTCACTGACATTCATACCTCCACTCAACTGAATTACCTCTGCACATTACCATGCAAATCCCGACTATACTCTTTCTTTCTGTAATCAATAACACTTAACTTTATATTTACTTCTAAACACATTAAACATCTCTGCAACATACAGTTCTGCTATTGGCTAATTTTCCTATACCAATCACTCTATGACTCTTATCATTCATATTGCAGCTCTTACTCATATATAATGATCTACCTTTAGAACATTATCAACACTTAAATTCAAGAACCATTTCTTTAGATTCACAATCTGCTCTACTTGATGCCTTTATTTCATTGATCATACACAATTACTGACCATCACTAATCTCATTACGATGCTATACTTTCTTACCAGTCATCATTCACATTCTCATAAACTGCCATTAATAAACAAACTTCTCCCTAGTGAAATTCTCAGAAAATCTAACTGCATATTGATTCCCTCTACTCAACTAATCTTCTTTACACAGGCTTACATGGATTTCTATATCAAATTTTTCATAACTGTGAGACCCCGAATTTTTTTTATTCTCTTTATATATGTATGTATATGAATGGTGTGTTGGGTGTTCGGTTGTTGTGTGCTTAGCATGTGTAGTTCTTGTGCCTACTATAAGTTTTATCCTTCTCTTGAGCATGAGCATGCGGTATATCTATATATATATACATGCGTGTATATGATAATTAGTGTAGAAGTGAAGTTAGCTAATTAGAGGGTATTACGAATACAAGAATCTCTGACTTAGGATACTTGGATAATACTATGCGTGTGCTATCTAAATATTGAAGAATATCCTATACTACCTATTTCATGGAATTTTGTATGAGAGTATATGAAGTACATATGTGTATGTACGTATGTATGTTATCTTATGCGTGTGACAATTGTATATCTAATTCTACATGCATAACACCTTGGTGTACTTATATGCATGTGTATGTTTAATTGTAAACATAGTTCATTGCATGGTTAGTTAATGCGTACATTGTACTTCGTACATGCATGTACATAAAGAGTTCAAGCATGGTAGGTGTATTTAGTAGCTTATATTGGGATTCTATGCTCCTCATGAATAACATGCATGTATTTTTTATGATAATAGGTGAGAATAGTCAATTGGCTAATTATGCATATAGTACTTAAGCAATGTTAGGTAAAGTTGTGCAAGTCAATCTAATTATCGGTTCGCATGTTGTATCCATCTATTTCAAGCATAATGTACACAAGTGTGCTACACCCGTGTGTTATACTATATATATGCCAAATCAAGTGTGTATGCATAGGTAGATATCTACGTACATCTCATCTTTGTGTATTCATGTATGCTTGTGTTGCCTAGGTATAAATGCTATTGATTGCCCGGGTAGTAATATACATGTTATACCTTATACTTTGTATGCGTATGAAGATATTCATGTGCGTGTTGTTATCTTAAATGTACCTATGTATGTATGTGTAGGATAAGTAGTAATTATTGATAATTACATGGTGTAGTGGTGTTACACTATACTACATAGATTCCATGTGCATGTATGAGTAGATTAAGCATGGTTACACGATTCTGAGTTCTGGCAGAAGAGTGTATTGGCGTCAACATGGATGGACGCCCATGTTATGTCAGCGTCCATATCGACGGACGGACCCTATGTAGCCGTCCAGGGATGTGGACGTCAATATCCCTAATTTTCTGTGCTCTGCAGAGCGCAGAGAACACTCATTGGGCTAGGCCTCTGATTGGGGGGATGTCTCCCAACGTCTCTCTTGTCCCTTCAGCCCCTGCACGAGCCCCTCTTTCCCCTTATTCTTTAAAACACATCTCTTTGCTATCCTAGAGAGCTCTTGGCTCATTCTCTAAAAAGAAACCCTAGCTGAGAGAAGAGATGAAGGACTGACCTTGAGAGCTCAGATCCGACGTTCTGAGGCTTGGATCCGGCGATCTTCTTCGACAAGAAGGAAGTCAAGCATAGGAGAAGGCTTCCCCGGCGTTGGACTGCGGCTTGCAACCCCTGGAACCGGAGCAAAGGATTTCTGGAGGCTTCTTGGCAAGAGCCAAGGAGAGCTTCATCGGCTATTTTGATCCGTTTAGAAGTTTTTCTTCTGGCAAGTAAACCCTAGGTCTTGAGCCTAGATATGTCCCTAAGTCTCAGGAATTTTTGTGGATTTTAATCGTGTCCTGGAGCCCTATTCTGAATCTTTTTCCAAGCTCGGTCTGTGTTCTTACACAGACAGGAACTTGACGGCAAGAGACCTTGCCGTCAAGTGCATCTGTTAACAGCATGCGATAATGCCGTCAACCCTGTAAACGGCTAGAGACATTGACGCTGAGTTCGTCAGGACAGAACCGTTAACTATTTTCTCTCCTCTAAATGACTATTTTCGATGGGTTCTTGCAATGAGGATATACTGTAAACCATATACGTTATGTAAGATATCTTGTGGTGTGTGGATGGGTTATTGAGCATGGTATGAGTAATGCAATTAATGTTTTGTGAAAATGCATGTATGCTAAGATAATAACCTTCTTGACTCACTGTTTGGATGATTTAGAGAGGGTCGAAAAGTGCTAAATGCTGTGAGCCATGTATGCATTCATCAGCCATCCCCTGCAATTTCTATGATTTTTCCCATGTTTATATGATTGTTAGGGTTTATGTTTTGGAAAATAGAGAATATGTGTAGGACTATTAAATTCTCTAGTAAATCGTGCTTTGTGCCATAAATACGGGTAGAATGTCATGTAAATACAGGCATGTCAGGTCAGGGCTGAGGCATGTTAAATCAAATGCTTATGCTAGGTTTCCATGCTAATAGGGATTTCAAATAACATGTAAAATAGATGTTCGATTTTTTGTAAATTCTATTTAGCTCAGAAAAATCTGAAAAATTGAGGGTATGATCTTGAACCTGAAAATAGCATGTGGTTAAAATTTCAGGTCATTTGGATCAGTATATAAACAGTTATGTGTTTTTTATGTGAAATGTAATAATCTACGTATGTTATCGTAATGTGGTTAGTTATTGCTTAACCTAACCTGATTAATGAAACTTCTGGAATGTTAATTATGGTCATCTGTAGTAGCATGGTCAGGAGAAAAACAGAGTCACATTGTGCATGAGAAAATGAGGAGATGTGAGTGTTATGTGTAAAATACGTGTTAAAACTCGGCATGAGTAAAGTGTAAAAGTTGTGCCTATGTGACATGCTACCCTAGAGGCATCGGGAGCCGTATATAGAAAAGTCCCTATAGAAGGCTCAATGTGATATAAGTTTGTCCCAAAGGCATTGGGAAAACCCCGGAGGTGGACAAGTACCACTGGATAGGGTGGGAGGGCTTCTCCCGGTCTGCGCAGTTACCAAGATTCACCGCTGTATTGCCTAGGTGGTGAGTATGTGTATGAGTTGTGTCATGCGTTGTGTTATGAGTTGTGTTATGAGTTGTGTTGAGAGCTGTGCTAAGGAATGAGCATGAGCTATGAGATATTTGTTAGTGTCCTCTATGGTGGTTAGGACTATGTGTCATGGCAAATGTTTAAGCAATGAAAAATGAACAAAGTGTGAAATATGTGAACATGGCACGTGGTAAGTGCAATCGATGTGATACACGAAGTGAAAGTGGTAGAGGTAAATGATGGGGAACGTGTAAATTGTGTAAGTGTGAACATGTGTACATGTCAAATGTGTAAAAGTGAACCATGTGAATGAGTAAGTGTGCAATCATGTGGGATAAACGTGTAGATTGAGAACTTATGATATATGTCATGAAAGTGTTAAATGCATATCCAAACAGCAACCTAAATGTATGCAAAACGATGTTTCACTTGTGTAAGAATGAGTAGAATCCATATTAGGAACTTCCCTTCAAACATATGATAATCTCACGTTAATTGCTATCATGTTGTGATTGAATTGTATATATATATAGCTCTCACGTGAATGAAATGGTAGTGAGCATGTAATAGGATTTTCACATTTGCAAAAGGTTGCTTATGAATATGACAAATGCATGAAAAATATTTGGATTCCATGCTAGTTGGAAGGCTCAATTAGTATAAAAGTTTTATACTTAAGTGCTCATGGATTGCTAAATGGTTTCACCCTGTTTTAACCTTCAAGTCATGCTACGAATGTGAACCATGTGCATGTGATTTTATTATGTTAAAACAGCAAGCAAATTGTATAAATAAATACAAAAAGGTCATGTAAAAAGCAAGTAGTCATCATGCTAGCTGTTCTTTTCTTTACGCTCATTGTATGCTCTAGTAGTAGAAATATCCATGGGTTAAAAGAATGTGTGGGCGAATCATGCTACATGTTAAGTGTAACTAATAAGTGCATGTGTATGATGTAATGCTCATGATTTAAAATAGAATTATGGTAGACTAAAGCATGCTCCTGTGAAGATAATATGTCTTGCTAGTTGAGAGTAAGGACCATGTGTACCTTCGTGATTTGATGATAGTGTGCATCTCTTTAATGTTAATGCCATATTGTGAGTGTGACATGTTTAAGTTTAAGACTTTAGTTTGCTTGCTGAGTCCTTGGACTCACTCTTGCTTCGGCGTACAGGTTGACAGGTATCTTTTTCTAGAAGGAAGCTTGGTGAGGATCGTCATTAGAAGACTATTTTGTGGAGCTATTACTAGTTGTACTTTTTCCTAGCACAAAAAGGATTATTGTATGGACAATATTTGGACATTGTAGTTCACTTTATTTTGTATTAATGTGGACATTGTCTTTCTATCTCGCTATTTAGATTGTGGAATGTGTGCTGGTGATGGGTTAAGAGTTGAGTTGTTTATTTTATTCTGCTGTACTCTATTGCTATCCAGGTACATATCAACCTATCGACCAGTGTTGGGTACATGTCCCACTGTGACGACGCCCTTTTTACCGATGGGGATTGGTATAATCGTACCGGTATGTAGAGGGTCGTTACATTAACACCTTTACTAATCACAGTATCATTCTTAAACTCTGACCGCAATATCTCTAAACATAAAAAATACTTAATCTAACTGCCATAAACTACCGCTTTTCTGTTTACCACTACTTTATCTAAAACCAATCTGCCTCACTTGCTTACATCAAACCTTTCATTCTATTACTCACATTAAACCAAACAGCTCCTTAAACACTCATTATTACAAATCTTAACACAACAAACACTCTGCTAAGGTTCCCCACCACAGTTCACATAATACCATCTTTAACATATTCTTTCACATATAACTCGACCCACTACTGCTCTGCCACATCACTATCATGTACCTATCTCTGCCAAGTTTATTCCTTTCTTTTTGAGAACGCCCTTTACCTTTACCACTAATACAACTGATTTCACTGATTCTCTTAATACCTGCCACTAAAAACCATTAGATACTATACTTTAACTGCACCCAAGCACACTGGTGCAATCACGCAACTCATACTACTAACCACACTGTACCGCAACAACTGCTCACAACTGCCAATTTAGCAAACAGAAACACAGTTTACGTGCCAAAAGCTCACATAAAAACCACTTTATACCACACAACCATAGACTTACTACCAGCAGTGGACATTAATCCATGTATGGGACATTGCAACTCAATGTCTTTTCATATTCTAACTGGATCATGCTCTGATACCAACTAAGACGGAGCAGGGTATTTATGCCCAATGACTCCATATCCAGATCCGCCTCCCGCGAACAGACCGAAGTCTCACAAGGGATAACTCACACACGTGTCCAGTAAGAATAAAAAAGACAACGCTACAGTATAATACACAAGAAAGTACATGTGCTCATAACTGCATATAACAATTTACAACTGTCCCAGTACATTATTACATGTCCATTTAAAAAGTACAACTACCTGGCGCATACATCGAGGGAGCACAAGCTCACACAACACACTAACACTACTGCTGGTGGTACAAGTCTGCCACAAACGCTGTAAGCCACACAAACGGCTACACCTGAAAAGACTGTAAGGGAGTGAGCCTCAACAAGTCACCGGCTCATTAGGGACCTCCCAAAAGCAACACACAAAATAAAGAGGAGCAACCATGTCCTCAACCCCTAAGGGTCTCACTGGAAACCAAGCCACACCACATTCATATACAAACTATAATTAAACATAAACACACCACTGAACACAACCTCGGAAAGTAAGAGGAAACAACAGGACTAGCACCACACCACTAGTCCACCAACCACTGTACGCCTAGGCCACAAGCCTCACAGGCAGAACACCACAACAACCGGTCGCCTAAGCCACATGCTTCACAGGCAACCCACCCACATAGGGTAATAGGATTGGCAACCACAAGCCAATCCACCACACAATAAACCATACACAGAAGCTGACTCAAAACGAGTAAAACACAACGGATGGCAGGTCACACTACAGGCCCTCCATAGAAACACAAGTCCACCTCAACACCTAGAAAGGCTGGTACACAATGTACCACCACAAAACTGTAAAGCAACCCATGAAGGGTACAAGTACCTGCTACCTCAAGGTACCATAACACAAACACCCCCACAAGTGGTGCAGGCACCAACCACCACGAGGTACCCCCACAGAATCACAACCTCAACTGTGCCACCACCATGGCACACCCCTCTCAGGAAACCTCAATCAACGAGTAACAACACAAAAGACACAACCGATGGCAAAGCACGAGTCGGAAAGGAACGACGCCACCACACGGGAACAAACTACTGGTTGATCAAACCAGTATCCAACCCGGACAACACAACACAAGAACTACCTCTCAGTCTCATAGCACGGACCCTCATTCCAGCTACGGCTCCACAAACTCACAAGTCAAGCAACTAACTGTGGAGACCAACAGACACCACCACCACCTGCAGCCTCACACGTTGTAGGCCCAGGCCTGGCACGTTTAGGGACTCAGGCCCGAGCTCCCTAAAGTGAGGCACTGGTAACAGGACTAGCTGGGGCCCAGTACGTCTACTGATGTTTGTATCCTTAACTACAATCGACTAAAGTAAAACCAGATTAACACAAGTTTCTACCCTCTGTCGTCTTTCCCTCAGCCGGACGTACAACTCAAACTCAGGAGTGAGCGTATCCAAGAAGATGACACAGACCTCAATAGTAACATACTGTACTGGGACAAACCCCGATCACAACAAACACAACGTGCCTGGCTCACAAAGAACCTGGGGTACCCGACTGAAGAGGCATTCCAGAATAGGCGCTGGACCACCAACCTCGGAATGCACACAAACCACGTCGGTCACTTAACATAAACATAAAACTTAAACCTCAATACTTGACCACAACTGGCCCGTCATGAGTCACCATATGACCTCCGAGCAGCCACCCACTGTAAAATGCAGAATTCACATTATGACATGGCCAACCATTGGCCACCTCATGGCTTCCAAGCTAACACTCGACCATATTCACATAAATTCCATTAATACAGTAAATAGGCCTATCACTGGTCGTATCACGACCTCCACGGCCATAAACAATTTATCACATATTAGCCATTTAACGTAATAACCTATTAAACACAATATAAATTCCCAAATAACCATGTCAATCCTTATACATGATCTACTAACAGTGATGAGCATAAACCATTTAATTCAACACTAGGGCTAGGTCCATGCAGGACCCTCACTGCCCAGCCATCATAAAACAATGACAGCAGTCAAAACGCATCGAAGACAGTGGACACCTTACAAATTGCGTCGATCCACCCAGACGCCACACTGAAACCTAACGTGCCAGGGCCAAGCGCCGCGACCAGGTCGCACCGGACTTTCATGACGCCACTATAATCACGTCCAACTAATAGGACGTGCCACAAAATGGTAACGCGGCAGGGCCTAGCACCGCAACCAAGTCGCGCCGGCTCGACTCGCTGCCCCAAAGTCCGATCGGTCAAACCATTGGTCAACACTCAAGATGCGTCCGACAACTCAGACGCATTGCAAAGAAATGCGTCGGGTCAAGGGGCCGCGTTCACGCCACTCCCCACCCATCGGACCAAAACCCATGTCGCGTCCACACAAAGCGACGCGTTCAACTGAACGCGTCGGGGAAGCCCGCCGCGTTTCCAAACGCAGCAGGGGGCCAGCGCACAGGCCAAACCCCACCTTCCCCACAGGCACACCACGCACAACCCATCGACACAAACCTCGTTTCAAAGTAGTAAACATAATATTCAACTCATAACAAGCCACCCACACATGCACCGCCCACTAAAACCGTAAAAAGGGAATTAAACCATAAGGGGGAAGTCTCCTTACCACTTGAGCGAGCTCGAGGGACGCAAAACCTCCATGCCACCGGCGCACCCACGCTCCAAACACCGTTCCCGCGTGGACCCCACGCCGCACGAACCACCGAAAAGCCGCAAACGCCGCACGAGCCGCAGAAAACACCACGGGAGCTCCGAAGTAGCTCCCCACGCCGGACAGAGCCTTTACTGCTCTGTCTGGCCGAAACGACAGAGTTTAAACACATTTGTAAATCGCGTCGCCTACAGACGTTGCGTTTAAACTTTAAACGAGTTCGCCCAGATTGACACCACTCAGAAAACGACAAGCCGCTCAACACAAAGGTGGTAAGTGAATCGCGTCTGGTGAAGCTGCCATGTTTTAAACGCGTCCAATAACCACGACGCCTCTTCACCAGAAGACTAACAGGCTAAACAGGCTAAAACTAAAGGCCCACAACGCCTACACAATGCACGAAGACCACAACCATAGCGATATGGCCCCACATTGGTCATGAGCACCCCACCAAAACACTAAAGCTCAGATCTGAAAAAATTCGTGATGTTACAATTGTTCTGGTCATGATGGGTCGGGCCGATGTGTTCAGGTTCAGCCGAGACGCCGATGCGACAATGAAGTTCTCGTTGCGACCTGTCAGGGCGACGCGTTCAGGTCGAGACTAGCATGATCTGTAGATCGCGATGCAGAGTCCTATCGTGTTAATTATGTGATGTGATGCCTTGTTGTGACCCGGATGAGAACACGACCAATCAGGTCGTCGCGTTCCAGGGTCTCAGCCTGAGCTCAGAAAGTTGGTCGGGCCTCCTTGGGCTGCGGTCCATGCAGTTAAGGGCTTGACACCGGTCTCTTGAATAATTCATAAAAAATCATATACTCGATGAAAAATCATGAAATCTCTTTTAAACGAAACTAGACATGCAGAGGTATTACCAGTAAAGAGTAATTAGATTTCTATCATGGTAGAGTATGCTATTAACATGTTCTTCACGATGAACCAAAAATTTGACACAATGATGAAAAATGATTTAATTCAAAAAGAATACTTGATAGAAATTAGGGGAAAAATGTCATTCGATTCCTAACATCAAGTAGAATCTACAGTAAATGTTTCATGCCACGAAATCAAGTATACATAAGGATTTAAAGAGAACATGAGGGGTCGGTCACATGTTCTTATCAAAACATTGGGCATGAAATACTCATAGATGGCATGATAGAAATTAGGGAAAACAAGGGGCTTTCGAAGATGGGATCATGAACTATCTAGGTTCAATTCTAATTTAATTTTACTAGAGAGAGATTGCCTACCTTTGAGCACTTTAGGTTCCTAGGGTAGGAACTTAAAGAATCACGAAGATCCCTTGCTCCTAGCCTTCTTCTCCTTGATCTCTTCGTCCAAAAGCTCTTCTTCCTCATCCTCTAAGCTCCAGAGGGTCAATAGGGTCGGCTAGGGACAAAATAGAGGTGTATTTGTATGTTTAGAGTTTCCAAAACCCTTAAAACTCTTTCCCTTCCTCCAACTACAAAATTCCCATAATTATCTTACATTTTCCTGGCATTTATCCTTCCTTTTGGCTTGAGATGACTCTAAATCCGTGGCCAAGAGGTGAGGATAGGATTGAGACTCTTTTTAGGATATTTATGAGCCATAATAGTGATTATCTTGTCTCTTTTTAATTTATTAATAATTTAGGTATGAATTTAGGCCTAATTATCTTCCATCCAACATTGGGCTTCAGCTTTGTGATCCATTAACTCATGTACAAGTCATCTAGGAAAGCCCATTACTTATTTTACTTAATGGTTTCAATTTATTCACAATTTCTTTTAATTTGAATTCATTTATCTCAATTTTTTAAAAAATTGATAGTTGCTGCATCCTCTCCCTCTTAAAAAGAATTTGCTTCCCAAATTCATATGATCATAAGAGGAAGAAATGACTTACCGAATAGGTCTAGATAGTTTCGTCTCATTGTTTCTTCGAGTTCCCACATGGCTTCTTCTATTCCATGGTTGTTCTAGAGTACCTTCACCATAGATATAGGTCGATTTCGAAGTTGTTGTATCTTCTTGTCCAGTATCCTAACTAGCTTCTCTTCATTGTAGACACGTGAATTTAGCTCCACCGCGGGAAAATTTCATGTTGCGCCATAATGCCACAAATGGCCCTCTTTTTGCCTTGCAAGAGTGTTTTTCCAATATTTCTAGATCTCACCCATTCTTCTTTTCGGGTGCTTCCCCATCGCTTCAAGGTGGTTCGGTTGCGGATCGACCTGCGCGGTCTGGTTGCGGGCGTCCGGGGGCAGCGCCCCGGCGGGGGTCTCTGGGGGCAGTGCCCCTGAAAGCTAAATTTGGTTCACAAATGGCCTATAGGCAACTTCATTGATTCGCGTCTACTTCAGTGGACGCTTTTCTTCAAAAGGCGTCCGGTAATTCAGACGCGATTCAAGATTTTTGTTGCGACGGCTTCAGGGGGCGCAACCTTGTTGCGTCGGCCATGCATGATGCGATCATGCTTCTAGTATGAAGGTGTCGTGCATGGCGGACGCATTTATGAGCACATGTTTAATTGTAATCGCATCCTTCTGCCCGGATGCGATTTCAAAGTCAAAAGGCTACGCACTTGAGAGCCTATGTCGCAATCATGAGAAAATCCTATAATCTCGTTCGTGTTAGTGGACGCGATTTAGAAGGTCAAATCTGAACCCGCACCTCAGCAGACAGCACGTGTAGGAGTCAGTTGCCTCAGAACCACGCATATTGTAATCGCATCTGGGCGGCCCGCCGCGATTCAGGTCACGGCGGCCTGGCCCGACGTGATTCTAAAGAGTAGTTGGGGCTATGCCATCATGCGCCCGTCACATCGGTTTAACTTTCTTAATCGCGGCCTGCCGCCCGGACGCGATTCAATTCATAATCGTGGCTTCCTGTTTGGACGCGATTCAAGAATCCGTTGCCTATAAATTGGACCCGAGGGTCATTTGTTCAGGGGAGATTCTAGAAGCGGTGAAGCCCTGTCGGATCGGCGCCTCGACTCCGAGCCATTCCTCACCGAGTCATCCTTCTTCCCCGGAGTCCGGCGCCGTCGTCTCCTTCCATTCCACGCGCGAGGCGGGGAGCGTCTTCCTCCACGTCCTCCCTTCAACCAGCAATGGCCCGTCACGCCGACTAACCATCGGGGAAGCACCCCCTCCCCTTACTTCTATTTTTGTTCTTATTACCTACTCCGACCCCCACGTGGCCCATCCACTTCTCTTTTTACACCACACATGCATGCATACACACACACACCTACATCTAGGGGTTTAAAAACCACCACCCGGTGAGTCCTCCCCATTTTATTCATTTTACTTATTTGTTCAGGATTTGGTACTATACGCCTTATTTGGATAATCCCCTTATTTCCTTTTCTTTGTCTTTTTTTTTGTCAGGGTAATCAATCGCGGAAAATGCCCTCTACCGCGGACGACCGTGTTCGTAGAGGAAGAGAGACCCACATCATCCCCGTGCAATCTCCCCGCTAAAAAAAAGGTGCGCACGTGATCACTTCTCCCCTCGCACCCTTCGCCGTGCATTTCCATTCGGCACCCTCGTGTGCCTGGCGATCGCGGATCCTTTCACTTTCCTTTTCTTTTATTTTCCATCTCATTCCACACACATTCCACATTCCACTCTCTTTGTAGGCGCTTGGGGTTCCCGACGAACCCAAGGCGGTATCTACATTCATAAGTCATATCCTTGTGTAGGACTATATCATCATAGCGTATCACATGAGAAGGGTCGTACACATACTTCCTCAGCATAGACACATGGAAGACATTGTGTACAGTGGAGTATTGTGGAGGTAATGCTAGATGATCAGCCACTTTGCCAACTCTCTCAAGTACTTTGAAAGGACTAATGAATCTTGGCCTTAACTTGCTTTTGATCCCAAATCTTTGGAATCCTCGGGTTGGGGATACCTTGAGTAGTACATGGTCTCCAATCTGAAACTCTAAGTCTCTTCTTCTTTTATCAGCATAGCTCTTTTTCCTGGATTGGGCTATTATGATTCTATCTCTGATGAGTTGAATATCTCTGCTAGTACTTTGCACTAGGTCAGGTCCCAACCATTGTTGTTCACTAACCTCATTCCAGCACACTGGTGATCTATAGCTTCTACCATACAATGCTTCAAATGGTGCCATCTTGATACTTGCTTGGTAGCTATTGTTGTATGCAAACTCCATTAGTGATAATTGTTCATTCCAGTACCCTTCAAAGTCTATGGCACATGCTCGTAGCATATCTTCTACGATCTGGTTTGTCCTCTTGGTCTGTCCATTCATTTGTGGGTGAAAAGTAGTATTAAAGTTAAGTTTAGTACCGAGTGCAGCTTGAAGTCCTTTCCAAAAGTGAGAGGTAAACCTTGGGTCACGGTCAGAGACTATGGATACAGGGACTCCATGTAGTATCACAATCTCCTTTACATATAATGCGGCTAACACGTCCACACTCCAACTGCTCTTGATTGCTAAAAAATGTGCGGACTTAGTTAGTCAGTCCACTATGACCCATATAACATCAAGTCCACCACGAGTTCGGGGTAAACCCATGATGAAATCTATGCCAATACTTTCCCACTTCCATTCTGGTATGTCCAAAGGTCTGAGTACACCTACAAGATGTCGGTGCTCCTCCTTGACTTGCTGACATGTAAGGCAGTGTGCGGCATGCTCAGCCACCTCACACTTCATGTTAGGCCACCAGAATGTCCTTTTCATGTCTTGGTACATTTTGGTTGCACTAGGATGGATAGTATACTTGGTTTTGTGAGATTCATCCATCAACTTCCTTTTAAGTTCTTCATTGTCAGGTGCACAGGTTCTACCATGAAATAGTAACTTTCCATCTTCAGTGATGGAGAAGTCTGCTCTATCTACTATAGTCTCCTTGACATTGATTAGAAAAGGGTCATTTACTTGTTGATCTCGGATCTCGACAAAAATGTTAGGTTGTACCCTGAGGTTAGCAACCAGTACTTGGTCGCTCTTTTGTTCAATATTTAGGTCTAGTTTGGTAAATTGTTCCAGCATCTGCATCTCGCCCATAACTAGACAAGATAAGGATGCCACAGGCTTCCTACTAAGTGCATCAGCTACAACATTTCCCTTACCAGGGTGATATTGAATATTGAAGTCGAAGTCTTTATGATACTCCAACCATCTTCTTTGTCTCATGTTGAGCTCCTTTTGAGAGAATAAATACTTCAAGCTCTTGTGATCTGAATAAACAATGAATTGCTCTCCATATAAATAATGCCTCCAGATCTTGAGTGTAAAGACAACTATGTGAATATGCTTTTTCAAACACCCACAAAGAATAATTAAAAAAAAGAGGAAAAAGAGATTCTTTTTAAATGGAAAATATGATGATGAGAAGAAAAGAAGGTGAAGAAAAGGGAGTGCATGTGTGCACTATGAAGGAGGTGTGATCGCCAGGTACGCGAGGGTACCGAAGGAGAGAGAGAAAGGCGGAGTTACTTACCTTCACCCAAAGATCGCGGGAGTGTAATTGTGGGTTGACTCTTGCAAAAAAGAGAAATAAACAAACAAGTGAAAGAGAAATTAGACCAAGTCGTGCAATATCAGATTCAAAGAAAGATGTGAAAAACTAAATTGCATGGGCTTGAACACACCTTGTGGAGGTGGTGGAAAACCCCTAAGAGTAGGTATGAAATAAATGAAGTGTGTGATAACTATGAAGTGAAATGAATGAACTAAGATAAATAAAAGAATAAAGAAGAGAAGACTCCTCCTCCTTGCTCCAGAGGACTTGAGAGGTTGGAAATACAATCTCCAATTGATGAAGACTTGAAGTAGGGCTTGAGGGGAGGTTCTTCTCTTCAAGCTCGGGGTTCAGCTCTCCAACGTAGCACAGCTTCACCAGAACACTTGGGGTATATCTTAAAGCAATGGCCACGGGGGTCTTTTTATAGGGGTAAAATTGGAAAATCACGATGGACACAGTGGCCGCTTATTAAGATGAATCGCGACCGACTAAAGCGTTGCATTTAAAAAACATTCCTTACTTCGATTGTGGCCTTTCCAAACATCGATTATAGAAGGTATCAAAATAGCGACGACATAGACCGTCGCGCTTATAACACCTCCAGTATTGATCAGATTCTTGCCAAATGAATACATGGAAAGTTTAAATCGCGACGAACTTAGTGGTCGCATATTTTAAAGAATCGACCTTCGGCTAGGAATCGATCTTTTGAATAATAGAAGGTTAGAAACGCGACGGACCTTGTGGACGTGGTTCTATTTAGCAACAAAATCGTTCTAAAAATGATTTTGGAAGTTGCCATTAATCGAAAATGGAAACTCTTAAACGCGACGACTATGACGGACGCTATTGTAAATACTAGTACAAGTCGGAATAGGAAGGTAATACGCGACAGTTTGACTCGACGCGGATCAACTTTCTGAAATGCGACCACTGTGTCTGTCACGAATCAACTGTGCACAAAGGACCCCTGAAAACTATAGAAGAATTTCTAAAAATCCTAGAAAAATCCAAAAAAAAGAGAAAAATCCAAAAAAAAAGAAAAATCACTCAAATGGTTAATTGAAGAGAGCCACTTTGAGGCATTGTAGTATAACATGAAATGTACTCAATATGTTGTCAAAATTGGCGTGTCTACAGTTGCCTTGCCTTGGCATTTGCTTTGTACGGAAATGGAGCATAAAGACACGAAATGAAAGCAATGAAATGAAGAGAATTGAGTGGAATGAAGTGGAGTGACTGAAAAGTATATGCCAAGGTGTGATGAGACACGCCTTCAACAACATATGATTGGAGTTGTTCTTCAATTCAAAATGAAGTGGCTTGGAGAAAGCCTCAAGATATAACTCGATTGTTCGGATGAAAGGAAGGGTGTGCACGTGGGCACGAAGGGGAGAAAGATCAACTTCCAGTGTAGGGGAAGTACTTACGGACATAATCCAGCATGTTTCACCATTGGGGAGCGTTTACCAACTTGTGGACATGCTGCAGTCAAGGTGGATCTATGGGAAAACAGATGAACTGATATAGGAATCCAAAGCAAGGTGTTTCTCAAGAGACAGTCTGAAAACATCAACACGATGAACTGAATACTTGACTCAAAATGGAATATTTCATGTTAATTGGAATTAAGAACAAGTAGCTCTCTTCAGTTAAGCATGGGAGTAATTTTCCATTAATGAACTCAAAATTCCTAAATGATGCATGCTGGGATAAAAGAAAAAGGATCAAGGTAAATAAAAATGTAAAATAATCAAGGATAATATTGTTACGATGCTTAGTTAAGTCAGGACACCAGGATTTCCAGGCATGGGTTCGTCGTCCTCCTTGCAAAGTGTAATGACCTATCCTCAAGTCATAAGAATTCTCTAAAATTATCACTATTTTTTGTGGTGGAGGGGAACTCAAATTTTAGATTCATCAGAGCCTCAAGGTCCTTGATATGCTCTAATAGGGTATACTATATAGTAAAATGCAATGATACGATACCAAGGGTTGCCGAAGATAGACGTGAAGCTTAAAGCAAGAGACGCTTATCCAAACCGGCACTTAAAGAATGATTAGCAATGACAAGCAACAGATATAGAGCATAAATATTAAAATAATGATGCTTGTAAATCGCGACAGGTTGAGTGGACGCATTTTACTTACCTAAATAGTGACGACTTGATCGGTCGCGTATCACCTTCACCTGTTAGAATGGGAGTTGGAGTGAAACGCTTAAATCGTGACGTATGTGTCAGTCGCGATTTTAACAATCCCACCCGAAGCCAAATTGCCCTGCCTGTTTTACACTTGTGGTGGGTTTGGGACATGGCCTATGGGTTTGTGCGGCCATGGGGCTATAAAAACACCCCCTCCCTTGCTCTCTTTATGCTTTAGACACTCCGAAGTGCAATATTCAAGTTTTTGGCAAGAGAGAAGAAGAAGAGAAGGAGAGTTGAAGCTAGAAGCCATGGATCATGCTGGAGCTCCCCCTTCCAAGAGACCAAGAACCAGAGGATTTCTGAGGTTGAACAAGGTGGAGGGTCACATCTGTAAGCTCATCCAAGCCAAATTGGTGGGTTCTTTGATTTTATTTTATTGAATTGATCTTGTTCTTGCTTGTTCTTAAATGTTCTTACTATTCTTATGTTGTTCTTACTGTTCTTATTTTCTCCCTCTATTTTTTTCCCTCTCTTTTTCTTTCTTCTTCTCAAACCTCTTGGCCAAAATACCTATATCCTTGCCAAACCCATATGCCCATGACCATGACCTACCCAAGCCATATTCCAATTGGCCATGCCATAAAATCACTCTAAACTTGCCCATGATCATGCTCTCATGCGCCACCCTCACCATGGCCATATTTTCAACCCAATAGCATTACTCTCTTTTCCCGGGCATGAGAAGATACATGCGTCTCCAATGGCTCCAAAAACTAACCTCCTTTATTATCATTGACATGAAGTCCATCCTCTCTAGGTAGGGAATCCAAAACCTAGCCGTCCATGCCAAACGCTACCAAGAAATCCACTTAGATTGGGTGGCGATGGGGGCTTTAGCTGAACTATGGCATCCAAAAACCCACACCTTTCTCTTCAAACCTTCGAAGCCACTATTCTATTGGAAGAAGTCGAACTCTTATTAGGCTTGAAGCGGATGAGGAGAGGCGACAAGGACGAGATGGCGATCATGCCGAGGAGCATTACAAGCCGAGAGGTGTTGGAGAGTTTCATGGGGAATGAAAAGGTGGCCCAAGACGTCCAAGCCGGAAAAGGAATAGATCTTCAAAAATTGGCGGCTTAAACCATGAGGGAAATACCAAAGGCGGAGGACGACACGAATTTGGAGAAGGAGATGAAAGGGTTCACCATATGCATAGAGGGTGCGCTTCTCTTTCCGTCCGCGGTTAACGTACTTGAAGAGGAGCAACTAAGCACAATGTGCGGCATATGGGAAGGAGAGAGGTTGGGACTGGCGGTGCTAGCCTTCCTCTACAACGGGCTCGTGGCGGCGAGCTTAGGTAAGCCTCCCTATATATCTATGCTAGTGTTCACATGTTGGATTGACTTGCACTTCAAATTTGACGTGAACAACGAGGCAACAAGCTCATCCCGGATCTTCACCAAAAGCCCGCTCTGACATATGGACGGTCTAATGGGCCTAGATGGGCGCATTGCAAATCGCGTGCCTCAACTCAAGACATAGGCGGACTGGCGGGATCATCTCTGTTGCATGCTAAGAAACGCCTTCACCTACACTCTGACGCCATTTCTAGCCAAGTGCCTATGGATGTCACGTCCTAATCATATACTATTTTCGGAGGTGGCAGAAAGGTCGTGATGATATAAATAGAAACTATCATTCATATTCATAAAGAGTGTAGCGGAATAACAAATTACATGTGCCGGTAGTTTTTGAGTTAAAAATATACAACAGCTTAGATGACCGAGTCTAAAAAGAAGTAAGGTTTGCTAATTTATGGATCACTTGGCACACAATCCCATGGTGAGTCAGACCCATCTGAGATGCCTGAATGGAAAGTAGGATTTATGAGCAATTATGCCCAGTAGGAATTTGACATCACTAGTAACAATAAGGTATGACAGGAGCATGAAAGAACAATATATATATTAGCCAATGAGAGGTTACTACTGTCACACACAAAGATAATGGAATACAGTTCAATGAAGATATCATAAAAGAATTTGCCCGGAACCAAATAGTAGTAAAATTCATGCCATAATACAGTTCATGGAAATGTAGACTAAATTTAGTAGTAGGTGGTGCTATGCCAAACACCCAGTAGATCCATTCTCGACAGGTACAATCCGAATTGACCGATTTAGTGGCCGAGTTTGGGTGCTCCTCCCGGGACTGGATCAGCCCCCATTGCACAGGCATTGGTCTAGTAGAGTCTGAAGACCCAAGGTGTTGCCATTTCCATTTGATCAATCTTTTAATATAGTTCGGGCAGATCTTGAAGTAGCATTAATATTAAAGTAGGTTCAATGTGAGAGTACAGTGATAGCAAGCCAAAGTAAGGATAGCTAGTTAGGTTGGTCCAAGTTTAAAGAATATAAAGCTATATAAGAATTTGGGAAAGAAGCAAGTTGGAACAATATGTATAAACTCAAGAGGAAATCGGTCGATCGGAAGGGTAGGGCATGTTTGACTGAAGTCGATGTTTGAGTGAAATCGATGTTCTAAATGAAATCGATGTTTTAAATGAAATCGATGTGGAACTGAAATCGATGTTTGGATGGAGTCGATGTTTAAGTGAAATCAATTTTTGATGGAGTTGATGTTTAAGTGAAATCGATGTGGAACTAAAATCGATGTTTGGATAGAGTCGATGTTTTAGTGAAATTGATGTGGAACTGAAATTGATATTTGGATGGAGTCGATGTTTAAGTGAAATCAATGTGGAACTGAAATCGATGTTTGGATGGAGTCGATGTTTAAGCGAAATCGATGTGGAACTGAAATCAATGTTTGGAAGGAGTCGATGTTTAAGTGAAATGATTTGGAATTAAAATTGATGATTGGATGGAGTCGATGTTTAAGTGAAATCGATGTGGACTTTAAAAATAGTAATCGATGTGGACTTAGTCAGTAATCGATATGTATTGAACAACAATCGATTTAGCTTTTCAGTGCAAGTCATGAAATGATAGTGCCATAGTATCTTGCATTTACAAGGAAAACATTGTATTAAATATATTCATGATATTTAAGTTAATCATGAGTTTTGTTATCACCAAAATAAATGGTATGATATAAGAGGGGTTCAAACGGTGGGTTGAGGGTATAATGCTAAGACTTTCTCTGACACTAACAAGTCCTTAGAGCAGTGATGTTTGGGGAATAACAATTGAAAAGGGAGAAGAGGAAACGAGATTTCTTACGTTGTTCCAGAAGAGGTTGAGGTTTAAGTGAGGGGTTGAGGTGGTGATAAACATGTACCATGGCCTCCCTTGCCACTACCATGTATTTAGGTAATGATGCTTTAGGGGACAACAATCAGGAGGAGACATGATTTCCTACATTGTTCCAGAAGAGGTTGAGGTTTAAGTGAGGGGTTGAGGTTTCCTACCTTAGTCAAAAGAAAAGTGGGAGTAACATGAAACAAAGCTTTCGGAGCTCCTTCTAGTAGCTCCCAGCGCCTCCTTCCTTCTTTTTCTTCCTCAGGCCTTAGTGCAAGCAGCAGCAGCAGCAACAGACAAAGCAGCCGGGGGTGAAGTTGGATGAGGATCACAAGGGGTTTAAATGTAGAGTTTATCCGCGTGCAAAATTGCAACGGACGGTGGCGATGAAATCTTCGGGAAGGTTTCACTGGGGATAAACACGTAGGTGGGGTTAATACGTAACCCTTGTTACGTAGGGTGAACGGTGATTACCCTACATAATCATTGTGCCATATTTCATATATATATATATATGTATATAATCCCCATATATTTATTTAATAAATATAATTCTTTTTAATCCTTTTTCTCTTGATGAATTTTATTTATTTAGGTTATTAATCTATGTAGTCTCATGTGTGTTTATTTCCAAGGTTTATTTTAGTAATGGTAGGGCACATAATAATCAAACTAATTGGAATCATGCATTATACACAAATGGCCAATTATTTTTATAAACAAAATCGAGGTGTTACATCTCTCCCCCACTAGAAAAGATTTTGGCCCTCTAAATTCAACTAGTATCAAATTCTAATTTATAAATAACTCTGGATATTTGCTCTTAATAGCATCTTCTAATTTCCATGTTGCTTCTTCTTGACCTCGCCGACTCCATTGAACTTTTACTAATGGCACTTCCTTATTCCGGAGTTGCTTGACGTTTCGGTCGAGGATGTGAACTGGCTTTTCTTTGTATGCCAAGTTACTTTGCACATTCAGATCTTCATATTCAATGACATGGGATGAATCATATACATATTTCTGCAGCATAGATACATGACAAATATCATGTACGTTGGATAACTGAGGGGGTAGAGCAAGCTGATAAGTCACTACTCCAGCTCTCCTTAAGATTTCAAATGGTTCGATGTAACGCGGACTATGCTTGCCTTTATCTCCGAATTTGCAGATTCCTCTTCGAGGTGATACTTTAAGAAAAACATGATCTCCTGGATGGAATTCCAATTCTCTCCTTCATTGATCTGCATAACTTTTCTGTCGATCCTGTGCGGCTTTCAACCTTCCTTGAACTATCTTTATAATTTCTAATGTTTCTTGAATCATATCTGGTCCTAGGATTTGTGGTTCATTCCACTCTACCTAGCAGATGGGTGATCTACATTGTCTGCCATACAAGGCTTCAAAGGGTGCCATCTGAATGGTGCTATGGTAGCTGTTATTATAAGCAAACTAATGATTGGTAAATGATTGTTCCAATCCTTTCCAAATTCTAGTGCACAAGCTCGGCACATGTCTTCCATAACTTGATTTAGCCTTTCAATTTGTCCATCAGTTTGGGGATGAAAAGCTGTACTAAATTTCAATTTGGTCCCCAAAGCTTCTTGTAGTTCCTCCCAGAAATACGATGTGAATCTAGCATCACGATCAGAGATAACGTCTTTTGGAATCCCATGTAATCAAACGATCTCTTTTAAATACAATGCTGCCAGGACATTAACAGAACATTTGTTCTTTACAGCCAGAAAATGACTGATTTGGTGAGTCGATCGATTATTACCCATATTGCATCCTATCCTCCACGAGTCTTGGGTAATCCTATAATAAAATCCATGCCCACGCTGTCCCATTTCCACTCAGGTACCTCTAGAGGCTTTATTTTCCTACTGGTTTCTGGTGTTTGACCTTAATCTTTTGGCAGGTCAGACACTTTACTATAAAACTTGCAATGTCTTTCTTCATGTTACACCACCAAAAATTTTTCTTGAGATCCTGGTACATGTTGACAGTTCCAGGGTGAATAGTATAATAAGTTCGGTGTGCTTCTTCCAGTATTTTCTTCTTGATCTCTGAATCATCTGGCACACACAATCTTGACCGAAATCAAAGGTTCCCTTGAGTGTCAACACAAAAATCTGGTTTAAAATTCAAGTTCTCCCTGATTTCAATCAGTGCGGGATCATTGTTTTGTTGTGTTCTGATTTGCATCAAAAGGTCATATTGGCTCTCAGGTTTACTATCATGACCTTATCTTCTTGCGGCTTGGCTTCTAGATTTAGTGTGGAGAATTCCTCCAAAAGCCTCCATTCTTTAACCATTAAACATGCCATCTGAGCCACCGAGTTTCTACTGAGAGCATCTGCAACAGTGTTGCCCTTTCCTGGGTGGTATTCAATTTTAAAGTCATAATCCTTGATGAATTCCATCCATCTTCTTTGTCTCATGTTCAATTCTTTTTGCGAAAACAAATACTTCAGACTCTGGTGATCGGAATATACAATGAATTGATTGCCATAAAGATATGCCTCCACAGTTTTAGAGCAAAACTTACTGCAACAAGTTCCAAATTGTGAACTGGATAGTTGCATTCATGGTTTCTCAGTTGTCTGGATGCATAGGCAACAACTTTTCCTTCCTGCATTAGAACACATCCCAGCCCTAAGCATCAGTGTACACTTCAAAGCTTTTTCCAATTACGGGTAAGGTTAGGACTGGTGTAGAGGTTAGACATTCTTTCAACTTCTGGAAGGCGTGCTCGCAATCATTGCTCCAGACAAAGGGCACATCCTTCCGAGTTAGCTGGGTAAGTGGTGCAGCAATTTTTGACAAATCGGTGGTAATAACTAGCCATACCCAGAAAACTTCAGATTTCAGTGAGACTTCGAGGTTGTTGCCAATGCTAGATGGCTTCAATCTTAGAAGAGTCTACCGCTAAACCATCTTTAGAAATAACATGACCCAGAAATGTCACTTGCTTCATCCAGAACTCGCACTTACTAAACTTGGCATATAACTTACTATCCTTTAATAATTGTAAGGCAATTTGCAGGTGTACCTCATGCTCCTTCACACTTTTTGAATAAACCAAGATATCATCAATAATACAACAACAAATTGATCTAAGTGAGTTCTGAAAATATCATTCATCAACCGCATGAATGCAGCAGGGGCATTAGTCAATCCAAATGGTATCACAACAAATTCATAATGCCTATACCTAATACGGAAAGCTGTCTTGTGGATATCTTCATCTTGAATTCTCAACTGGTGGTATCCAGATCTGAGGTCAATTTTTGAGAAATATTGAGCTCCCGACAACTGTTCAAATAAATCATCAATTCGGGGAAGTGGATATTTATTCTTGATTGTGAGTTGGTTCAGTTGTGGATAATCAATACATAATTGTAAAGTTCCGTCTTTCTTCTTGACAAATAAGACTGGGGAACCCCAAGGAGATGTACTGGGTCTGATAATCCTTTATCAATCAATTCTATGAGCTACCTTTTTAACTCCTTTAACTCTTCTACAGACATTCTATATGCTGCTCGAGAAACTGGCGTGGCTCCAGGCATTAATTCAATGGTGAAATTTACTTCCCTACTAGGAGGTAAACCAGACAATTCTTCTGGAAATATGTCAGGAAAATCTCGAACTATGGGAACATGTTCTAAACCTAAAACATTCTGATTTATCAATATTACTGATGCTAAGTAACCTTGACATCCACTTTTCACCATCTTACATGCTTTAATTGCCGATATGAGTGGTATTTTTTAGCACGGGGATTCTTAAAGCTTACTGGTGGGATTTCCTTATTTATAAATGTTATTTGTCTAGCATGGCATTCCACTTGAACATGATGTTTGGACAGCCAATCAACTCCCAGGATAACATCATATTCCCACATATCCAACAAATTAAATCTCCGGAAAGTTGTGTCCCTCAATCATTATGGCACTATCTGGACAGTAGCAGCTAAGTTCTTTTCTTTTACTAAGGGCATAGCAACCTCTAATTTTTCCAATAGTGGGACTAGATGTTCTTCAAAGATTTAGCAAATGTTCTACTCACAAAAGAATGTGTTGCTCCTGAATCAAATAAAGCGTAGGCAGGTTGTGAGTTTACAGAAATTGTACCTTCCACAAGACCGCCTTCCTCTTGTGGTTTGGATTCCACTCCTTGAATAGCTTGCAGTCTTCCTTGCTTAGGCCTGGGATTTTGTGAAGAAGATACCTTAGGCAAGAGAGGGCAGTTGGGGAGTCGGTGTTGATTATTGCTACAACGTAGACAAGCTCCTATCTTCCTGCAACAATTTTCTTCTTTATGCCCACGGAGGTGGCAATAATGACAAGTGTCCTTCAACTTCTGTCGCAATCTTTCTTGCCTTCTTGGTCAGTTGTTGAGGCCTAGATGCATTTCCTACCTCATATTTCCTTTTTCGTTCTCCCATGGTATAGCCTCCACTGGTTTTCCCTGAAATCCTTTCTGCCATTTCAGTGGCGGCTTTAAGAGCTAAGGCTCTCTTAACCATCTCGGAATAAGTGGTAATCAAGTGAGAGGCCAACTGAAGAATCAAGGTCGGGCGTAAACCAATCAGGAACCTTTTTGCATTCAATTTTTCTGTGGCAATCATGTGAGGGGCATACCTTGATAATCGAGCAAACTATGCTTCATACTCAACTACCGATAAACCTTGATGTTTTAAATTAATGAATTCCATTGCTTTCTTTTCTTGACTACCTCTGAGAAATACTGTTCATTGAATAATACAACAAACTCCTCCTAAGACAGTTGATCAGCATCTCCTACTGTAGTTTCCATGGTTTCCCACCAGGCTCGGGCATCTCTATCTAATTGAAATGTAGCTAAACGGACTTTGTCCTCTTCCTGGCACCTGATGGCTTTAAAAATTCTGGTAATCTCCTTAACCCAATTCTCAGCCTCATCTGGGTCGGTACTTCCGGAAAAAATGAGGGGGACTTAGACTGCGAAACTCCTTAAGGGTATTGGTTCCGTTGTGCGAGTTGTTCTGGGCTACTATTTTTAATGCCCGCATTATACCCTGAATTGTATTCTCCATTCTCTTCCATGCTTCACCTCTTCCGTCCATGGTTAATTTGAAAGATAATCTATGATGTTCAAAATGTCACAGTTAATATTACACACATGACCAGAATTGACATATTTATATATTCTACTTTGTACATGCCTTCCACTAGTAGGCCAACATTTACATCAGTTCAAAAGGAAAAAGAAAGCCTCCCTCCACAACAAGTTAGCTATCTACAATAATGCACTGTTATACAGGATGGGCACAAAAGGGTAAGTCCTAAGGTTCATCTCTCACTACTGGTGGGTAGTGGATCCTGAATACTGATCCTGAGCATCATTTTGGTTGAAGTATAGCTCCCTGGCGGCTTCAGTCATAGCATCCCAATATACTTCTACTTGGTGTAATAACACGTCTTGGCCATCCATTAAATGGTATAGATTGTTCATGACTGTACTCATAGCGGCCAGCGTTGCTGGAGGGTTTCCTGCCATGAACGCAGCACCGGTTAAATTTAACACTTCTTCCTTAATCCTTAGGTGGGCTTCACGCTGGGCTTGGGCGTAAAGTTCGATGTCCTGACGTAATAATTCCATAGCTAGTAGCAAACGATCGTGTGCATTCGGCTCCATTCTGTTACAGTTAGCAGGTCAATTTATAAAGTGAAATAATTTCAACTATTTATAATACTAATTTCCCAATTTTCTACCCATATCACAGGTTGTTTCCAGGGTTAGCGGAACTCCGCTCTGATACCAGAAATACATGTCACATCCTACTCATATACTATTTTTGGAGGTGACAGAAAGGTCGTGATGATATAAATAGAAACTGTCGTTCATATTCATAAGAGTGCAGCGGAATAACAAATTACATGTGCCGATAGTTTTTGAGTTAAAAATATACAACAACTTAGGTGACCGAGTCTAAAAAGAAGTAAGGTTTGCTAATTTATGGATCACTCGGCGCACGATCCCTTGGCGAGTCAGACCCATCTGAGATGCCTGAAAGGAAAGTAGGATTTATGAGCAATTATGCTCAGTAGGAATTGCCATCACTAGTAACAATAAGGTATGACAACAGCATGAAAGAACAATATATATATTAGCCAATGAGAGGTTACAATTGTCACACACAAAGATATTGGAATACAATTCAATGAAGATATCATAAAAGAATTTGCCTGGAACCAAATAGTAGTAAAATTCATGCTATAATACAATTCATGGAAATGTAGACTAATTTAGCAGTAGGTGGTGCTATGCCAAACACCCAGTAGATCCATTCTCGACGGGTACAATCCGAATTGACCGATTTAGTGCCGAGTTTGGGTGCTCCTCCCGGGACTGGATCAGCCCCCATTGCACAGGCATTGGTCTAGTAGAGTCTGAAGACCCAAGGTGTTGCCATTTCCATTTGATCAATCTTTTAATATAGTTCGGGCAGATCTTGAAGTAGCATTAATATTAAAGTAGGTTCAATGTGAGAGTACAGTGATAGCAAGCCAAAGTAAGGATAGCTAGTTAGGTTGGTCCAAGTTTAAAGAATATAAAGCTATATAAGAAATTTGGGAAAGAAGCAAGTTGGAACAATATGTATAAACTCAAGAGGAAATCGGTCGATCGGAAGGGTAGGGCATGTTTGACTGAAGTCGATGTTTGAGTGAAATCGATGTTCTAAATGAAATCGATGTTTTAAATGAAATCGATGTGGAACTGAAATCGATGTTTGGATGGAGTCGATGTTTAAGTGAAATCAATTTTTGATGGAGTTGATGTTTAAGTGAAATCGATGTGGAACTAAAATCGATGTTTGGATAGAGTCGATGTTTTAGTGAAATTGATGTGGAACTGAAATTGATATTGGATGGAGTCGATGTTTAAGTGAAATCAATGTGGAACTGAAATCGATGTTTGGATGGAGTCGATGTTTAAGCGAAATCGATGTGGAACTGAAATCAATGTTTGGAAGAGTCGATGTTTAAGTGAAATTGATTTGGAATTAAAATTGATGATTGGATGGAGTCGATGTTTAAGTGAAATCGATGTGGACTTTAAAAATAGTAATCGATGTGGACTTAGTCAGTAATCGATATGTATGAACAACAATCGATTTAGCTTTTCAGTGCAAGTCATGAAATGATAGTGCCATAGTATCTTGCATTTACAAGGAAAACATTGTATTAAATATATTCATGATATTAAGTTAATCATGAGTTTTGTTATCACCAAAATAAATGGTATGATATAAGAGGGGTTCAAACGGTGGGTTGAGGGTATAATGCTAAGACTTTCTCTGACACTAACAAGTCCTTAGAGCAGTGATGTTTGGGGATAACAATTGAAAAGGGAGAAGAGGAAACGAGATTTCTACGTTGTTCCAGAAGAGGTGAGGTTTAAGTGAGGGGTTGAGGTGGTGATAAACATGTACCATGGCCTCCCTTGCCACTACCATGTATTTAGGTAATGATGCTTTAGGGGACAACAATCAGGAGGAGACATGATTTCCTACATTGTTCCAGAAGAGGTTGAGGTTTAAGTGAGGGGTTGAGGTTTCCTACCTTAGTCAAAAGAAAAGTGGGAGTAACATGAAACAAAGCTTTCGGAGCTCCTTCTAGTAGCTCCCAGCGCCTCCTTCCTTCTTTTTCTTCCTCAGGCCTTAGTGCAAGCAGCAGCAGCAGCAGCAACAGACAAAGCAGCCGGGGGTGAAGTTGGATGAGGATCACAAGGGGTTTAAATGTAGAGTTTATCCGCGTGCAAAATTGCAACGGACGGTGGCGATGAAATCTTCGGGAAGGTTTCACTGGGGATAAACACGTAGGTGGGGTTAATACGTAACCCTTGTTACGTAGGGTGAACGGTGATTACCCTACATAATCATTGTGCCATATTTCATATATATATATATATGTATATATAATCCCCATATATTTATTTATATAATATAATTCTTTTTAATCCTTTTTCTCTTGATGAAATTTTATTTATTTAGGTTATTAATCTATGTAGTCTCATGTGTGTTTATTTCCAAGGTTTATTTTAGTAATGGTAGGGCACATAATAATCAAACTAATTGGAATCATGCATTATACACAAATGGCCAATTATTTTTATAAACAAAATCGAGGTGTTACATCTCTCCCCCACTAGAAAAGATTTTGGCCCTCTAAATTCAACTAGTATCAAATTCTAATTTATAAATAACTCTGGATATTTGCTCTTAATAGCATCTTCTAATTTCCATGTTGCTTCTTCTTGACCTCGCCGACTCCATTGAACTTTTACTAATGGCACTTCCTTATTCCGGAGTTGCTTGACGTTTCGGTCGAGGATGTGAACTGGCTTTTCTTTGTATGCCAAGTTACTTTGCACATTCAGATCTTCATATTCAATGACATGGGATGAATCATATACATATTTCTGCAGCATAGATACATGACAAATATCATGTACGTTGGATAACTGAGGGGGTAGAGCAAGCTGATAGTCACTACTCCAGCTCTCCTTAAGATTTCAAATGGTTCGATGTAACGCGGACTATGCTTGCCTTTATCTCCGAATTTGCAGATTCCTCTTCGAGGTGATACTTTAAGAAAAACATGATCTCCTGGATGGAATTCCAATTCTCTCTTCATTGATCTGCATAACTTTTCTGTCGATCCTGTGCGGCTTTCAACCTTCCTTGAACTATCTTTATAATTTCTAATGTTTCTTGAATCATATCTGGTCCTAGGATTTGTGGTTCATTCCACTCTACCTAGCAGATGGGTGATCTACATTGTCTGCCATACAAGGCTTCAAAGGGTGCCATCTGAATGGTGCTATGGTAGCTGTTATTATAAGCAAACTAATGATTGGTAAATGATTGTTCCAATCCTTTCCAATTCTAGTGCACAAGCTCGGCACATGTCTTCCATAACTTGATTTAGCCTTTCAATTTGTCCATCAGTTTGGGGATGAAAAGCTGTACTAAATTTCAATTTGGTCCCCAAAGCTTCTTGTAGTTCCTCCCAGAAATACGATGTGAATCTAGCATCACGATCAGAGATAACGTCTTTTGGAATCCCATGTAATCAAACGATCTCTTTTAAATACAATGCTGCCAGGACATTAACAGAACATTTGTTCTTTACAGCCAGAAAATGAGCTGATTTGGTGAGTCGATCGATTATTACCCATATTGCATCCTATCCTCCACGAGTCTTGGGTAATCCTATAATAAAATCCATGCCCACGCTGTCCCATTTCCACTCAGGTACCTCTAGAGGCTTTAATTTTCCTACTGGTTTCTGGTGTTTGACCTTAATCTTTTGGCAGGTCAGACACTTTACTATAAAACTTGCAATGTCTTTCTTCATGTTACACCACCAAAAATTTTTCTTGAGATCCTGGTACATGTTGACAGTTCCAGGGTGAATAGTATAATAAGTTCGGTGTGCTTCTTCCAGTATTTTCTTCTTGATCTCTGAATCATCTGGCACACACAATCTTGACGAAATCAAAGGTTCCCTGAGTGTCAACACAAAAATCTGGTTTAAAATTCAAGTTCTCCCTGATTTCAATCAGTGCGGGATCATTGTTTTGTTGTTTCTGATTTGCATCAAAAGGTCATATTGGCTCTCAGGTTTACTATCATGACCTTATCTTCTTGCGGCTTGGCTTCTAGATTAGTGTGGAGAATTCCTCCAAAAGCCTCCATTCTTTAACCATTAAACATGCCATCTGAGCCACCGAGTTCTACTGAGAGCATCTGCAACAGTGTTGCCCTTTCCTGGGTGGTATTCAATTTTAAAGTCATAATCCTTGATGAATTCCATCCATCTTCTTTGTCTCATGTTCAATTCTTTTTGCGAAAACAAATACTTCAGACTCTGGTGATCGGAATATACAATGAATTGATTGCCATAAAGATAATGCCTCCACAGTTTTAGAGCAAAACTTACTGCAACAAGTTCCAAATTGTGAACTGGATAGTTGCATTCATGGTTTCTCAGTTGTCTGGATGCATAGGCAACAACTTTTCCTTCCTGCATTAGAACATCCCAGCCCTAAGCATCAGTGTACACTTCAAAGCTTTTTCCAATTACGGGTAAGGTTAGGACTGGTGTAGAGGTTAGACATTCTTTCAACTTCTGGAAGGCGTGCTCGCAATCATTGCTCCAGACAAAGGGCACATCCTTCCGAGTTAGCTGGGTAAGTGGTGCAGCAATTTTTGACAAATCGGTGGTAATAACTAGCCATACCCAGAAAACTTCAGATTTCAGTGAGACTTCGAGGTTGTTGCCAATGCTAGATGGCTTCAATCTTAGAAGAGTCTACCGCTAAACCATCTTTAGAAATAACATGACCCAGAAATGTCACTTGCTTCATCCAGAACTCGCACTTACTAACTTGGCATATAACTTACTATCCTTTAATAATTGTAAGGCAATTTGCAGTGTACCTCATGCTCCTTCACACTTTTTGAATAAACCAAGATATCATCAATAAATACAACAACAAATTGATCTAAGTGAGTTCTGAAAATATCATTCATCAACCGCATGAATGCAGCAGGGGCATTAGTCAATCCAAATGGTATCACAACAAATTCATAATGCCTATACCTAATACGGAAAGCTGTCTTGTGGATATCTTCATCTTGAATTCTCAACTGGTGGTATCCAGATCTGAGGTCAATTTTTGAGAAATATTGAGCTCCGACAACTGTTCAAATAAATCATCAATTCGGGGAAGTGGATATTATTCTTGATTGTGAGTGGTTCAGTTGTGGATAATCAATACATAATTGTAAAGTTCCGTCTTTCTTCTTGACAAATAAGACTGGGGAACCCCAAGGAGATGTACTGGGTCTGATAATCCTTTATCAATCAATTCTATGAGCTACCTTTTTAACTCCTTTAACTCTTCTACAGACATTCTATATGCTGCTCGAGAAACTGGCGTGGCTCAGGCATTATTCAATGGTGAAATTTACTTCCCTACTAGGAGGTAAACCAGACAATTCTTCTGGAAATATGTCAGGAAAATCTCGAACTATGGGAACATGTTCTAAACCTAAAACATTCTGATTTATCAATATTACTGATGCTAAGTAACCTTGACATCCACTTTTCACCATCTTACATGCTTTAATTGCCGATATGAGTGGTATTTTTTAGCACGGGGATTCTTAAAGCTTACTGGTGGGATTTCCTTATTTATAAATGTTATTTGTCTAGCATGGCATTCACTTGAACATGATGTTTGGACAGCCAATCAACTCCCAGGATAACATCATATTCCCACATATCCAAACAAATTAAATCTCCGGGAAAGTTGTGTCCCTCAATCATTATGGCACTATCTGGACAGTAGCAGCTAAGTTCTTTTCTTTTACTAAGGGCATAGCAACCTCTAATTTTTCCAATAGTGGGACTAGATGTTCTTCAAAGATTTAGCAAATGTTCTACTCACAAAAGAATGTGTTGCTCCTGAATCAAATAAAGCGTAGGCAGGTTGTGAGTTTACAGAAATTGTACCTTCCACAAGACCGCCTTCCTCTTGTGGTTTGGATTCCACTCTTGAATAGCTTGCAGTCTTCCTTGCTTAGGCCTGGGATTTTGTGAAGAAGATACTTAGGCAAGAGAGGGCAGTTGGGGAGTCGGTGTTGATTATTGCTACAACGTAGACAAGCTCCTATCTTCCTGCAACAATTTTCTTCTTTATGCCCACGGAGGTGGCAATAATGACAAGTGTCCTTCAACTTCTGTCGCAATCTTTCTTGCTTCTTGGTCAGTTGTTGAGGCCTAGATGCATTTCCTACCTCATATTTCCTTTTTCGTTCTCCCATGGTATAGCCTCCACTGGTTTTCCCTGAAATCCTTTCTGCCATTTCAGTGGCGGCTTTAAGAGCTAAGGCTCTCTTAACCATCTCGGAATAAGTGGTAATCAAGTGAGAGGCCAACTGAAGAATCAAGGTCGGGCGTAAACCAATCAGGAACCTTTTTGCATTCAATTTTTCTGTGGCAATCATGTGAGGGGCATACCTTGATAATCGAGCAAACTATGCTCATACTCAACTACCGATAAACCTTGATGTTTTAAATTAATGAATTCCATTGCTTTCTTTTCTTGGACTACCTCTGAGAAATACTGTTCATTGAATAATACAACAAACTCCTCCTAAGACAGTTGATCAGCATCTCCTACTGTAGTTTCCATGGTTTCCCACCAGGCTCGGGCATCTCTATCTAATTGAAATGTAGCTAAACGGACTTTGTCCTCTTCCTGGCACCTGATGGCTTTAAAAATTCTGGTAATCTCCTTAACCCAATTCTCAGCCTCATCTGGGTCGGTACTTCCGGAAAAAATGAGGGGGACTTAGACTGCGAAACTCCTTAAGGGTATTGGTTCCGTTGTGCGAGTTGTTCTGGGCTACTATTTTTAATGCCGCATTATACCCTGAATTGTATTCTCCATTCTCTTCCATGCTTCACCTCTTCCGTCCATGGTTAATTTGAAAGATAATCTATGATGTTCAAAATGTCACAGTTAATATTACACACATGACCAGAAATTGACATATTTATATATTCTACTTTGTACATGCCTTCCACTAGTAGGCCAACATTTACATCAGTTCAAAAGGAAAAAGAAAGCCTCCCTCCACAACAAGTTAGCTATCTACAATAATGCACTGTTATACAGGATGGGCACAAAAGGGTAAGTCCTAAGGTTCATCTCTCACTACTGGTGGGTAGTGGATCCTGAATACTGATCCTGAGCATCATTTTGGTTGAAGTATAGCTCCCTGGCGGCTTCAGTCATAGCATCCCAATATACTTCTACTTGGTGTAATAACACGTCTTGGCCATCCATTAAATGGTATAGATTGTTCATGACTGTACTCATAGCGGCCAGCGTTGCTGGAGGGTTCCTGCCATGAACGCAGCACCGGTTAAATTTAACACTTCTTCCTTAATCCTTAGGTGGGCTTCACGCTGGGCTTGGGCGTAAAGTTCGATGTCCTGACGTAATAATTCCATAGCTAGTAGCAAACGATCGTGTGCATTCGGCTCCATTCTGTTACAGTTAGCAGGTCAATTTATAAAGTGAAATAATTTCAACTATTTATAATACTAATTTCCCAATTTTCTACCCATATCACAGGTGTTTCCAGGGTTAGCGGAACTCCGCTCTGATACCAAGAAATACATGTCACATCCTACTCATATACTATTTTTGGAGGTGACAGAAAGGTCGTGATGATATAAATAGAAACTGTCGTTCATATTCATAAAGAGTGCAGCGGAATAACAAATTACATGTGCCGATAGTTTTTGAGTTAAAAATATACAACAACTTAGGTGACCGAGTCTAAAAAGAAGTAAGGTTTGCTAATTTATGGATCACTCGGCGCACGATCCCTTGGCGAGTCAGACCCATCTGAGATGCCTGAAAGGAAAGTAGGATTTATGAGCAATTATGCTCAGTAGGAATTGCCATCACTAGTAACAATAAGGTATGACAACAGCATGAAAGAACAATATATATTAGCCAATGAGAGGTTACAATTGTCACACACAAAGATATTGGAATACAATTCAATGAAGATATCATAAAAGAATTTGCCTGGAACCAAATAGTAGTAAAATTCATGCTATAATACAATTCATGGAAATGTAGACTAAATTTAGTAGTAGGTGGTGCTATGCCAAACACCCAGTAGATCCATTCTCGACTGGTACAATTCGAATTGACCGATTCAGTGGCCAAGTTCGGGTGCTCCTCCCGGAACTGGATCGGCCTCATTGCACAGGCATTGGTCCAGTAGAGTCCGAAGACCCAAGGTGTCGCTATTTCCCTTTAATCAATCTTTTAATATAGTTCGGGCAGATCTTGAAGTAGCATTAATATTAAAGAAGGTTCAATGTGAGAGTACAATGATAGCAAGATAAAGTAAGGCTAGCTAGTTAGGTTGGTCCAAGTTTAATAATATAAAACTATATAAGAATTTGGGAAAGAAGCAAGTTGGAACAATATGTATAAACTCAAGATGAAATCGGTCGACTGGAAGGATAGGGCATGTTTGACTGAAGTCGATGTTTGAGTGAAATTGATGTTCTAAATGAAATCGATGTGGAACTGAAATCGATGTTTGGATGGAGTCGATGTTTAAGTGAAATCGATGTGGACTTTAAAAATAGTAATCGATATGAACTTAGTCAGTAATCGATATGTATTGAACAACAATCGATTTAGATTTTCCGTGCAAGTCATGAAACGATAGTGCCATAGTATCTTGTATTTACGAGGAAAATATGGTATTAAATATATTCATGATATTTAAGTCAATCATGAGTTTTATTATCACCAAAATAAAGGGTAAGATATAAGAGGGGTTCAAACAGTGGGTTGAGGGTATAATGCTATGACTTTCTCTGACACTAATATGTCCTTAGAGCAGTGATGTTTGGGGAATAACAATTGAATAGGGAGAAGAGGAAATGAGATTTCTTATGTTGTTCCAGAAGAGGTTGAGGTTTAAGTGAGGGGTTGAGGTGGTGATAAACATGTACCATGGCCTCACTTGCCACTACCAACTATTTAGGTAATGATGCTTTAGGGGACAACAATCAGGAGGAGACATGATTTTCTACATTGTTCTAGAAGAGGTTGAGGGTTAAGTGAGGGGTTGTGGTTTCCTACCTTAGTCATAAGAAAAATGGGAGTAATAGGAAACACAGCTTTCAGAGCTCCTTCCAGCAGCTCCCAGCACCTCCTTCCTTCTTTTTCTTCCTTAGGCCTCAGTGGAAGCAGCAGTAGTAGCAACAAACAAAGCAGCCGGGGGTGAAGTTGGATGAGGATCATAGGGGGTTTAAATGTAGAGTTTATCTACGTGCAAAATTGCAACGGACGGTGGCGATGAAATCTTCGGGAAGGTTTCACCGAGGATAATCACGTAGGTGGGGTTAATATGTAACCCTTGTTACGTAGGGTCAACAGTGATTACCCTACGTAATCATTGTGCCATATTTCATATATATATATATATAGATAGATAGATAATCCCCATATATTTCTTTAATATAATATAATTCTTTTTAATCCTTTTTCTCTTGATGAAATTTTATTTATTTAGGTTATTTATCTATGTAGTCTCATGTGTGTTTATTTCCAAGGCTTATTTTAGTAATGGCAGGGCGCGTAATAATCAAACTAATTGGAATGTCATCATGCATTATACACAATGGCCAATTATTTTTATAAACAAAATCGAGGTGTTACAACAGACACTGCTAGCACTCGGTGTAGATCTACGGCTGATCGGGGTGACTAAGTTCATTCTCTACACACACACCGCGGCCTTTCTTAACTCGGGCTTCCAAGACGTGACTTCGAAGGGCCGTCTCATCTACCTCCGATCAAGAGAAGAGAGCTCGGTACCAACGCCGACGGAGAAGATGTAGACACCATCAATGCGCTTTGGAAGACCTGCACTTTCAGGCGGCCAGTCCCAAATGTAGAGGAGGTGGAGGAGGAGTGGATGAAATATGTAAAAGAGTTGATGAAACTGTGGCCCAAGGTGGTCGTGTGTAAACGCCATGATTATATCCTTAATAAGAAATAAATTGCATCCTTTACACAACAAAAATACACTATGTATCATGATTATATCATCCAAGGCACTGTGATTCTTCCTTAAAATTGGCCCTCGGGTGAGCTTCTTTAATCGCAATGGACACTGGTGTCGCGCTTTACTTGTAGATCCGCGACCATCTGATCAGTCGCGCATTCTGAAAACTGTGGCCACTTACCCCGTCGCGCTTCAAATTGTACTTCAAATTTTCAAAATTCGTGCCTCAAACTCAGCGCCAGGGTAATGATGACATTCTGAATCGTGACGTCTCTCTCCGTCGCGTATTAAACTTGAGTTCATAAAGCGCGACGACTGTATCCGTCGCGTTTCAAATCGAGTCCGAAAGGCATAAAACACCCGAGAGCCCTTCCTTCCAGCTCTTTCGGCCCTCTCTCGAGATCTCACCTCTCATCCCCTCTACTCTCTCCACTCTTTCATCTCCCACACTCTAGCTCTCTCATCTCCTGTTCTTTTACATCTGGCGACGACGAAGCTCACGGCCTCGAAATAGCGGTGAGGGGAAGGAAGTTTAGCGGAGGAAGAAGCGGCACCAGCACCGGCGATGATGACGGAGGAAGAGGTGGAGACACCGGGCATGGCCGCTCGGCTGGTGGTGGAGGAGTTGCTGGCTGTGTGGGAGGAGACGCCGGTGGTAGCGGCAGAGGAGGAAGAAACGACGACGGCGATGGAGGAGGAGGAAATGGCGGCGAAGGCACCGAGAGGACGGCTTCGGCAAGGGCGCTAAGGATGGGAAGCACCCCGTCGTAGGGATACGGTAAGTACCCTAGTCCTTGCTCTATGGTTTGTGAGGGGGGAGAGGGGCGATGGCTGTCGGGGCCGGAGAAGGGAACTGGGTGAATCGCAACGACACCAGTCATCACGATTCAAGGTGTTGAATCACGATGGCTTTTGCCATCGCGGTTCAACCTGAAGCACGACCACTGTGTCGATTGCATTTCATATGACGACCCAAGAACATAATTTGGGCCTGTTTTGCACTATTTTGACTGTTTTTAATGTGTTTGCTTTGTGCTAACTTGTCCCATTGACTTTTTGTGTGCAAGGGATCATGAGGCCCCAGATCCATTGGCCGTTGGTGATAGCAGCATACAAGGGGCTCCCGGACTTCCAGCGGGAGAGAGTGCAGGCGATGGGCTTTGGGCTGATCTTGGAGATCGAGCCCTTTTTATGTAGATAGCCCACTAGTCCAGGCTCTGAGGGAGCACTGGGACTGGACGAGTAGGGAATTCCTGATGCCCTGGGGGCATATGGTGCCTAGCCTGGAGGATGTGGCGAGGATCACCGGCCTCTGGGTGGACGGGGAGGCAGTGACGGGCGTGACATACGCCAACTATACTGAGTTTACACAGGACCTACTAGAGTTGGAGCCGGAAAGGGTGGATGATCTCGGCGACCCGAGGATGGTTGACTGTGTGGAGCAACTGGAGAGCTTAGGTCTGCGAGGGGTGAGGCAGACAGGCGAGGAGTCGCTGCACGAGTTCGGGACCTAAGGAGGTTCCTGGTACTATTTCTAGGGGAGATGCTCCTGGGGATGAAGGGAAACGGCATCCACTGCCAGTTCTTGGAGATCCTCGAGGATCTAGATAGTTTGTGACTATGCTTGGGGAGCAGCGTTCTTGGCACACACCTTCGTCAACCCTCCAACAGCACCGGCCGTGAGACCACCGTGTTCGGGTTCGCCCTTTCCTCTAGGTACGAGATGTTACTTTAAGCTTTCTCATTTATTGCATGAAATTTTTTAGCTGAATAATCAATGTGTTCATGCATGCAGGTGTGGAGTTACTACTATATCTCCTGGGGAAGGCTACCGAGGTGCGGCCCGACGCACTTCCTCTGGCCCAGAGGTGGTTGCTGGTGGTGACGGTGGCGGCATTCTCCCTCTAGTTGGACACCCTACACCGTGATATCCGAGACTTCTCGGCCCTCCTGGTATGTGCCCTACCTTATTCTTCTCATGCATTTATGATATGATGTGATATGTGACATTGTTTGTGCATGGTGTAGGTGGTATGGAAGCTCTATGTGGGCATGACGGACGATGGCTAGCCCTGGGTGGAGAGTGGGCGACCTCGTTTTAGGCGGGACCTTTAGGTCCATTGCCTGAACCATGAGGGTGCTAGGGCTGCTCCAGGTGTGGTTTGATGAGGTGGAGCCGAGGGGAATCGGCAGGAGAACATGGGGGAAGGCCAAGAAGGTGGACTGGCGCCTTCGCTTCCCCAACGAGTACGCCGACTGGCGGCGAGGAGGGGTCCTGGTGGAGTACAATGCAGAGGACAGCTTCGCCTACCTCCAGCGCTACCAGGAGGTATATGGAGACCGAGACTACATGAGGCCGCCAGGGTATGCACTTCTAGACTTGCCTTGTTCATTATGATGTGTATGATTTGCTTATAATGTGTAATGTGCAGGATGCTCGGACGGCCTGATCGAGACACTGCGGCCTAGCTGGCCACACGGAGGCCCACTGGCTGAGGCACACGCGGCCCTGACGACTCTGGTAAGTTTGAGACACTTTACCTTTGCTTTTCTTTACCTTAGCATGTGCTGACCTGATTTTTAATGTATGCAGCGTGCGGAGCTGGCTTCTGTGGAGCGCACTGATGCTGCAGGTGCCTCCACGAGTGCGAGCGTCCCCGACCCTGAGGTGGCCTCTCTCTGGGAGCAGCTGGCGGCAGTAGTGGCTCGAGAGGAGGTTGCTGAGCGTGACCTCTCTACACGGGTAATGTAGCAACCTGGATTTTTCGAAAAATAAAAATAAAAGTAATTAGAAAATCAAATAAAAGATAATTAAATAAAATCCATTAAATGAAAAGAAGTAATGGGCTTTGTTAAATGGACCCATTAAAATTTATGGTCCAAAATAAGGATTTTTAAAGGGGAATAATAGGAAAATACCCTAAATTCGTAACTAAATATTACTTAAATAGAAAAGAGGTATTTAAGCATTAAAATAGCTAATTTTAGATGGAATGGATTCCTAAACCTACCCTAATAGGTTGGCCACGAATTTGGATCCCAACCTAACCCAATTGGACATAGCAAGCTTGGAAGGGGGAATTAAATAGGAAATCTCAGAATTAAATAGGAGTTAGAGTCCTATTAGGAAATAGAAATATAGGAAGTATAAATACTCTCCTAAATACCCCATGGTCGGCCCTAGCTCGTTGCCAAGGGTGGTGGACCAGGAGGAGAGGCCAAGGAGGAGGAGATCTCATGGGGAGAAGACTCTCTCAAGCTCTCTCTCTCATTCTTCAAGTTCTAGCCCTAGAAGAGGAAAACGACTAAAGGTAGGCATTTCACAAAGCTTAAATCATAAAATTTCATTTGTAAGTTGTTTCAACCATCAGGGACAAAAGCCCTTTGATTTCATAATTTTCCATCCAGTAAAATTTTTGTTCTTGATTTTTGAAGTTCTGCACTCATCATGACCCCGACCCTTCATCTTAAATCCTAATCTCCATGTATGTTCAACCCCATGCCACGAAAATTTTACTGGGGATACTGTTGATAGTTAGGTTTCTTTTACCCCAAAAGCCCTAATTTTCATCCATCCTATCTTGCAAATTAATACTTTGATCTTGACTATGTATTGTTTCATGTTCATCATGAATACACGTGATTAAAGCATGTCTAAATCCTGTCTATTTTCCAATTCCTATTTATTGTAAGTACCATGTATGTCTAGATCATCAGTTTGCAACTTGTTTCGTGATTTTTCATGATTGTACAGTTAGTTATGAATTTTTGAATCACCATGTGTCAAAATAGGGAACTTGGCCCGTAATCCCATGCTCTGTCCTTTTCCGCTCGAACTCTGGCGCAGTACCTGAGAACACAACGACCCGATAGGCTGCGTTCTCAGGGCTGGTCACGACAGCACCACCCGTCGCATTCTGAATGCGACAGGGGCTGTCGTCGCGTTCTGGCCGCTTGATCAGACAGGTCTATGCGTTCTGTGCAAGACCTTGTCGCATTCTGCTCTTACCCTGTCGCGACCCTCACATGGGTACGTCGCGATCTGGGATTTTTGCATGAAAATCTACATTTTTGCAAGTCTTGTTGTTCTATAGTTACCCCATATTTTGTTAACCATCTTACACACAGAAAAACGAAGTTGTAAATATTAAATGTATTTTTAATTAAATAAAAGTCAATCACATGACCTTTCATATCCATGATTTCTTATTCACAAGCACACACTTTGAACCATCCATTATGATTTAACATGGCATGAAAATATCTCATAATACATCTGGTAATTATGTCAATCATGTAATTACATTGCCCTATTTTAAATTAATTGTCTACATTTTTCGCGATGATTTGGAACACCATACCGACTCCACTGTCCTAGAAATTCCTCTAGAACGTCGAGCACTTGTTTCTATATATACACTCCTCTTGACTTAGACGAACTCTCCATTGGATATTCTTCTGCCGGACTAGTGAATCCTTGTTCAAGGCCTCCGTAAGTCTCCTCTGTCCTTGGGTTCCCATATGGTCAACGAGCTGGTTGTACCGTAACACCTATGATACACTCTAGGGATCAGTAAGATCCGTACGGCCTTAGATTGTTCTCTCTCTGAGCTTGAATCACGCCGGACCTCTGGACCTGTGCATACCTGGCCAGTGCAAGGGTAGTGAATTCCACCAGACTTCCAACACCAATCGCGCGTGTTGTGCAACTGTTACTACCGCTTGTTTAACATTGTTTTACGAATATGTCCCTGTCTCATCTATTGTCTCTACACTCTCGTCTATTCACGTTCACTCTACTATCTCGTCTATTCATCTAGTACTCTCATCTATTCTTGGTACTCTAGTTGGCCATAAATTGATTGTCTATGATAAAAACATGACTATGCTAGGCAACATTATAAGGGCCTGATCTGCTCCTGGGAGGAGCACCTAAAAGGCTATAACTCGCGGGGGTCTAATGATCAGGGTGATTGGCATCCACCTAACGTATGAACATGTAAGATTTGATCTATGGAAATCAATCAAACAGTCAATTATTGTTTACTTGAACTCGTGGTTGAAAGAATATCGACCAACACTTGCTATCGTGACTTGTGCACTGTTGTGCAACTTTACTTGTTATCTTGTTATACGGCCAATCCATTATCATACTTGTTGTGCTATACTCTTGTGCATTGTGCTATTGTTCCTCGTTACCGTGTATCATTACTTTCTATACGTTTCTCGTTATTCTCTCTAGTTGTCCTGCTTTATAAGACATAATCACTTAAAGCATGCTTGATCCTGAGATTAAGTCCTACTGGCGTTATCGCTCACCCTGTGTTATTTGTCGTTGTGTTCTCAGGTGAGACCGAGGATGACACTTACACTCAAGAGGATGGGAACGACGGGAGTGAAGTCATGAGTACCCTAGTGTCTTAGTACTATGTTAGAGTGTTAGTTAGTCTTTTGCTTTCATTCAATGTAATTGGGCCCTATAGAATGGCTCTGACATTAGTAGTTGTAACTAGACATTTGAAAAGTTATTAATGAGATGCAATTACTTTAGTATTTATTCTTGTTCAATGGTTTGATGTCTAGTTCTCACTCTGTACTCGTTTACTTGCAACTGCCTCACGTTTTGATATTCGGCGTCGGGCGTGACAGGTAAGTTCCTCACAGTAATATGTATATAAAATGGAATGACTTGTGACTTACGCATGTTCCTCTTTGTGCAGACCGCTGAGCTTCAGGGTGCCGTCACCTAGGTGACGTTGGCAGAGGCAGAAGTGGCGGAGCTGATGGAGCAGCTGTCCGACTTGCGCACCCAGACCTCCCAGTGCGACCTCGACCTACCTCGCGAGGCTGCAAAGATGAGAGTGACGCTCGCCGTGGAGCATCGATAGCGTGAGCGCGAGCACCGCCGGTGGGAGGAGAAGTGGGAGGGCCTCTCCTAGCAGGTCCTGGATGCACATACCAGCCTCGGTGTTTCAGAGCGGTTGCTATGAGAGGTCGAGGACCGGTACCGGCACGGCAGGGAGCGCGCTGTGAGGGAGAGACGAGCTAGGGCATACTCCGCCAGCTTCATAGTGACTTCCTCTGAGTGTCAGAGGAGCGTCCAGGAGGGGTGAGGTGCCTAGAGGTCCACCAACTCTCACACGTCCATGAGGCCTATGCCTCCTCGCCTGACTGCATATCCAGGCGAGGCCGAGAGCAACCGACACTCCCGACCAGCCGAGAGTGTTGGCGAGAGTTAGGCCACCCATCATATGACTTGTACTTTTTTACTTTCTTCATGACAATGTGTACCTAGTGAGGTACCTTTGTATGATTTACATTGATATTCGTTTTGGCCATGATATATAGCATATGTGCCCTTTTTTGTCTGTGTCTGAAAACCACTTGAACAAACAAGTTAGTTGACTGTTCTGGCTCAACCCCTTGCACATTAAGCGGACTAGACTTCATGATCTCATCAAGGGGCTGAGCCTTTATTCAAATAAGGTGTAAATGAGGAAATGACATAATTAAAATGCAACAAGCAAGCAGGCAAATACTACCAGGAAATTAAAGACAATGCATTCATACAAATGAGGGGAGAGTCAATTCATCATTTTTTTGTTTTTAACATATTCATTTTTTTAAAATTTTAGAATATTTTATTTTTTTTGTTTTAAAAGTATTCATTTTTTTTTGGAATTTTGAAATATTCGATGTTTTTGGCTTTGAAAATATGATTTTTTTTTAGATTTTGAAATAGGCCGCAACCCAGTGTAGTCCCTCCTTAAAAAGATGTGCGGAATGAAGGGGATCCTCTCAAGTGGAAAAACATAATACCTAGACCCTTCAATGCTCAGTCATCATTTAAAACTCATTAATGATTCTTAAGTGTGCTAAGCAGAGGTTAGACGTGCTTAAGTGGTGCCTTCACCGAAGGTAGCTTTCGGCGACGTCCTATTCAGTTGCTCGTTGCCTTGCCTTGAACCTAGGACATACCCGTAGGGGAGAAAGGAAGTGTGATTTTTAGAAAGTTTGCCAATGGTTTGGGTGACCAGAGAGACACTCCTTCCTCTGCCCTATGCTCATGGGGTTCAGTCTTTTGGCTTGTGGGTTTTTTTTTGCATGCTCACGACCAGGTCCATTTGGATCCTTGCGGGGACTTTGCCGCCCTTGTCGTGCTCTTTGCTTATGATTTGCCTTGTTTTTTTGGCTCTTTTGATTTTGATTTGCATTGTTTTCTTTTTTCCTCCCCTTATTGGGCCATGACATCTACCTGTTAAGTGTTGGACAGATTCAGGGGTTGATCCCACAGGTTCCCATCCCTATTGGCAGACCAAAAGGAAGAGAAACGGTGATGCCCCAGACTCTTGGCTAAGCATTGATCTTCTTAAGATTTCGTGCTTCTAGTTTCCAAGGGTGGGTGTGTAAGTGTGTGTGAGTGTCGACACCTCTGGTTAACTCATCAAGAATAATGAATGAATTAGAAATGACAAATTTCATTTTAGGGTCCATGTACCACATAAATCCAAACACCTATCTAGGGTAGTACTTTTTGAGATAGAGCCCATTCCAAGGGTGGGAGAGTTCCTCACCCTCCGCGTTAACTAGCTTGTACGCATTGCCTGGATACTCTTCTTTAATTACATATGGCCCTTCCCAGTTTGGTTGAGTTTTGAATGAGGACCACTGGGTTTTACAAAGATTCTTTTAATGACCATTTCACCGATTTTGAATTTTCTCTCAATCACTTTCTTTTAATAAAAACGTGAGTCTATTTTGATATGCTTTTACATGTTTTGCGGCGACCAGACATTTCTCATCTAAGAGTTTCAGTTGTGCAAGGAGTGATTCACGTCGCTCATTGATTGACAAGTCCTTGTCAAGCAGGACTCTTAGTGAGGGTATGAGAATCTCATATGGTACTACCGCCTCCATTCCATAAGTAAGGGCGAATGGTGTTTACCCTGTAGGAGTGCGAATTGAAGTGCGGTAGGCCCATAGAGCTTCCACCAGCTTATCTGGCCAGTCTGAGAACTTATTAGTCTCACACGTCTGCTTTATGATTTTGATTAAAGTTTTATTTGTGGCCTCTGCCTAGCCATTGCCTTGCGGATAGTAAGGAGATGAATGATGCAATGCAATTTTGTACATGTTGCAGAGGTCCTGAAGCTCTTGAGAGATAAATTGCGGTCCATTGTCGGTGATGATGGTGTTGGGGATGCCGAATCTGGAGATGTTGTTCTTCATGATAAATTTGCATAAGGTTGTTGCCTTGATTTCCACATATGCTTCAGCTTCCGCCCACTTGGTGAAGTACTCCGTTGCAGTGAGGATGTATGATTTTGACATATTTTGGGAGTTTGAATCACCAAGGGGACCAATGATGTCAAAGGCCCACACAGTGAAAGGCCATGGGGAAGATATTGGGTGGAGTGTAGAGGATGGAGAATGGATTTTGTCAGCATGCACTTGGCACTTAACACACCGACGGACATAGATAGAACAATCCTCCTCTAAAGTGGGCCAATAAAAGCCATGCCTAAGGATTTTCTTGGCAAGCATTTGACTATTCACATGGCCACCACACACACCAGAATGAGCTTCCTCAACAACTTTCCAAACTTGATCATCATCCAGACATCTTAGCAAAACACCGGTGAGACCTCTTCTATACAAAGTATTACCAACCAACGTGTACTTCTGGGACATTCTCCTTATGGTTCTTCTCTTCACTTGTGGCTTCCTCAGGGTAGGTTTGATCTATGCAATACTTAGATATCTCATAGAACCATGATTTCTCCTCATCATCCAATTCTTCTTCTAGCTCCAATAATATGATTTCTTTCTTGTTCTTCCTCTTTGCCTTCTTCAACATCTCTTCTTTAATCCAAAGGAAGACTGGATTTTGAACAGCTGGGGTAGGACGCCATTTGTTGTGAATGGAGTCACAATCCCCGGGATAAGTCATGTTGAGAGTTGAGGCAACAGTGGCAAGAGCATATACTAGAAGATTTTGATGGCAAGGTACATGGACAAAGATGAGTTTTGAGAATAGCTTGTCATATGCTAAGGTAAGTTCTTGGTATGGCTTGAGCTTTGGATCGCGTGTACGATATTTGGTGAGCAATTGGCGTAGAATCAGTTGACTATTACCCATAATTCGTAAATGGGTAACACCATAGAAATGTGCGGCATCAAGTCCGGCCAGCAGGGCTTCATATTCAGCTATATTGTTGGTGACAGGGAATGCCAGCTGAAAAGTCTGCGGAATGGTGACCCCTTCAGGTGATAGGAGAGCAATCCCAATACCCTTTCCATGAGAATTCAGAGCTCCGTCAAAATGTAATGTCCACATAGGATCAGATTGGCTAAGGGACATCAGTTCCTCATCTGGAAACTTCAAATGGACAGGATCAAATAGAGGTATAGGATGATGAGCAAGAAGCTCAACTATAGCATAGCCTTTGATTGATTTCTGCTAAAGTAGGTGATGTCGAACTGAGAGAGAAAACTTTACCATCATGCTAGCCTATCAGTGAGAACATATTTCTAAGAGAAACTTCATAGGATTCATGCGGGCAATAAGGTGGACTTTGTGAGCAAGAAAGTAGTGCTTCAATTTCTGCATTACCCAGACAAGAGCAGCACATGTTTTCTCCATCGATGTATACCTCTGCTCACAGGGGTTGAGAAGCTTAGACAAGTAGTAAGCTGCCCTCTCCTTGCCTTCTTCATCCACTTGTGCAAGGACAGCTCCTACAGAGCCTTCCAAAACAGATACATGGAGAATTAAAGGTTTGTCTGGAGTCAGTAGCCTCAGGACAGGAGGATTAGCCAGATACTCCTTTAATCCGTCAAAGGCGGCGTGACACTTCTCGTCCAATGAAATTTGACTCCCAGCTTAGTAAGGTCGTAGGAGGGTCTACACCTCTGTGAATGTTGGGAGACAAACCGGCGAATAAATTGTAGCCTCCCGATTAATCCTCGAAATTCCCTCAAATTCTTGGGAAGTGGCATCCCACTTATTGTCTTCACCTTATTAGGATCAATCTCGATACCCTCTGTTGGGGATCAGATGGGTGGATGGATCAGATCTAGAAGGGGGGGTGAATAGATCTAACACTAATTAACGCGGAAGCTTAAGCAATTAAAAATTACTTCGAATTAGAGATCAATTCACCCAAACAATTTAACGATCTGAAGTGATTAGAGTGTGTGAGCAAATCATTTAGTAGTGTGAACGAAATCCCTATGCATGCATCTAGCGAGATACAAAGGCAGACCACAATTCAAACCACTGCACAGAGGATTTTAGGTGGTTCGGAAATCACCTCCAGTGACTCCTACGTCCACCCCTCACACAGTGAGGCCACACTACTCAAAACCTTGAGTACAACTCACACAGGAGCACGACGACTCCAAACACCCTTGAGCACGATGACTCAAGAAACACCTGGAGCACGACGACTCCAAACTGAGCACGACGGCTCAAAACAACAACCGGAGTACGACGACTCCAAATTGAGCACGACGGCTCAAACCACATAGTGAGTGAGACGACTCACAACCCAGAGCTCGACGGCTCACAGTACAAAAGCTAGATCAAACACAAAAGAGATCAGATCCTCTAGCAATGATCTGATTCAAGACAGTTTCGTACATAGAAATTTGTACAGAACTTCATGCACAAATCTCATTGACGAAATAAGGAAGAACAAACTCAGAAATAAGGCAAATACATGTAGAAAGAGTGTTCTTCAATGAAGAGGCCTTGCAGACGCTTCAATTGAGGAGCCTTGATGGAAATCGATGGAGATTCTCCTCAATTGGCGATGCTCTGCTTTGATGGCATCTGAAATGCCAGAAATCCTTCTTCTCATGCGCCTCTTCAGTTGGATCTGCTCCCTTGCCTTGCACACAACCTTCTCTCCAGGGATTCCCCTTGATTCCCTTATCCTTTCTCTTGAAAGGATGGCTTGCAGCTTCTGGAGATGGAGACAGATCTGGAAAACCCCCTTTGGCCGCCAAAAGGCTTCTTCTAGAAGTGTATGGGCTCTCTTGCCTTTGGGGTACAAGGAACATGGGTATTTATAGCCCCATATGTCCATAAAGTGCCTTAGGTTACATGGGCATGGAACCCTAGGTCAAATCCCCTAAATACTAAGCAGCCACGTGTACAGAGAAATTCACGATTTTGACTTTCAGCCAGAGTGTGTCGACCTGCCCTGATCTAGTGTCGACCTGCTGTCCCATTTCTGCAAAACTGTTCTGCTGGAAACTGGATCTAGTGTCGACCTGCCCTGATCTAGTGTCGACCTGCCTTTCTGGAATCTGGGACTAGTGTCGACCTACTTTGATCTAGTGTCGACCTGCCCTTCTGGAATCTGGGACTAGTGTCGACCTACTGTCCCAGTCTGGCAACTGGGTCTTCTGGAATCTGGGACTAGTGTCGACCTGCTTTGATCTAGTGTCGACACTACCAAGACAAAAATATGTGAACCTGAAAATTTAACACATAAACCATTAGTACAAGATATTATCATTAAAATATGAGATATTAAACATCAAAAACATGTTGTTTAAGCATTATTGTGATATGTATAACATGTATAACATGTTCAACATATCATCATCAAAATCACAACATGTCATCATTTTAACCACAATATGTCATCATTAAAATCATAACATGTCACAATATCTCATCATTAAAATCACAATATGTCATCATCAATATCGCAGTATGTCATCATTAAGATCACAATATGTCATCATCAAAATCAAGGTATGAGTGATGTTCATTGGATATCATTAAAATACAGCTTTAGGAAGTTCCAAAACACACTCAACCCAACAATCTCCCCCTTTTTTATGATGACAAAACATATCTCCCTTGACTGCAATAATTCCCCTTGACCATATGCATACTTTGAACTTTCTCCCCATAAAGAACATTCTCCCCTTAGAAACTTTTACTTTCTCCCCCTTTCAAGGAACTTTCTCCCCCTTTTTGACAGCATCAAAAAGATGGACAAGAGAGAGACACAATGATGGTCGGAGACCAAAAGATAACAAGTGGGATAGAAGGTTCAGAAATGATCAAAATAAGTGAGGCAAAGTGATATTGTCAAATGAGAGAAAAGATAATGTTTTTTTTTTTTTGTTATTGTGCAACAAAGTTTAATCACAAAGACACACTCAACACAAAGAATAGCAAATTATAATGAGCTGAATGTAGTTAAAATAATGATGCAAATGTGAAGAAAAGTGACCTATATGAATGAGCAGAAATATTTAACAAGGATGTTAGGAGCTTTAATTTGAACACAATGTGGAATAACATGTCTAAACTCAGTGAACATGAACTTTATTAAGATCTTAAGCTTTTCTATCCTGTCTTGATTTGTTTTCATTTTGAACTGGGAAAGAATACAAGAATAAATTAGTTAAATCTCACTTTTCAGTGCAAGAGATCACATTGATCAGATGCAAGATCTCCTGATTACTCAGTGGTTTAACTTTCATTATCTTATACAGAGTTGAAAGCTTTGATTTCCACTTTTTGACGCGAAACAAATCACTTTTTAGGTGAAATGACCCGGTTACTCAGTGGTCAAGAATTTGCATTGCTCTGTTTGTATCTTTCCAGATTGATCATTTTTCTTTTGATATTTTGCAGGAATATGTTGCTTTGACCAGAGAAGTCATGACTATGAATTTAGAAAGATTATTCTTAACATGTGGTAAAAATAAAGCTTAAACATACACATGTGAAATATTAAAGCCACTCATGTACCTATAATAGTGTTTTGCAAATCATTTTAAAAACATTTAGTATTATGATTGCTTAACCTTGAAATGATACTGAATCTTTGAAATTAAACTAAATGCACAATGAGTTTAGTTTCAATGTCTTAATTCGCTCATAAGAAAATAGCACAAGGACTCAAAAATTCTGATGATTTTGGGGTTCAAGATAGACAACAATTGTCAAGAGAAATTAGTGAAGAATAGACAATAACTCCCCCTCAACAAATACTCCCCTCTACAATTGCATAAAGGAATCTTGATACTTGGCGGAGACATATACTCACGCATAGTGAAAGTGTTCAGACAAGCTTAACTTGCCTTTCTTCAAATCACTATTTTATATACCAAGAATACTAATGCAATGTGAGAGTGAGGAATTTATGAGCAAGAATATTTGTCAACAAACTGAATGGGAGTTGATGATGAATTAGATATGACAGAATATTTTTCCAGCAAATTTCTCCAGTATTTCACTCAAAGATTCTTTCGAATTCACTCCCCCATAAGATATGCATGATATGAAATGATCATTTAAGCAATTCAGATATGTTCATTCCAAGCAATTTGCACAGAAAGAGTATGAACATGATCAAGCATATTTCAACAGACAATTTATTGAAGAAGAAGAGTTTTGCAAAGACTCAAAATAAAGTTTTTGAGATTTTCATTTTGCTTGATGACCTTTATGTAGAAAAGACTATTGATACTTGGCGGAGTATTTTACTCACGCATAATGATAGTTTCCAAACAAGCATAACTTGTCCTTTCACATTTCACCATTTGATATACCACATAGTCACTGCAAAAAGGGTCAATTACACTTTATTTTTAGCATGAAATCATTGCATTTATTGAAAACATTTTTGCACTTTTTTAAATTTACTCCCCCTTATTATGTGCATGAATGAAAAGCAGCAAGCAATTCACATATGATTATGCACACCATTAGCTTTAAGCATAACTGACTTTTGATACTTGGCGGAGTATTTTACTCACGCATAATGATAGTTTCCAAACAAGCATAACTTGTTTTTCCACATGTCATCATTTGATATACCAAAAAGTCAAATCAGTTGGCATGCACACAGAATCATGGTCATAGTTAAGCAAGCATGATAACACAAGCATGATTCAATTGTTATGACATAAAGTTCATTGTTCGGAGTAGCATTGAAACACATTTCTCATTGATCAGATAAAAATTAAACTTCATTTCAATTCAAGCAATTGAAGTTTGAAATGATAAGAAAATTTTACTGAACAGTCTTCATTTCTTTCTCAAAGATTTTACTTGTGTTCTCCAATCATTTCTAGTCTTGCACAGCCAATATCTTGAATCCATTTACAATGTATGGCTGTAAGACTTCTCAGCTTGTTGATCAATCTGGTTTTGGGACCCACACTTGTTTGGGTCCTGCAATGAAGTCAATGTTAGATTGCAACAAAGATTTCTTAATCCAAAGTGATATTTTTTGGTATAGATGCATTTCTTTCATTGATAGAACTATGAACAAAATTAGTTCCAGATTTTCTTTTTACCTGCTCAATGCATCTATGTTTTCATGAAGTTTTCTAATTTTGGATTTTTAAAATTAATGACTCTACACAAGGAAGATCATTGGTACTTGGCGGAGGTAATTCCTCACACATAATGATAGTTTCCAGACAAGCATGACTTGTCCTTCCACAGTTCACCATTTGATATACCATTGATCTTTGCATAAGAGTCCCAATTGATTTTAATTTTTATTTAGCAGGAAATCTCTCAGAATAATTTACCTGGTGGCTTTCATTTTGTTTCATTCTCTTCACTTACTTTCCTTGTAGCTTAGTCATTAAGCCTTCATCTTTAGCCTTCATCTTGAAATTGACTACAAGGATCCCTGCATCCAGCATTCAAGCAGCACATTTTAGAACCCAAACTTGTCTGGGTCCTAAGGATCTTCCATGAATTTGCAACAATGATTTTTGAATCCAAAAAGATTTGATATTGGGTGCATTTTTCTGAAGACTAGAAACACTGGAATCTTTGTTCTAATCTTAGAGCTATTGGTATAGAAGCACCACTGACAAACTGAACATTTTGTTTTCTATTTTTTAGATTTTTATCATTGAGATTTTTAACAGGAATTCAGAAAGATCTTTTGTGCAACAGTTCCTTTTCATGTACATAGAATTTCTGAGTGTTTTCAGCATGAACATGATCTTTATTCTTATGTACATTGACATGAAACATGGGAGCATACACAAGATTATCAATTCTATGCCAACATTCCCTAGAAGTATGCCCAAATTTATGACATGTGAAGCATTGGACTGATTTGGCATGTTTATTAAAATTTTGATTTTTGTTCCACAATGTTTGGCAAGATGACCGGTTCATTGCATTTAAGCAAATGAGAGTATTTCTTACCTGGTACTTACCTTGGCATGTATGCATTTGCTGAAATCTCCTTTTCATGTGAGGAGGCTTACCATGAGGAGAAGAATGTACCTCTTTGTAGCTCTTGGTATGATGTGAATTTGGAATTTGCCTTGGAGTTTTTGAACTGATGGAGGAAGTAGATGACTCTTCTTGACAGTAGCATTCTTCTTTTTCCTGTCTGTTTTTGAACAAGAACTTTCACAAGTTTCCATTATAATTAGTAGAGTTCTTGTTTACAGTAGCTTTAACAAATGTTACTTTTGTTTTATTTCCATTTTTCTTATCTCTCACAGAAGCAAGACTTGTGTTTTTAGTATTTTTCAATCATATCCAAGCTTCTGTTTTCACTTATAATGCAACACTTCTTTTTCTGAAATTTGAAGTTTATTTAGCATGACATCCAAACCATTTTTCATCTTGTTCTTTTCATTTTCAAATTGAGCAATTTGTTTTTCCAAATCGAAAATTTTATTACTCAAATTGCTGCATTCATTATCCAATGGTTTGTCATGGTACAAGCATTCAATCTTCCTTTTTAAATGATGATTTTCTTCAACAGTTGTTTGCATCTTTCATTTATTTGATGATCATGAGCCATATTAGAAATTTGTTGTTTAATGATCAATATCAATTTGAATTGTTATTGAGATCAATCAATTCTTCTTTTTCATTTTCCAATTAATGACTTTTGATTTCAATAGCTCATGGTTTTCTTCAATCATTCAGTTATTTTCACAGATTTGGACTTCATCTTCCAAATTCTCTTTTCAGAATTTAATTTTTCAACTTCATTTTCAAATCTCATTTTCTTCTGAAAGATCTTATCATTGTTCTGGTGCAATTCAAGTGTATTTTTCAAAATTTCACTTTCTTTATGGCAATATTTTTAAAGTATTTTTCAAATCTTTATTCTTAGTGTTCAGCTTTGCATTAAGATTTTGTAACTTCTTACAGAATTCAATCAATTCAACATAAGACATGTCTTCATCTGCATCAGAATCAGAATTAGAATACATAAATGGGTCTGGAATTGATTTACCTGACCTTGTAGACTTATTTGAACTCTTGTGTTCTGAAGAGGATGAAGAGTGCTCTGATCTCATGGAATGTGCTGTTAGAGCCGAAGTCTTTTGAATTGTTGATTTTCAAGATTCATTGAAGCTCTTCTTTGCCATTGAGTGCTTGTGAGTTTCTTTTGCTCTTTGTCTTTATGAGTCCTTTGAGAAATCCAATGAAAATAAGCTTGGGGATTCTCTGAAATTATAACAGGAAATTCATGTAGATTAAGGCATTTTCCATTATGCCAAACTCAAAAGACTATTAGATCTAATCACAGAGAATCAATGTAACAAGGAATTAGATCTAACAATTAGAGTGGTTAACCTGCTCTAATACCAAAGGTAGGAATCAGAGCGATTAAGCACACAGAGACAGTGAAAGATCAAGCAAACAGTTCAAGCAATTAACACAGAGATCAAACAGAAACAATCAAATCAGATCAATAACAAACATTAACCCTCTCTGATACCAATGTTGGGGATCGGATGGGTGGATGGATCAGATCTAGAAGGGGGGGTTGAATAGATCTAACACCAATTAACGCGGAAGCTTAAGCAATTAAAATTACTTCGAATCAGAGATCAATTCACCCAAACAATTTAACGATCTGAAGTGATTAGAGTGGTGAGCAAATCATTTAGTAGTGTGAACGAAATCCCTATGCATGCATCTAGCGAGATACAAAGGCAGACCACAATTCAAACCACTGCACAGAGGATTTAGGTGGTTCGAAAATCACCTCCAGTGACTCCTACGTCCACCCTCACACAATGAGGCCACACTACTCAAAACCTTGAGTACAACTTGATAACTACACAATTTTCAGGTTAAATTTCATACATATAGTTAACTTTAGACCGTCTGTGTCCATAAATAATGTGCAGTTTGATATTAATTACCATTGCATCCATAAATAAAATTTTGAACATATTAGTTAAATTTTCGAGTACAACATATAGTTAGATTTTTCATTTTGTGAATAATTGATTAATAAAAAAATATTTTCTTTTTACAAATACATTGTACATAAATCTTTGAATTTTCTTCTAAGCATCTTTTAATTCTTACAAACATTAATAAATCAAATTTAAATCTACCCCCATCCAATCTCATTAAACAAAATATTTTAATATTCCAACATTATCCTTTAATCACATGATGCCACATACCCCACCTAATCCCAATAAATAAAAGTATTTAAATACCCCCACCCAATCACACTCTCTCATCTCACCAGATCATTACACATACCCCCTTAAGTCCATTGCGCCATTCCCCTCCCATCTAACCTAAATAGGCCACGCACATTTTTTAAAGTTGTTCTCTCTTCCTAACAGGTGGAAGCGGTGGAAGCTGCAGGAAGCAGCTCTGGTTCTAACGACAGAGGAGCTCTGCTGGGCGGCCAGCAATGGGTGTGCTGAGGTGGCGGAGGGCACTGCGCATCCTGGAGCGGCTGATGGTGTGCTGAGCGGTGGCTGTTGGGCTGGGCCTCCGATGGTGCTGGTGGGTTGATTTGTGCAGGTGCGATGAAGGCTGGCGCCCAGGAGCTGGTGCTGGAGGAGGCGCGGTGCGATGGCGGTGCGGTCCTGCTGCTGAGCGACGGTGCGCGCCTGGAAGCTGGAGCGGGCTGTTGGCTGTGGCTAGGGGAGGCGGCTGAACCTGATGTGTGCGGCTGGTAGGCGCTGGCCGTGGGAGAGGCAGATGGTGTAGGCGGTTCAGGTGCTGTGCAAAGATGAGGCCCGATCTGTGCGCCTGGTGCGGTGTGAAACGGCTGGTGTGCGCAGATGTGGCAGATGTGGCAGGGGAGGGGCTTTGTGCAGAGGCCAGGGTTGCTGTGCTGGGTGGTGAGCTGGCAGGGCCTGGCGCATCCGGTTTGCAGGCTGGGCTTGTTGTGCAGATGGCGGAAGCTGGAGGCGGTTTGCAGGCTGGGCTTGTTGTGCAGGGGCCCTGGTGTGTGGGGGTGTGAAGGCGATTAGGTGCTGTGTGAGCTGGCGATCTGGGTGTGTGCTGAGGTGGCGATCCGGGTGCGGAGCTGAAGAGGAAGCAGGATGCCCGGGTACCTATAAGAAGACCCAAGGCCCTCCTCTCCGGAGGTGGTTGGTTAGAATTTTTAGGAACTTTAGTTTACTATTTCCTGTATTTCTTTCCATTGGAGCAGAGAGTTCGAGTGTGGGAGTTTTGAGAATTTCTAAGTTTCTTTTATGTTGTTCCTTCCTTCTGGTTCGGCTGGTTGAAGCAGAGGAGGGTTGGCTGGTTCGGAGTTTTTAGTTTCTTCATGTAATTTTTTTCTTCAGTTCTGTAAGGGGTTAGCCAGTGGATTTCTTTTGGGAAAATTTAGAGTTCTTCTTGTTCTTGTTCTTGGATTCGCCAGTAGAAATTCTTAGGGATTTTATTTCTTGTACTTTCTTCTGTTCTTTCTTCCCTGTTTGAGCAGAGCAGTGAGGGAGTTCGGATGTTTTTAAGAATTCTAGTGTTCTTTCTGTTCTTTGAGAGCCAGTGGTAGTTTGGAGAATTTTGTTGTGTTTTGTTCTATTTCTTCTGGAGATCGTGAGGCATCTGTAAGAGTTCTTCTGCTGTGAGGGATGCGAGGTTCTTTGGTTCGAATTGTTGGGATTTCTAGTTTTCTAATTCTTAGTTTCTTCTGTAATTTCCTGTTCTTTTATGTCTTCAAGAGATGAGAGCTGAGAGAGTGTTGCTTCAGTTTGTTTGAGATTTATATTTCATAATACTGTTCCATCTGTTCTTCGGTGTTCTTCCTTTCAGCAGTGAGGATTTGATGAGTTGGAGAGTTTAGAAATTTTAGTTTTCTTCAGCTGATTCCTGTAGTTTTCTTCTTTCCTGTTTCCTTTTCGTGAGCAGAGCAGTGTGGGAGAGCAATTGGGGGCTCTCTTGTCAGAATTTAGTTTAATTCCTGTCATTTTATTCTGTAATTTTCTTTAAGTATTTCTGCATAGCAGTGTGGATGGTGATACCGGAGGGAGACTCCTTGGCGATTGAGGTTGTCTTGAGTTTGGGTTTCTGAATTTTAGTTTTTGGTTTCTATTCTTCGTTTTCTATTCTTCTTGGTGTAGAATAGCAGAGGATGGCTGCTGGGTTCCATTCTCTTCCTCTGTTCTATTGTTGCATGGATCGGTGTTGTCTTCTACTATTCAATTGCAAGTAGGGGGCGATTCCAATTTGTGTTGGTTTATTTCGCTTTTCTGTTCATCTGGTTTGTTCAACATTCCAAGTCCGAAAGGGGGTTTAGTTGGTTTGCTTCTGGTTTTGCTGAGAGGAGGATCCAATGAAATTTAATTTTGCCATTTGGTTGGTGGGATAGTGTTGCCATTTCTATGGTGATGTGAAGGATTTTCCATTTCTTTTCGGTTCCAGAATTCAATCCAGAGGCATTCAGTTGAGTTCATCTGAATTTTCGTTCATCTAAGGTGTGATTAGTTGACAGTTCCTTTCTTCTGCGTAATTTCTGAGATTAATAGTTCTGTGCAATTCCTCGAGCTGTGAGGGTACATTGATACCAAGTATCTTTTCATTTCAATTAAGCTGGTTCTTTTATTAGATTTGATCTGTCAAGTGTGAGGGATTTGATCGGTATTCTTTACACATTCACTTTTAATACATCGTCGATAGAGATTTCAAGTCAAGGTAGTTAATTCGAGCTCTATTCTGCCTCTCCGTGGATATGACCTGTTCTCACCATTGTGCTAGTTCCTTTTTGTGATTTTAATTCTGTGAGACAGTTTAGAGGAGGTGAGCTTGTTGATATGTGCAAGGAACTCTAGACAACGGAATTGCACAATCAACAATGCGCGCGCTTCACAACTCACACAGGAGCACGACGACTCCAAACACCTTGAGCACGACGACTCAAGAAACACCTGGAGCACGACGACTCCAAACTGAGCACGACGGCTCAAAACAACAACTGGAGTACGACGACTCCAAATTGAGCACGACGGCTCAAACCACATAGTGAGTGCGACGACTCACAACCAGAGCTCGACGGCTCACAGTACAAAAGCTAGATCAAACACAAAAGAGATCAGATCCTCTAGCAATGATCTGATTCAAGACAGTTTCGTACATAGAAATTTGTACAGAACTTCATGCACAAATCTCATTGACGAAATAAGGAAGAACAAACTCAGAAATAAGGCAAATAGATGTAGAAAGAGTGTTCTTCGATGAAGAGGCCTTGCAGACACTTCAATTGAGGAGCCTTGATGGAAATCGATGAGATTCTCCTCAATTGGCGATGCTCTGCTTTGATGGCATCTGAAATGCTAGAAATCCTTCTTCTCCTGCCTCTTCAGTTGGATCTGCTCCTTGCCTTGCACAGCAACCTTCTCTCCAGGGATTCCCCTTGATTCCCTTGTCCTTTCTCTTGAAAGGATGGCTTGCAGCTTCTGGAGATGGAGACAGATCTGGAAAACCCCCTTGGCCGCCAAAGGCTTCTTCTGGAAGTGTATGGGCTCTCTTGCCTTTGGGGTACAAAGAACATGGGTATTATAGCCTCATATGTCCATAAAGTGCCTTGGGGTACATGGGCACGGACCCTAGGTCAAATCCCCTAAATCCCAAGCAGCCACCTGTACAGAGAAATTCATGATTTTGACTTTCAGCCGGAGTGTGTCGACCTGCCCTGATCTAGTGTCGACCTGCTGTCCATTTCTGCAAAACTGTTCTGCTAGAAACTGGATCTAGTGTCGACCTGCCCTTGGAATCTAGGACTAGTGTCGACCTGCTTTGATCTAGTGTCGACCTGCCCTTCTGGAATCTGGGACTAGTGTCGACCTGCTTTGATCTAGTGTCGACCTGCTGTCCTAGTCTGGCAACTGGGTCTTCTGGAATCTGGGACTAGTGTCGACCTGCTTTGATTCTAGTGTCGACACTACCAAGACAAAAATGTGTGAACCTAAAAATGTAAAACATAAATCATTAGTACAGATATTATCATTAAAATATGAGATATTAAACATCAAAAATATGTTGTTTAAGCATTATTGTGATATGTATAAACTGTAAACATGTTCAACATATCATCATCAAAATCACAACATGTCATCATTTTATCCACAATATGTCATCATTAAAATCATAACATGTCACAATATCTCATCATTAAAATCACAATATGTCATCATCAATATCACAGTATGTCATCATTAAGATCACAATATGTCATCATCAAAATCACGGTATGAGTGATGTTCATTGGATATCATTAAAAATAGCTTTAGGAAGTTCCAAAAAACACTCAACTCAAGATCTTGCTCATGATGAACCCTAGGAGTTTACCTGATGATACACCAAACACGCACTTCTTGGGGGTCATTTTCAATGAAACTCTCTTGATCATTGCATAAACTTAGTTAGAACCCCATGATGCTCAGCCAAAGTCCTAGACTTAATGACCAAATCATCCACATACACTTGATATAAATATGAATCATGTCATGAAATATGATCATCACATCTTTGGTAAGTAGATCCAACATTTTTAAGTCCAAATGGCATGACCACATAGCAATATGTTCCCCATAGTGTAGTGAACGACATCTTCTCCTGGTCTTCCTCAGCTAGCCTGATCTGATTGTACCCTGAGAAGCCATCCATGAAGGAGAGGGTTTCATACACAGTAGTATTATCAATAAGCAAATAAATGTGAGGTAAGAGGAAATCGTCTTTAGGACACGTGCGGTTAAGGTCCCGAAAGTCAATGCAAATTCTGACTCTTCCGTCCTTTTTCATGACTGGGACAATGTTGCCCTCCCAATTAGGATATAGTATGACTCTAATAAACTTGGCTTTGTGGAGCTTGTCGACCTCATCTTTCATTTTCAAAGCCATTTGAGGGTGGAAACGTCTTAACCGCTGTAATGGCCATTGACCTCAGCTTAAGCGTAAGGTGATGTTCATCAAGTGTAGGGTCCAGTCCTAGCATATCCTCATAGCTCCAAGCAAATGTCTCTTTGTATTCTTTGAGAACCTCGACAATTGCCTCCTCTTTAGATGATGATAAATTATTGCTTACGAGGACGGTCCTTGATTCTCCTCAGTTCCCAGATTATTTCTTTGGTGGTTTCTGTAGACGTGTTTTTTTCAAAACACCTCCCCAAAGAGATGATTAAAAAAAAGAGAGAACATTTAAATGAAAAAAATTAAGATGAGATAGCGTACGAGGGGAAAGAAAAGAAAAACGTGAGTGTGTGCACAAGATAGGAGGTGTGATCGCCAGGTACACGAGGGTACCGAAGGAGACGAGCAAAAAGGAAGATGGGTACTTACCTTCACCTGAAGATCGCGGGAGTGTGGTGTGCGGGTTCACTTCTACTTCTCCCACCGGCCGGCCGGCGAAGAAGATTTAGCTCCAACGGATTACCTTGCAAGAAAAAAGACAACAAGAAAACAAATGAAAGAAGATTAGACTAGGGGGTGTAGCACCAAACTCAAAGGAGATGAAATAAAAAGCGACAACATGGGCATTAACACACCTCGTGGGGTGGTGTTAAACCCCTAAAAATGTGTAGATATGGAAAAAGGATGTGTATGTGTGTGAGAAAATGGTGTGATGAAATGCACTAAAAAGGAGTAAGAATAAATGAAAGATGGGAGAGAAAGTGGCAATGTGAGCCGCTGCTTGGAGATGGACGAAGTGGAGGAAGAAGTCGCATCTTACCTCACTCCAATGCACGTGAAGAAGATGGAGGCTTCGAACTCCAAGGAATGAACATGCAGAGTAGCTTGGAATGGGGAGTGCTTCTCCTTGGTTCGGAAGTCGAGTCTCCAATTCGGCAGGGCTTTGCCGTAGTGCGTGGGTGATGCTCAAAACAGTGGCCTCGGGGGTCTATTTATAGGGGGAAAATGTTGAAATCGCATCGGACACAGTGGACGCCTATCTCATAGAACCGTGTCGGACTAAGCTGCCGCTCTTTTCAAGATCGACTTCCTCCGATTTCCCTTTCCAAACATCAATTTTAGCCATTTAAGAATCGCTTCAGCATAATCCGCCACGTTTCCAACCCTTCCCGTTTGAAACGATTCTTTCCAAATATTAATAAATGGAAATAGTGAATAGCATCGGCAAAAGCCGTCGCGTATTTTCGAAAATGGAAACACTTAATCGCAGCGGCTTTAGAGGACGTAATTCTAAACAGAGTAAGCGCCAGAAAAACGAAGTGTGTGATGATCAGTCTGTCCCCATGTAATTTTAATTAATTATATATTTATTTTGGTGATAACAAAACCATGTCAAAGATTACTAACACATATTCCATAAGTCTTGAGCATAAGAAATACTACATGAAAATCAAGCAAATTTGGTAAGTATACCCTTTCTGAAGCAAAATTAAGTTCAGCATGAAATTTCTCGAAGTCCACATCGACTTTCCTTACGCTACAACGATTTCCTCATAACCTCAAGCATCGTTTAGATTTAAACAGAAATCGTTATCGTATCGACTTGCCTTCGTAACGATTCCTTTAGTTATCGTAACGACTTGCTTCATAATGATTCCTTTAGTCATCGTAACGACTTGCTTTCGTATCGATTCCTTTAGTTATCGTAACGACTTGCTCTCATAATGATTCCTTTAGTCATCGTAACGACTTTCTCTCGTAACGATTCCTTTAGTCATCGTAACGATTGCTCTCGTAACGATTCTTTAGTCATCGTAACGACTTGCTCTCGTAACGATTTCTTAAGTTGTCATAATGATTTGGTCATCGCAACGATTCTTAAGTTGTAATAACGACTTGGTCATCACAACGATTTCTTAAGTTGTCATAACGATTTAGTCATCGCAACGATTTCTTAAGTTGTCATAACGATTTGGTCATTGCAACGATTTCTTAAGTGTCATAACGATTTGTTTGCCTTAACGATTTCTAAGTGTTCATAACGATTTCCTTAATGAACACAATGATTTGCCTTCTACAACGATTTCTTTATTGATCACAATGATTTTCTTGTAACTCATAATGATTTGATTATATCGTCTTGATCATAACGATTCCTTTGTAGAAACATACGATTTGATGCTAAGTTACAACGATTTGGCGGTTAGTGCATAACGATTTCATAAGTCATGAATGCATCGATTTTTGTTTATAACGACTTGATATTTAACAGCGTTGAATAGTCAAAGTCTTCGTACATATCTTTCTGACATCTCTGCATTTAATGAAGACTGAACATATCTCTGCATGTATGCAGACGATATCGTCCATTATCGTGCATACTCTGTATGCATTTTTTAGATACAGCAAAATGGCATTACTATTTCTATGAACTCTTATCCTAACGTTAACTGACAACAAGAGACATCCTAGTTGTCTACTGCTCTAGCATTTAATATATGCAGGTCACTGACAGCTCTAGTGATACAATGTTGGACAAAATAGAAGCAAGAGGATGTAAGAAGATCCTATCTCTTTACGTGAACAAATGGATAAAAGACTATTGGCTGGAAGCTTCCAAGTGCCTCTCAGTCTAACGTCCACCAAAAGCTAGAGGCAATAGATACTTCAACGTTCAGATTTCAAATTGAAGCTATATATGAAGAAAGAAGCTCAGAAGAATAGATACACATAGACAGAGAACGACAGTCATAGAAATCTCTCTGATCATCAAGTCTTCTGCGAGTTCTCAAAAGAGCCAAAACACCATCATTCATTAGATTAGCTCTTGCTCTCTGCGCTGTGATTCAAATCCTAAGAGAGCCTGTGATGTTTTGAGAGTGGGTGCATTGTTTAGATCTTGTGCTCTCAATTCTGTTAGCTTCAGATCTTGGCTTGCAACCTTGATCAAGGGGATCGATCTCTTTTTCATAAATTGTTGTGCCTGTTTCCCTTCAGGTGTGAAGGAAGACCTGGTGGGATCCAGGGTGTGTAATTCCCTTCGTGTGAAGGAAGACCTGGTGGGATCCAGGGGTGTAGTTCCCTTCGTGTGAAGGAAGACCAGCTGTGGCTGGGTGTTGTAGTGTCCATAGGGGGACTGTACCCTAGATAGTGAAATCCTGAGTTGTTGCTCAGGGACTGGACGTAGGACTCCTAAGGAGAGGAGGTCTAAACCAGGATAATTCCTTGTGTTGTGTGGTTGATTTTGTGTGTTTGTTGTTTACACTAACCTTCGCTAACCTTCATCGAAGAATATTTTTGTATGCATGTTTTAAGTACAGGTATTAGCTAAATAAATTTTAAAGACCCATTCACCCCTCCTTGGGCTCGTCAACTGGGCAACAAGTGGTATCAGAGCGAGTCTCTTCAACAAAGAAGAAGATCCAACGATCTGAAGAGTAAAGATCCATGGCAGTCCAAGGAAACATTGAAGGTCAGTCTATCAACCGACCACCACTGTTCGATGGTGAAGACTACACTTACTGGAAGACTAGAATGGAGTACTTCTTACAAGGATTCGACTTTCAGATTTGGTCAATCATAGAAGAAGGAAATCTCGTTGTCCTAAACTCAAGCAGAATTGGACAGACGATGATAGGAAAAAGATCTCCCTCAACTGCAAAGCTAAGAGTATCATGTGTTGTGCTCTTAGCAAGAAAGAGTTCAACAGAGTCTCAGCTTGCAGATCTACAATGGAAATGTGGGGGAAGCTGAGAATCACCTATGAAGGGCTGATAAAGTTAAAGAAATAAGAATAGATATACTAGTGGCTCAATATGAAAAGTTCCAGATGCAGCCGGGAGAATCTATAACCCAATGTTCAGTCGATTCACAGATATAACAAATGGGTTAGCTGGTCTTGGTAAGACATATGAAATTGGAGAAATGGTAAGAAAGAGTTTAAGATCTTTACCAGCAGTATGGACTCCTAAGGTAACAGCTATAGAAGAGGCCAATGACCTAAAGAAGATGTCATTGGAGAAACTCATTGGGTCCCTCATGGCCATGAAATAAACATGGAAAGATTAGGAGAGTCATCAAGCAAGAAGAAACACACCAATGCTCTCAAAGCAGCAGAAGGCAGCTCTGAGGAACCATCAGAAGACGAAGACAGTAGTGAAAATGATGAAGACAAAGAAGCAATGCTGTCTAGGAAACTGCAGAGGATTTTGGCCAGGAAAAAGAAATATCCATCTGGCAGATGATATTTTAAAAAGGGGAAAGATTTCAAGAAAACTGAAGGAAAGGACATAAAAAAGAATGAGCCAATTTGTTATGAGTGCAAAAGGCCAGGACACATTAGGGCAGAATGTCCAAAACTTAAGAAAATTGAATTCAAAAAGAAGGACAGTTCGAGAAAGTTCAGAAGACATAAAAAGAAAGTCATGGCAGCAGCTTGGGACAACAGTAGTGACTCGGACAGCGAGTCAAGCTCAACCAGCGAGGAAGAAGAAAAGGCTAACCTAGCCTTCATGGCAGACATCACAGAAAAGGTAACCTCTGACTCATCCTTTGATTCATGCAATGATTCTGATTCAGATAACTTAGAAGATGCTTTTAATGAATTATATGAAAAATATCGAGAAATATCTAAATTACTAAAAGCTAGTAAGAAAAATATTACTTGCCTAGAAAACATTAATTCGGATCTAAAAACAGAAAGTGAAGAATTAGACAAACAAATAACTGAACTTAAAAGAAGAAATGAACTATTATGTGAAGATCTAAAAGATAAGAATGAACAAATAGTTAAAATGGAAAAACAAGCAAACTCAAATGAATTGCAAACAAAAATTAAAATATTAACAGAAGAGAATAAAAAGTTGTCTAGCACATTAGAAAAATTCACAAATGGTAAAAACTCCTTAATATTAAAAGGTGCCAGAAGATCAGGTAAGAAGAAGAATGGATTAGGTTATACACCTCCAATAATGAAGAAACCATAGTTTATCCTAAAGTATATCCAACTCCAAAATTTGTACCTGAACAAGATATTGCATACAAAGCAGATTTTAAATATATAGAAAAAGTAACTAAATTTTCCTACTGCAGTCACTGCAACAAGTTAGGACATATTATATCAACCTGTCAAACTAGACATAAGAAATGGATAATAAAAAGGGAAACCAATGATAATAACCAATCAGGACCCAAAAGAACTTGGGTACCTAAAGCTTAGTGTTTCATTTCAGGGAGGCCTTAAAGCATCCAAATGGTATTTGGACAGTGGGTGCTCAAGGCATATGTCAGGGAACATAAGATTATTTTCTCATCTAGAAGCCGAAGAAGAAACAGTCACATATGGAGACAATGGCAAAGGGACTGTTATTGGTACTGGATCTGTTGGCAGTAAAGGAAAACCAATAATTGAAGATGTTCTTTGTGTAAAGGGTCTGAAGCACAATTTATAAGCATCAGCTAGCTTTGTGACAAAGGCCATCAGATTAAGTTTAAAGAATCCAAGTGTAGTATCTTGAAGAATGGAGCAGTAATCTTCGAAGCCAACAGAGAAAAGAATCTATATGTGCTCTATCTTGAAGAACTCAAGGACCAAGACATCTGTTTAGCAGCCAGCAAAGAGCAATCAACTGAACTGTGGCACAGAAGATTGGGCCACTACAGTTTGGATGGCATGAATAAGCTCAGAAAGAGAAGCCTAGTGGAAGGTCTACCAAAGGTCAGCTCAAAGATGGAAGGTATGTGTAGACCTTGTGCAAAGGGAAAGCACACTAAGAGCTCTTTCAAGTCAAAAACGGTGGTAACTACCTCAAAACCCTTAGGACTCCTTTATATGGATTTATTTGGGCCAATGAGGACCACAAGTCTTAGAGAAAAGAATTTTGGTTTCGTAATAGTGGATGATTGCTCCATATTCACATGGGTGTCATCTTGGAACACAAAGATGACACATTCGAAAGTTTTGTAAGATTCAGCAGAAAGGTGCAAAAAGACAACAAGTACTGCATTGTTGGAATCCGGTCAGATCACGGAGGAGAATTTCAAAATGAAAAAATTGTAAAATTCTGTGATGATCAAGGGATTGAGCACAACTTCTCAGCACCAAGGACACTACAGCAGAATGGAGTTGCTGAGAGAAAGAATAGAACCTATTGGATATGGCAAGAACAGTGCTATCAGAATACGACCTGCCAAGATATTTTTGGGCTGAAGCAATAAATACAAAGTTACATCATTAACATGGTAATGGTCATGCCAATCTTAAAGAAGACTGCCTATGAGCTGTACAAGGGAAAGAAGCCAAAGGTCAGTCACTTCAGAATTTTTGGATGTCATGCTTCATCCATAACAACGGGAAAAGAGATATTGGTAAATTAGATGCTAAATCAGATGAAGACATCTTCATGGGGTACACTTCTAAACCAAGGCTATAGAGTATTTAACAAACGCACTTTATTAATTGAACAATTATGCATATTATTTTGATGAGACTAACCCCTCCTTAAGAAAGGAAGAAGATAGTGATATGGATGATACAGATAAATTGTCCAAAGAATTAAAGAACACATTACTTGAGGACAAGGATGATCCATCTCTAGAAGACCTGTAACAAAAGGACATTACTTATGAAATCTTCCAAAGGAATGGAGATACAAGAAAGACCACCCACCTGAGAACATCATTGGTGATCCATGTAAGGCCCTCGCATTCGTTGCATTATTTTATTTCGTGTAAATAATTCATGTGTGTATGCATAGATGTACATATCAACGTATGTATTAACTAGTTATACTTATGGGTGCATATGTATAATTAGTGTAAATAAGTATGAATGACATGTTGGTAGTGTGTACATGATAATACATATGTATGGCATGTATATATATAAGTTAGGCATGGTTTATGCATGTTTGAGTTCTGGCCGAAGGCCAAGTTAGCGTCAACATGGATGGACGCCCATGCTGATCCAGCATCCACATCGATAGATGCCAATACTTAAGTCAACGTCCATTGATATGGACGTTAAGATCTCTGACATGCATGCATGCAGAGCCCGAATTTCCGGGGACAAGTAACCCCAGCCATTGGGGAGTTGTTCCCAACGGCTATGAAGCCTCACATCACCCCTGCAGGAAAGGAGAGACCCCTCTCCTTTAAACCAACCTCTCCTTGCAAACCCCATAGCTCTCTTGGCTCTTTGCAAAGAGGAGAAGAAGAAAAACCCAGTTCTGGTCTGTGAGAAAAGTTGGACTTCGCAAGCTCGGATCCATCAGTGTGAAGCTGTTCCAGCGTTCTACTGCAACAAGGAGGTAGCTAGAACATCGAGGAAGAGCTCCCTGACCCCAAATTGCTGTGTGAGATCGACTAAGAACCTGGAGGAAGGAAGTTTTGGAGACTTCTTGGGACTGCCCAAGGAGAGCTTCTATGAACTCTAGATCCCTTTGGAGTATTTTTCAAAGGCAAGTAACCTACACCCATCATCCATGTAGATGTCTAGTAGGGTTTTCATTTTTTCAGATTTTTCTCGTGTCCTGGATCCTCACATTCCCCTGTTAATTGGAGCTCGGTCTGTGTTCTTGCACAGACAGGAACTTGGCGTCAATGCCCTTGACGCCAAGATCTCCAGTATGCGTCCAGTGATCTTGCCGTCCAACTCCTTGAACGGCCAGACACTGCCGCCAAGTTCTTCAGTGCAGAATAGCGAACTGTTCTGCCTTAAGTAATTATTTTTCCGGACTTTGACGCATGAGGATATAGTGAAATTATTATATGTTATGTAAAATAGATAATGTGATGTGTGTGGGAACTTTTGTGATTTTCTGTGGATGGCATAAATTATTGGATTTATTGAAATACATGTTGGGGAAAATGGATTATGCATGATTACCTACTGTCTATATGATTTCTGAGGAATTAAATGCCCTAGATTTTTCTATCCCATGTGTATATGTGTCAGTTCATACCGTGCACATTTGAGAAATGTTCATGTTCATATGATTTACTGTAACTACTGCAATGGATATAGAAAGTATGTGTAGGATTCTAAAAAATCCACAGTAATTTTATGTTGTGAAATAAATTGGGGAAATTTTCTAACAATATGTATGATAGATTCAGATCGGTGAAATGTCAAATCTGAGATTCATGTTATGTTCCATGACAAATTGAATTATGAATGGCATGCAACTGAATGTTTTAATTTCTGTAAATGCAAATGACTCAAAAAATCTGGAAATTGGCATGTGTGGTCATAAACCTGTAATCAGCATGTGGTTAAATTTTCAGGCTGTTTGGACAACTGTAGAATGTAATATGAAACTTCCATGCGAAAATATGTGAATAATGCATGCTATTGTGAAAATGATTTGAAATGCGCGTGCAACATGATTTATGCAACTTACTGAATGTGTAATCTCTGTCATCTGTAGTATCATGCTAGGAAAATAGAGCCATGTGTGTGAATGAGAGAATGTAAAGATGTGTGTTCGCCATGTGTAAAATGTGTGTAAAAATCGATATGTGTAATGTGTAAGACTGTGCCAAGTGTGATACTGCTTCCATAGAGGGCGTGGAACCGTACCATGGAAAAGTCCCCAAGGGAAGGTTCAATGTCAAGATCCTAAGGGCATTAGGATGAAATCCTGGAGGTGGACAAGTACCACTGGTTAGGGTGGAGACTTGTTCTCCCGGTCTGCGCAGTTCAAGAGTCGTCACTGTATTGCCTAGGTGGCGTCTATGTGTATGTGTCCTTCTTATGGTGGTTTGGACTATGTGTCACGGCACTAAAGTTTAAAATGTGAAATGTGAATGTGATTATGTGTAAATTGTGTAGTGTGAATATGTGTAAATGTGAAATGTGTGAAAAGTGAACTATGTGAATGAGGAAATTTTGCAACCATGTGAAACTAATCTATTAGATGATGAAATGGTGATCCATGATATGTTAATGATAAACTTGTCTCATAACAGCAACCTAATCGTAGTTATGAAAATGCTTTACATATGTACAAATGCGTAGAATCCATGCTAGTAGCATTTCTTACTTATGTGCAAATGTTTCCATATTTAAGCGCCACCATGATATAGTTAATTGAGATTGTAGCTCTCATATGATTTGTTGTGAACTTCTAATTCATGCCAAAACAACAAGCTAAAAGCGTATAAAATGACAATGTGCATGTGCAAGAATGTGTAGAAATCATGATAGGAGGGTCTCCTTTCATGTATGTAAGCACACCATGTTTGGTTGCTCTCATGTTTTGCTTAATTGGAGGTACAACTTTTATGTGATGGAATAAGTAGGAAGCATGTAATAGGACATTTTATTTTGGAAAATCTGAAATCATGAACCATGTGTTTAATTTGGTAAAATTACCATGATAGGTTGTCTTTTATAAATGTCCAAGCATGCTATATGTTTTGCTTTGTGAAATAGAATGTAGAACCTACTATGATATATGCATGTATGATATGTGTGGTGTTATTTGCTGAGTCTTTTAGACTCATTACTTGCTTCGGCGTACAAGTTTAGTTGGTGACGCTACACCGTTAGAGGAGGCAGTGGAGAGCGACTCCGAGCATGGAGACTAGCTCTTTGGAGTTCACTTGTGACATTTTGTGATTTCATAGTATGTATTGTAAGGCAGTGTATGAGAATTATCATGTAATCATGGACAAACTATGTATTTTATTTTGGCACTTCTTTTATGTGGATTATGTGGACTTTAGATCTTTAAATTGTTACATGAATCATGTATGTTAAATGTGGATGATGAGATGAATGAAAGACATAGTTCTTTTACTTCCGCTACTCTGTATTTATATTAATGTGTATCTCAATCATATGTTATTGTTTGGGTAAATGTCCCACTGTGATAACGTTCACTATACCAACGTGGGTTGGTATAACCGTACCAGTATAATGAGGGTCGTCATAGGGATTGGTATCAGAGCGACCGATTGAGATTATACATAAATATATGAATCATCATCTCCATTACTTGCTAAATCTTCATAGATTGTCCACATGTGTAGAATTGATTAATAATGAATGAGAAATAGATTAGAAAATGGTTAGGAAATAAATTAACGTAGCTCTAATGGTGGCTGAAATTCATTTCAGCCATGGCTTCGAGAGGTAGACGTGGTGGTGTGCCTGCTCATGAGGGCGAGCAGAGACATGAGGATCGGGCGGAGCAGCAGGCCCCGGCACCGCAGGGTCCTGTACTTCCCCCACCGCCGCCTGTGGATTATGGAGTATTCATGTAAGGTCTGGTGCAAGCCATGCAGACGCAGGCTCATACTCAGGCAGCACTCCAGGCACAGTTGGAGGCTCAGGTTAGACTAATAAAACAATAGTAGTCTGGTTATTTAAAATTTCATAATGTTGTGTTAAAATGAAATTGCTCGTTGTTTGATGTAGCAGGCTCAAGTTCCAGCTCAGGACCATCGTGGACCTTCCATCATGGAGAGATTCAAGAGGATGCTACCACCTTCTTTCAAGGGGGAGAGCGATCCATTGTTGGCAGAAAGCTGGATGAGGGAGATAGAAAAGATCTTCCGAGCCATCAGGTGTGCCGATGAGGATAAGGTCACATTAGCCACCTACATGCTACAGGTATGCTTTAGTTTATATGCTTGTATGTTCTGTTAAGTTAGATTTATTTAGATGGTTCTTATGAATGGTGTACTGTAGGAAAGAGCTTATGTATGGTGGGCTTCATTACTGCGTACCCGGTTTGAAGACGGCGCGGTTGAGGTTGCTTGGGACGAGTTCGTGAGGCTCTTCGGGCCAAGTTTGTCCCCGAGCATATTCAAGATCGGATGGAGTAGGAGTTTCTCTCATTGGCTCAAGGCTCCATGACCGTGCTCGAGTATGAGGCCAGGTTTGCCGAATTATCTAAGTATGCACTTCATATCGTGGCAGATGAGCGCAGAAAGGTGAAGAAGTTTGTGATGGGACTCAAACCATCACTGAGGACGAGGCTAGTGGCGTTCGATCATTGCACCTTGGATGAGGCACTTAGTGCTGCTTGCAGACAAGAGGGTGAGATGGAGCAATACCTTGAAGAGAAGAAGGCTTCGCAGAAGAGGCCTGCAACTACGTTCCAGCGGTAGGACAAGAAGAAAGCGGTGTACCAGACATAGCAGCGATCAATAGCAGTCGGCAATGCTCAGGTACCCTCTGTACGTTCCCCTGGTGTGAAGAAGGAGTGTCCCCACTGTGGGAAGACACATGGTGGTTCCGAATGTTGGATGATTGCGGGAAAGTGCTTGAAGTGCGGAAGCAGCGACCACAAGATCAAGGATTGCCCAAGACTTCAACAGGGAGTTCAGCGCGGAGCGCCAGCCCCAGCAGTTAGCAGCAGCAGCAACCAGTACAGGACGACCAGGAAGGCCTCGAGCCCCAGCTCGAGAGTTTGCTTTGGCACGCGAGGAGGCCGAGCAGGCGGAGCATGTCACCGAAGGTACGGTTTTACTTCTAGGTGTGCACGCTCGGGTTTTGTTTGATACGGGTGCTACTCACTTGTTCATTTCTGAGCGGTTCGCTAGGCAGTTAGCTCTAGAGTCAGGCATAGAATCTGAGGAGTTAGAGGTCCCTTTATCTGTGCACACCCTTGCGGGTACGGTATCGACTAGGAAGTGCATTCCGTCGTTACCTGTGTGCATTGAGGATAGAGTCCTAGAAGGGTGTTTCTTCTTGCTAAAGATGAAGGACTATGATGCTATTCTTGGTCTGGATTGGCTAGAGGAGCACTATGCGTTAGTGGATTGTCGTGGGAAGAGGATTGTTTCCGCATTCCTGGTGAGGACGAGTTCTCTCATCCCTTGCCAAGGAACTTGGCAGGAAAGTTAGTCATCTCTGCCATGAAGGCGATGCGCATGGTAAACAAGGGTTGTGACGCTTTTCTTGCCAGCATGGTATAGTACCAGAGGCTGATGAGTCACCTACTCTTGCAAGATTGAGGTAGTGCAGGATTTTCCAGATGTCTTTCCCGATGACTTGTCTGGATTGCCACCGGATAGAGAGATAGAGTTTACCATAGAGTTGCTTCCAGGCACCTCTCCTATCTCAATAGCTCCATATCAGATGGCACCTGCGGAGTTAGCCGAGTTAAGGGGCAGTTGCAAGAATTGCTAGATAAGGGATTTATTCGCCTAGTGTTTCCCCTTGGGGCGCACCTGTATTATTCGTCAAGAAGAAAGATGGGTCACTTAGGTTATGCATTGACTACAGAAAGTTGAACCAAGTGACTGTGAAGAATAGGTATCCCTTACCTCGTATTGATGATTTGTTTGACCAGTTGCAAGATGCATCAGTCTTTTCTAAGATTGATTTGTGATCTGGGTATCATCAGTTGAGGATTCAGAGTGAGGATGTGTCCAAGACGGCATTCAGATCCCGTTATGGACATTATGAGTTTTTGGTTCTTCCTTTCGGATTGACCAACGCCCCTGCAGCGTTCATGGATCTCATGAACAGGGTGTTTAGGCCGTACCTAGATAGCTTTGTTGTGGTGTTTTATGATGATGTGCTGGTCTACTCTTCGGACGAGGCCACACATCGTCAGCATTTGAGGGTAGTATTAGAGGCTCTTCGTGAGCACAAGCTGTATGCTAAGTTCAGCAAGTGTGATTTTTGGTTGCGTGATGTTCACTCCTCGGGCATGTTATCTCCAGTGCTGGTGTTGCAGTTGACCCAGCAAAGGTCCAGTTAGTTATGGATTGGGAGGTTCCCAAGACCCCTTCGGAGATTCGTAGTTTTCTGGGTTTGGCTGGTTATTATCGACGATTCATTGAGGGATTTTCATCCATCGCCGCCCCATTGACTCAGCTCACCAGAAAGGGAGTGAGGTTTGTATGGTCTGAGAAGTGTGAGAGTAGTTTTCAATTGTTGAAGACTAAGCTCACGACAGCTCCGGTGTTAGTCTTACCGAGCGGTGCAGAGGGTTTTGCTATCTACACGGATGCGTCTCGGATTGGTTTAGGTTGTGTGCTAATGCAGCAAGGAAGGGTAGTGGCGTATGCTTCTCGTTAGTTGAAGGAGCATGAGAAGAACTATCCGACTCATGATTTGGAGCTCGCAGCAGTGGTTCATGCACTAAAGATCTGGAGGCACTATCTTTATGGTGTCAAATTTGAGGTGTTTACCGACCACAAGAGCTTGAAGTATCTTTTCTCCCAAAAGGAATTAAACTGAGGCAGAGAAGATGGATTGAGTTCTTGAAGGACTATGACTTCGACCTTCAGTATCACCCTGGGAAGGCGAATGTCGTAGCGGATGCTCTGAGTAGAAAGAGACCATCTCTCCAGCAGGATTGGAAGATGTTGGAGGATGCGGCTTGCACGTTGACTGAGTTAGAGCCATTGCTATGCTAGGCTTTTATAGCTCAGTTATCTCTTAGGTCCTCGGTTTTGGATGAGGTGATCGAGCAACAGAAAGCCGACCCTAGACTCTTAGAGTTAGTGGGCAAGGCAGGCATTGTTCGTGATGAGGACGGTGTGATTAGATTCCATCACCGTGTTTGTGTCCCTGATTTGACAGATGTCCGTGAGCATGTGTTAGCAGAGGCTCATAGATCGCGATTCTATATTCATCCGGGTAACACTAAGATGTACCAGGATTTGAAGAGGTCCTTTTGGTGGTGGCATGAAGAGGGATGTAGCGGATTTTGTATCTCCGGTGTTTAGTATGTCAGCAAGTGAAGGCCGAGCGACAGCGACCATCCGACCTTATGCAAAGGATGGAGATCCCAGTATGGAAGTGGGAAGCTGTCACTATGGACTTTGTTTCGGGTTTGCCTCGATCTAGAAGGGGCAATGACTCGATTTGGTTAGTTGTAGATAGATTCTCGAAGACTGCGCATTTCTTGCCTATGAAGAAGAAGCAGTAGGTTGAGAGTTTAGCTAGATTGTATAGTAGTATGTGGTAGATTGCATGGTATGCCGAAGTCGATCATTTCGGATCGAGATCCGAGATTTACTTCGAGGTTGTGGAAGGGTCTTCAGCATGCGTTAGGTTCGGAGCTGAAGCTCAGTTCGGCGTTTCATCCCCAGACAGATGGACAGTCCGAGAGGACTATCCAGACGCTCTCGAGGATATGTTGAGAGCGTGTGTGTGTACTATAGGAAGGATGATTGGGAGCGTCATTTACCTCAAGTGGAGTTCACATACAACAACAGCTTTCACGCGAGTATTGGTATGGCTCCATTTGAGGCGTTGTATGGTAGGCCTTGCAGATCTCCTTTATGTTGGGAGGAGACAGGTGATAGGCAGCTGATCGGTCCGGAGTTAGTTCAGGAGACTTTGGATAAGGTCCAACTTATCAGGAAGAGGCTTGTTGCGGGGCAGGATAGGCAGAAGAGCTACGCCGACAACAGAAGGAAGGATTTGGAGTTCGAGGTGGGTGAGCATGTCTTTTTAGATATCACCTACTCGTGGTGTCGTCAGATTTGGCAGGCATAGTAAGTTGAGCCCTAGATTCATTGGCCCGTATGAGATTCTCAGACGATTGGGCAGTGTGGCATACGAGCTAGCTCTACCCCCAGCTTTAGCTAGTGTTCATCCCGTATTCCACGTTTCTATGCTCAGGAAGTATGTCCGAGATCCATCTCATGTGATTAGTCACGAGCCAATGGAGATTCAGCCAGATTTGTCGTATGTGGAGCAACCGGTAGCTATTCTTGACCGGAAGGTCAGCATCTCCGGAACAAGGTATTGCGTCGGTGAAAGTTCTCTGGCGGAACTTCTTGCGAGAGGAGGCTACTTGGGAGCTTGAGGATGTGATGAAGAAGAAGTATCCCGTTTGTTTGAGTAGTTTTGTTTAATCTTCGAGGACAAAGTTTCTTTAAGGGGGAGAGGGTGTAAGGCCCTCGAATTTCGTTGCATTATTTTATTTCGTGTAAATAATTCATGTTTGTGTATGCATAGATGTACATATCACGTATGTATTAACTAGTTATTTATGGGTGCATGTTATAATTAGTTGTAAATAATGTATGAATGACATGTTGGTAGTGGGTACATGATAATACATATGTATGGCATGTTATATGTATAAGTAAGCATGGTTTCTGCATGTTTTAAGTTCTGGCCGAAGAGCAAGTTGGCGTCAACATCGATGGACGCCCATGCTGATCAGCGTCCACATCGATGGACGCCAATACTTAAGTCAACGTCCATTGATATGGACGTTAAGATCTCTGACATGCATGCATACAAGCCCGAATTTTCGGGGAGAAGTAACCCCAGCCATTGGGGAGCTGTCTCCAACGGCTATGAAGGCCTCACATCACCCTGCGGGAAAGGAGAGACCCCTCTCCTTTAAACCAACCTCTCCTTGCAAACCCCAGAGCTCTCTTTGGCTCTTTGCAAAGAGGAGAAGAAGAAAAACCCAGTTCTGGTCTGTGAGAAAAGTTGGACTTTGCAAGCTCGGATCCATCAGTGTGAAGGTGTTCCGGCGTTCTACTGCAACAAGGTGGTAGCTGGAACATCGAGGAAGAGCTCCCCGACCCCAACTTGCTGTGGAGATCGACTGAGAACTGGAGGAAGCAAGTTTTGGAGACTTCTTGGGACTGCCCAAGGAGAGCTTCTACGAACCCTAGATCCCTTTGGAGTATTTTTCGAGGCAATTAACCTACACCCATCGTCCATGTAGATGTCTAGTTAGGGTTTTCTTATTTTTACAGATTTTCCTCGTGTCCTGGATCTCACATTCCCTGTTATTGGAGCTCGGTCTGTGTCTTGCACAGACAGGAACTTGGCGTCAATGCCCTTGACGCCAAGATCTCCAGTATGGTCCAGCGATATTTCCGTCCAACTCCTTGAATGGCCAGACACTGCCGCCAAGTTCTTCAGTGCATAACAGTGAACTGTTCTGCCTTAAGTAATTATTTTTCTGGACTTTGACGCATGAGGATATAGTGAATATTTATATGTTATGTAAAATAGATAATGTGATGTGTGTGGGAAATTTTGTGATTTTCTGTGGATGGCATAAATTATTGGATTTATTGAAATACATGTATGGAAAATGGATTATGCATGATTACCTACTGTCTATATGATTTTATGAGGAACTAAATGCCCTAGATTTTTCTATCCCATGTGTATATGTGTCAGTTCATACCCTGCAACATTTGAGAAATTGTTCATATTCATATGATTTACTGTAATTACTGCAATGGATATAGAAAGTATGTGTAGGATTTTCAAAATCCACAGTAAATTGTATGTTGTGAAATAAATTCGGGGAAAATTTCTATAACAATATTATGATAGATTCAGATTGATGAAATGTCAAATCTAAGATTCATGTTATGTTCTATGACAAATTGAATATGAATGGCATACAACTGAATGTTTTAATTTCTGTAAATGCAATATGACTCAGAAAAATGTGGAAATTTGCATGTGTGGTCATAAACCTGTAATCAGCATGTGGTTAAATGTTTAGGCTGTTTGGACAGCTGTAGAATGTAATATGAAACTTCCATGCGAAAATATGTGAATAATGCATGCTATTGTGAAAATGATTTGAAATGCGCGTGCAACCTGATTTATGCAACTTACTGAATGTGTAATCTCTGTCATCTGTAGTATCATGCTAACAAAACAGAGCCATGTGTGTGAATGAGAGAATGTAAAGATGTGTGTGCTCCATGTGTAAAATGTGTGTAAAAATCTATATGTGTAATGTGTAAGACTGTGCCAAGTGTGATACTGCTTCCATAGAGGGCCGTGGAACCGTACCATAGAAAGTCCCATGGGAAGGTTCAATGTGTCATGATCCTAAGGGCATTAGGATGAAATCCTGGAGGTGGACAAGTATCACTGGTTAGGTGGAGACTTGTTCTCCCGGTGTGCGCAGTCCAAGAGTCGTCACTGTATTGCCTAGGTGGCGTCTATGTGTATGTGTCCTTCTTATGGTGGTTTGGACTATGTGTCACGGAACTAAAGTGTAAAATGTGAAATGTGAAATGTGAATGTGATCATGTGTAAATTGTGTAGTGTGAATATGTGTAAATGTGAAATGTGTGAAAAGTGAACTATGTGAATGAGGAAATTGTGCAACCATGTGAAACTAATGTATGATGAAATGGTGATCCATGATATGTTATGATAAACTTGTGTCATAACAGCAACCTAATCGTAGTTATGAAAATGCCTTACATGTGTACAAATGCGTAGAATCCATGCTAGTAGCATTTCTTACTTATGTGCAATGTTTCCATATTTAAGCGCCACCATGATATAGTTAATTGAGATTGTAGCTCTCATGTGATTTGTTGTGAACTTCTAATTCATGCCAAAACAACAAGCTAAAAGTGTATAAAATGACAATGTGCATGTGCAAGAATGTGTAGAAATCATGATAGGAGGGTCTCCTTTCATGTATGTAAGCACACCATGTTTGGTTGCTCTCATGTTTTGCTTAATTGGAGGTACAACTTTTATGTGATGGAATAAGTAGGAAGCATGTAATAGGACATTTTATTTTGGAAAATCTGAAATCATGAACCATGTGTTTAATTTGGTAAATTACCATGATAGGTTGTCTTTTATAAATGTCCAAGCATGCTATATGTTTTGCTTTGTGAAATAGAATGTAGAACCTACTATCATATATGCATGTATGATATGTGTGGTGTTATTTGCTGAGTCTTTTAGACTCATTACTTGCTTCGGCGTACAGGTTTAGTTGATGACGCTACACCGTTAGAGGAGGCAGTGGAGAGCGACTCCGAGCGTGGAGACTAGCTCTTTGGAGTTCACTTGTGACATTTTGTGATTTCATAGTATGTATTGTAAGGCAGTGTATGAAATTATCATGTAATCATGGACAAACTATGTATTTATTTTGGCACTTCTTTTATGTGGATTATGTGGACTTTAGATCTTTAAATGTTACATGAATCATGTATGTTAAATGTGGATGATGAGATGAATGAAGACATGGTTATTTTACTTCCGCTACTCTATATTTATATTTATGTGTATCTCAATCATTTGTTATTGTTTGGGTAAATGTCCCACTGTGATAACGTTCACTATACCGACGTGGGTTGGTATAACCATACCGGTATAATGAGGGTCGTCACAATCCATCTATAGGGGTAAGAACGAGAGGTAATGTAATACCTTGTGATTATCTAGCATTTGTTTCTCAAATTGAGCCTAAGACAGTCAATGAAGCTCTCACTGATGAATCTTGGATTATAGCCATGCAAGATGAACTTAATCAATTCAAGAGAAACCAAGTATGGTCACTTGTTCCTAGACCATCAGATCATCCAGTAATTGGCACCAAATGGGTGTTCAGAAACAAATTGGATGAAACTGGTGTGATCTTAAGAAATAAGGCCAGACTAGTAGCTCAAGGCTATTCCCAAGATGAAGGCATAGATTTCGATGAAACCTATGCACCTGTAGCTAGACTTGAGGCTATCAGAATTTTACTTGCCTATGCATCAGCTTTGGATTTAAAACTATTTCAATGGATGTCAAATCTGCATTTTTAAATGGTTTTATCAAGGAGGAAGTTTATGTGGAACACCCCCGGGCTTTGATGACACAGAATTTCCAAATCATGTTTTTAAACTTCATAAGGCTTTGTATGGTTTAAAGCAAGCACCTAGAGCCTGGTATGAAAGGCTTAGCTCTTTTCATTTAAACCACAGATTCAGTAGAGGTCCAGTAGATAGCACTCTTTTATAAGTCAAAGGTCACCATATACTACTTGTTCAAATTTATGTAGATGACATAATCTTTAGATCTACTGAT
>CM024756.1:55314068-55467827 GCA_014218235.1 Colocasia esculenta
TTTCAAATCCTATTTTTTTATATCCCATATGCTTTATATAATATCAGAATAAGTAATGTGTCCCGCTTGTGTATTCCTTGTATGCATTACCGTTAGAGTAGAAAGAATTTTATTAGGAATATAAAATAAGACATTCTCACCAAAAAGATAACTACAAGTAATGCATTTTAGGTCATATGGACTGCCATTCTTTCAAGGGTTCCAAATTAAAATAAAAAACGAGAGAAAGGATAAGATGGGGGAGGAGATCAGACAGAGCCCTAAAAATTAGTATGCGAAATAATCTCAATATATACATGAGCTTAACTATCTCTCCAAACCCCAAAATGGGCTATCTAGAATCTTACGGAACAATGAACATCTTACTGATGGCAATGGCCGTTTGTACCAGAACAAAATTGACAATAAGAACAAAGACACATTAGTAATATGCCAAACTGAACTCGTCTACTCAGCTCATCTCAGCTCAAGGTTAAAATCTCGCCACTCTAATAAGATATACATCCCAATTTAGGAAAACAAAATTAGTACGAACTCTTCCTTCTAGACATTAGTTAGTTTACGCTTAATTGTTCACTTTAGTTTAATGATTAGTATTACACTTCTATTTGAATGTATTTGCTTATTATTGCACTTGATTATATGTAATTTTATTACACTTGATTAGTATTGTAGTTTTTACATTTATGTAATTAATCAGCTTATTACTTTGAGAATTAAAACTTAAAACCATGGGGAGCAGACATCAGTTTCATGGGCCTCATACCCATGTTCTCAATAAATATGTAAAAATTTTAGATCTTGTTTACAATAAGTTTCATGTTGGGATTTTGGCCAAAACCAATTAGAACGCATGATTATAGGGCTTCCTCCACAAATCGTGATTCTCCATATAAATGCCAATTCTGATTGACTTCGCGATCCACTATGTGGATGCCAATCGTGATCTGTCTAACTGACGTGCAGGTTGAAAAGGAACGGGAGAAGTCTTTTCCTACTTGGTTAAGATCTCGAGTATGTGTCTAATTATTCCAAAACATAAGTGTTATGTTTTTATGCAGACTGAGTTGAAGTCATTTATTCAATGTTTGTCTATTTATCTCATAATAGGTTGAACAAGGCTTCATTCCCGATTCAAGAGTACAACAGATTAGTTTGGCCCCTTGAAGATTGTACGTGTCTATCCAGGCTACATTGTGAATGGATACAGATTTCACACGAGAGATTATGGACGGAATAAGTCTACGATGAACAGCGGCGTATGTGTGAAGGGAAGTGCCTATAATGAAAATGAAATTGACTATTATGGCATTCTCGAAGAAGTCATTGAACTGCAATTTTGGGACAAGACAACAATGTATTTCTGTTCAAGTGTCATTGGTTTGACCCGACATCTATTCGTCATGACACAACATATGGATTAATCGATGTGAAGCATAAGTCCAAATTGAGTACATATGAGCCATTCATCCTGGCGGCACAAGCCCAACAAGTTTATTATTCAAATTATACATCCCTCAAATTAAGAGATTGGTGGGCTGCATGTAGAGTGAAATCAAGACTATCCCTGAGTATGAGCTTCTCCCGACTGATGATGATCGAAGGTGTTAATGACACTTTTTTTCCAATCAGATCGGAGTGACGCACGAGAGTTGGCAGCTCTACGCAGTACAATGTTCATGATATAAATGAAACAATTTCCTTACATAAGGATAACGAACAAGAAGAAGTTGACCCAAATGTCGCTGAGCGGGAGGTGGAGTCTGATGTGGAGGAAGACTCCCAGATGATGAGGATGAATTCCAGGATGATGATGAAGATGATGCTGAATTAACATGTCTTCAGCATCTGATGATGAATATAGATATATACTGCATATTTTGTAAGAAATTGGTGTTGTTGTTCATTACATGTTCATATAAATTGCTACTTCAAATTGAGTGCTGATGACTTGCTATATCTTATTTGTATCAATAGAGATATGGTACGTGGAGGACGCAGTCGGAGGGTTGCCACGTCCGTTGGCAGAGGGACTGCCTCCGCGTCCACGTCTGCCTCCAAGTCCGCGACAGGTATATGCATATGTACACAAAAACCATATGGGTTATATTGTTTATATTGATTTCACGAGAACTAACGTACATACAATTTTACAGGACTGCCTCCCCGTCCACGCCATCGTCCCAGCGACAGGTAAATTTCTATATTGTTGTTTATTTGAAATTCATAATTTCTAATGTGTATGAAATTTTGCAGGGACTGCCTCCCCGTCCACGCCTGTCGTCCCAGCGACAGTAAATTCTATATTGTTGTTTATTTGAAATTCATAATTTCTAATGTGTATGAAATTTTGCAGGGAATGCCTCCCCGTCCACGCCCGTCGTCTCAGCGACAGGTAATTTTCTACTTGTTGTTTTTTGAAATTCATAATTTCTAATGTGTATGAAATTTTGCAGGGAATGCCTCCCCGTCCACGCCCGTCGTCCCAGCGACAGGTAATTTTCTACATTGTTGTTTATTTGAAATTCATAATTTCTAATGTGTATGAAATTTTGCAGGGAATGCCTCCCCGTCCACGCTACCTTCGTCTTCTTCCTCACCACAAGGTAAACATATGTTTCAATAGATTAGTATGTTTGGTCTCTTGCAATTTATACAAAAAGTGTACTAAATTGTTTTCAACAGAGGTGGAGATCATCATCCAGCAACTGAGGAGGGCCTCAGCTACCAGGACGACAACCATGCTGGATCTCAAGGTAACGTTCATCATCTCAGTGTTATGTATTTGTTATTTAGGATATACATTCATGTAGAAAATTAATGTGGAATTGCAGGGGGAAGATAGATCCCAGTCCTGCTTCCCGCTATATTACGACGTTGATCCACGCACATATTCCAGGACCAGTGGATGCATGGAGAGTTCCCGTGCCAATCCGGGATTTATTATTTGACATGTTTACGGTATTTTTATTTTTTAGAAGAGTTGAAGTCATTTATTCAATTATTATTAATTTAAGTTTATTGCAGAACGTTGATTAATTTTATTTCTTTACAGCGGAGGTTCGCGTTCACGAGACCCGAGGATCTCCCTCGGGCTCGAGCCGTCTGGGAGATTATGGCCCAGACTAATTTAAGAAAGTCGATGTGGGAGGCACGGGACAAGGCAATCAAGACCACAGGGAACCGGGATCCTATGGCTTGGGTGGATTACGGCCCTATTTGGCTGCGGACGACTATTGGGAGTCCCTTTGCGCGCGTTGGGCTGCTGGACCATGGCAGCAGCGGTCACAGGCGGCAATACGCAACAGAGCAACTCAACCGGAGAAGAATGTGCATACTAGTGGATCCGTATCTTATGCGACCCACAGTCAAAAATTGGTAAGTATTTTATTGTTCGATTCATATATACATATGGATTATTATTGTGAGACTAACTAATTTTGTTGAATTCTAAGCATCATGACCTGGAGCGTGCCCCTACTTTCCGCGAGTTATTTGACCGGACTCATAAGCGGAAGGGGACGGATGACTATGTTACCGAGAGTGCCCGCACGATTGCTATAAGTCAAGCTTTAATTATGAATTCAATTATGATATTAAAGTAATTTGTTTTCAATAATTTAATTTTAAATTATTTTACAGGAGACGTACGACAGGACGATGGCGGAGCGCTACACAGAGGGCACTCCCCAGCCAGATTTGGATGCGGATGCTTGGGTCGAGGCAGCGGGAGTGCCGAGGAAGGGTCGAGTGTACGGCTTTGGGGACAGCCTGGATACTCATCGAGTGTTTTCCTCATATGCCAGTTCGATCGCTTCTCCGGCATACGCGAGTTCATCTTCTGCGCCGCCCGTCAGTGGTGTAGATGACATTAGAGGCATCATTCGGGAGGAGCTACGTACAGAGCTACAGACGCAGCGGGAAGAGCTACAGACGCAGCGGGTACAGCTACAGGCGCAGCAGGTACGATAGAGACGCAGCGGCTACAGCTACAGACGCAGTTCAGCGATATGGTTCAGCAGTTCATGTCAATAATGCAGGGAGTACGCCCCACACAGCCAGCAGCTCAGGTCAGTATTAGTATTAATTTCATATACTTAGGATTGGGCCGGCGTCCAACACGACCGGGTGGTTAAAGTAACGTGTAGAAACTGACGGAATCCAATTTGGATCCCCGGATTGGGTTGGGCATTCAAAGGACGGATCTAAAAACACCCAAGTATATATAAAAGGTTAAAACCAGAACCCGGGGGTCCAAAATCCAATAGGGATCGGATCGACGTGCCGTTTTCTCCGACACGAACGACCGGGTGGGTTAAAGTGACGTGTAAACTGACGGAATCCAATTTAGATCTCCGGATTGGGTCGGACGTTCAAAGGATGGATCTAAAAACACGGCCAAGCATATATAAATGGTCAAAACGCAACCCGGGGGTCCAAAATCCCAAAGAGCGATCGGATCGGCGTGCCGTTTTCTCCGACACGACCGGGTGGGTTAAAGTGACGTGTGGGAACTGACGGAATCCAATTTGGATCTCCGGATTGGGTTGGGCATTCAAAAGACGGATCTAAAAACACCCAAGTATATATAAAAGGTTAAAACACAGAACCCGGGGGTCCAAAATCCCAAATAGGGATCGGATCGACGTGCCGTTTTCTCCGACACGATCGGGTGGGTTAAAGTGACGTGTAGAAACTGACGGAATCCAATTTGGATCCCCGGATTGGGTTGGGCATTCAAAGGACGGATCTAAAAACACCCAAGTATATATAAAAGGTTAAAACACACAACCCGGGGATCCAAAATCCCAAATAGGGATCGATCGACGTGCCGTTTTCTCCGACACGACCGGGTGGGTTAAAGTGACGTGTAGAAACTGACGGAATCCAATTTGGATCTCCGGATTGGGTTGGGCATTCAAAGGACGGATCTAAAAACACGGCCAAGCATATATAATGGTCAAAACACGCAACCCGGGGGTCCAATCCCAAAGGGATCGGATCGCGTGCCGTTTTCTCCGACACGACCGGGTGGGTTAAAGTGACGTGTGGGAACTGACGGAATCCAATTTGGATCCCCGGATTGGGTTGGGCATTCAAAAGACGGATCTAAAACCCCAAGTATATATAAAAGGTTAAAACCCACAACCCGGGGGTCCAAAATCCCAAATAGGGATCGGATCGACGTGCCGTTTTCTCCGACACGACCGGGTGGGTTAAAGTGACGTGTAGAAACTGACGGAATCCAATTTGGATCTCCGGATTGGGTTGGGCATTCAAAGGACGGATCTAAAAACACGGCCAAGCATATATAATGGTCAAAACACGCAACCCGGGGGTCCAACATCCCAAAGAGCGATCGGATCGGCGTGCCGTTTTCTCCGACACGACCGGGTGGGTTAAAGTGACGTGTGGGAACTGACGGAATCCAATTTGGATCCCCGGATTGGGTTGGGCATTCAAAAGACGGATCTAAAAACACCCAAGTATATATAAAGTTTAAAACCCACAACCCGGGGGTCCAAAATCCCAAATAGGGATCGGATCGACGTGCCGTTTTCTCCGACACGACCGGGTGGGTTAAAGTGACGTGTAGAAACTGACGGAATCCAATTTGATCCCCGGATTGGGTTGGGCATTCAAAGGACGGATCTAAAAACACCCAAGCATATATAAAAGGTTAAAACACACAACCCGGGGATCCAAAATCCCAAATAGGGATCGGATCGATGTGCCATTTTCTCTGACACGACCGGGTGGTTAAAGTGACGTGTAGAAACTGACGGAATCCAATTTGGATCTCCGGATTGGGTCGGACGTTCAAAGGACGGATCTAAAAACACGGCCAAGCATATATAAATGGTCAAAACACGCAACCCGGGGGTCCAAAATCCCAAATAGCGATCGGATCGGCGTGCCGTTTTCTCCGACACGACCGGGTGGGTTAAAGTGACGTGTGTGAACTGACGGAATCCAATTGGATCTCCGGATTGGGTTGGGCATTCAAAAGACGGATCTAAAAACACCCAAGTATATATAAAAGGTTAAAACAACAACCCGGGAGTCCAAAATCCCAAATAGGGATCGGATCGACGTGCCGTTTTCTCCGACACCGACCGGGTGGGTTAAAGTGACGTGTAGAACTGACGGAATCCAATTTGGATCCCCAGATTGGGTTGGCATTCAAGGACGGATCTAAAAACACCCAAGTATATATAAAAGGTTAAAACACACAACCCGGGGGCCAAAATCCCAAATAGGGATCGGATCGACGTGCCGTTTTCTCCTCCGACCGACCGGGTGGGTTAAAGTGACGTGTAGAAACTGAGGGAATCCAATTTGGATGTCCGATTGGGTTGGGCATTCAAAGGACGGATCTAAAAACACGGCCAAGCATAAATAAATGGTCAAAACACGCAACCCGGGGGTCCAAAATCCCAAATAGGGATCGGATCGGCGTGCCGTTTTCTCCGACACGACCGGGTGGGTTAAAGTGACGTGTGGGAACTGACGGAATCCAATTTGGATCCCCGGATTGGGTTGGCCATTCAAAGGACGGATCTAAAAACACGGCCAAGCATATATAAATGGTCAAAACACGCAACCCGGGGGTCCAAAATCCAAATAGGGATCGGATCGGCGTGCCGTTTTCTCCGACACGACCGGTGGGTTAAAGTGACGTGTGGAACTGACGGAATCCAATTTGGATCCCCGATTGGGTTGGGCATTCAAAGACGATCTAAAAACACGGCCAAACATATATAAATGGTCAAAAACGCAACCGGGGGTCCAAAATCCCAAAGAGCGATCGGATCGGCGTGCCGTTTTCTCCGACACGAACCGGGTGGGTTAAAGTGACGTGTGGGAACTGACGGAATCCAATTTGGATCCCCGGATTGGGTTGGGCATTCAAAAGACGGATCTAAAAACACCCAAGTATATATAAAAGGTTAAAACACACAACCCGGGGGTCCAAAATCCAAATAGGGATCGGATCGACGTGCCGTTTTCTCCGACACGACCGGGTGGTTAAAGTGACGTGTAGAAACTGACGGAATCCAATTTGGATCCCCGGATTGGGTTGGGCATTCAAAGGACGGATCTAAAAACACCCAAGCATATATAAAAGGTTAAAAACACCAACCCGGGGGTCCAAAATCCCAAATAGGGATCGGATCGATGTGCCATTTTCTCTGACACGACCGGGTGGGTTAAAGTGATGTGTAGAAACTGACGGAATCCAATTTGGATCTCCGGATTGGGTCGGACGTTCAAGGACGGATCTAAAAACACGGCCAAGCATATATAAATGGTCAAAACACGCAACCCGGGGGTCCAAAATCCCAAATAGCGATCGGATCGGCATGCCGTTTTCTCCGACACGACCGGGTGGGTTAAAGTGACGTGTGGGAACTGACGGAATCCAATTTGGATCTCCGGATTTGTTTGGACATTCAAAAGACGGATCTAAAAACACCCAAGTATATATAAAAGGTTAAAACACACAACCCGGGGGTCCAAAATCCCAAATAGGGATCGGATCGAAGTGCCGTTTTCTCCGACACGACCGGTGGGTTAAAGTGACGTGTAGAAACTGACGGAATCCAATTTGGATCCCCGGATTGGGTTGGGCATTCAAAGGACGGATCTAAAAAACACCAAGTATATATAAAAGGTTAAAACACCAACCCGGGGGTCCAAAATCCCAAATAGGATCGGATCGACGTGCCGTTTTCTCCGACACGACCGGGTGGGTTAAAGTGACGTGTAGAAACTGACGGAATCCAATTTGGATCTCCGGATTGGGTTGGGCATTCAAAGGACGGATCTAAAAACACGGCCAAGCATAAATAAATGGTCAAAACACGCAACCCGGGGGTCCAAAATCCCAAATAGGGATCGGATCGGCGTGCCGTTTTCTCCGACACGACCGGGTGGGTTAAAGTGACGTGTGGGAACTGACGGAATCCAATTTGGATCCCCGGATTGGGTTGGGCATTCAAAGGACGGATCTAAAAACACGGCCAAGCATATATAAATGGTCAAAACACGCAACCGGGGGTCCAAAATCCCAAATAGGGATCGGATCGGCGTGCCGTTTTCTCCGACACGACCGGGGGGTTAAAGTGACGTGTGGGAACTGACGGAATCCAATTTGGATCCCCGGATTGGGTTGGGCATTCAAAGGACGGTTCTAAAAACACGGCCAAACATATATAAATGGTCAAAACACGCAACCCGGGGGTCCAAAATCCCAAAGAGCGATCGGATCGGCGTGCCGTTTTCTCCGACACGACCGGGTGGGTTAAAGTGACGTGTGGGAACTGACGGAATCCAATTTGGATCCCCGGATTGGGTCGGACGTTCAAAGGACGGATCTAAAAACACCCAAGTATATTTAAAGCGTTAAAACACAACCCGGGGGTCCAAAATCCCAAATAGGGATCGGATCGACGTGCCATTTTCTCCGACACGACGGGTGGGGTTATTAAAGTGTGTGGGAACTGATGGAATCCAATTTGGATCTCCGGATTGGGTTGGGCATTCAAAGGATGGATCTAAAAACACCCAAGTATATATAAAAAGTTAAAACACACAACCCGGGGGTCCAAAATCCCAAATAGGGATCGGATCGACGTGCCGTTTTCTCCGACACGACCAGGTGGGTTAAAGTGACGTGTAGAAACTGACGGAATCCAATTGGATCCCCGGATTGGGTTGGGCATTCAAAGGACGGATCTAAAAACACCCAAGAAAATGATGGATCTAAAAATATTATTGTATTAAGTTTGAGAAATAATCACATGTTTTAAATTTCATTTTTGAAAATACTGTATTTCTTTTATTATTATTAATGTTTCTCATTTTAATTTGTTTTAATATAGGATCCAGCTCCAGACGATGACGAGGCAGGGACAGCAGACGATCCAGCAGATCTATGTTGATTTTTGTATTCATTATGCTATATGATTTATATTTATTGTATCTTATGATTTTATGTTGATTGTTAGTATTTGTTAAATTTATGAATATTGTAGCAGGTTTGACATTGTAGCAATGTATTTTTATTGTTTATTTAAAAAAATATATGTGTATTTTCCGACGGATTTTCCGACGGCTACGTTCCGTCGGAAAGTATAAATTACCGACGGAAAAATACCATCGGTATGCCGTCGGACAATACTGACGGATTGGCCGACGGATAAGCATCCGTCGGAACTGATAATTACCGACAGCAAAATACCGTCGGCAAGTCCGTCGGAAAATACTGACGGATTGGCCGACGGATAAGTATCCGTCGGAACATATACATTACCGACGGTTAAAGACCGTCGGTACTTCGGTCGGCAAATGCTGACGCCTTTACCGACTGATGAAATCAGTCCGAGGTTTCGACGAATTCCGACGGAATTTTCATCCGTCGGAAAGTTCTGACCAATCATTTCCGACGGAAGGTTTCCGACGAGTGTTGGACGGAAAGCGGTCGGAAGGCGCCTTTTCCGACGGAATACCGACGGATTTCCGACGGATTCAGTCCGTCGGTAATCCCGCTTTTTCTTGTTGTGTCTTGACTATTGCTACTGACGTTGACTGATATCAGAGACAGCCTATCTGTCTGCTGTTTGAGCTTGACATCTGTGCAGACCTTTGATGTAGCTTCATTGTACAACGTTAGATAATAGAAGCCAACGGATCTCTGTGAAGATCTCATCTCTTTGCGTGCTCAAGTGATCAAAAGACTGTGACAGGAAGCTTTCGAGACTCCAGATGTCATTCAGTCTAACAGCTACTCAAGAGAGAGACAACGATCTCTTCAACGACTAGATTTCAAATTGAAGATATATATACAAGACAGAAGAATAGAAGAAAAGAGGATCCAGAGACTATTTTGAAATTTTTCTGAAGAAAATCAAGAGCCAAGATCCTTTACTCCGTTTTTGCTCTTTTGCTCTCTTGCTCTCTGCTAGTTCTTGTGAAAATTTTGAGAGAGCCTGTTCAGTTCTGAGAGTGTGAATAGTTCTTAATCTCTTTGCTCTCAGTTTTAGTTGCTTCAGATCCTCTCTTATCAAAAGCTTGATCTAGGGCGTGAAAGTCTTTTTCATTCTTCTCGGTGTTGTTCCCTTCGGGTGTGAAGGAAGACCTGGTGGTATCCAGGGTGTTGCTCCCTTTGGTTGTAAAGGAAGACCTGGTGGCATCCAGGGTGTTGTTCCCTTCGTGTGTGAAGGAAGACCAGCTGAGCTGGGTGTTGTAGCGTCCTAGGGGGACTGTTCCCTAGTTAGTGCAATCCTAAGTTGTTGCTCAGGGACTGGACGTAGGACTCCTAAGAAAAGGAAGTCCGAACCAGGATATCCTTGTGTTGTGTGATTGTCTTCATTGCGTAATTGTTATTTAAACTAACAAGTAACTAACGTAGTTCGAAGATCGTTGTGTGATTGTTTTTGGTTACAGGTATCTCCTAGATTGAATTTATAAAAACCCATTCACCCCCTCTGGGCTTGTCAACAGGGCAACAACTCCGGTCCGATCAATTGCCTATCACCAGTCTCCTCCCAACATAAAGGAGATCTGCAGAGCCTACCATACAACGCCTCGAATGGAGCCATACCAATACTAGCATGAAAGCTGTTGTTGTATGCGAACTCCACAAGAGGTAAATGACGCTCCCAATCATCCTTGCAATCCAGAACACACGCTCTCAACATATCCTCGAGCGTCTGGATACTCCTCTCGGACTGTCCATCGGTCTGGGGATGAAACGCGAACTGAGCTTAAGCTCCGAACCTAACGCATCCTGAAGACCCTTCCACAATCTCGAAGTAAATCTCGGATCTCGATCCGAAATGATCGACTTCGGCACACCATGCAATCTAATGATACCGCTAACATACAATCTAGCCAAACTCTCTACTGACTGCTTCTTCTTCATAGGCAAAAATGAGAAGTCTTCGAGAATCTATCTATAACTACCCAAATCGAGTCATTGCCCCTTCTAGATCGAGGCAACCCGAAACGAAGTCCATAGTGACAGCCTCCCACTTCCACACCGGGATATCCATCCTCTGTATAAGGCCGGATGGTCGCTGCCGCTCGGCTTTCACTTGCTGACATACTAGACATCTAGACACATAATCCGCAACATCCTTCTTCATGCCGGACCACCAAAATGATCTCTTCAGGTCTTGATACATCTTAGTGTTACCCGGATGAATAGAGAATCGCGATCTATGAGCCTCCGCTAACACATGCTCACGGACATCTACTACGTCAGGGACACAAACACGGTGCTGAAATCTAATCACACCGTCCTCATCACGAGCAATGCCCGCCTTACCCACTAACTCTAACAATCTAGGGTCGGCTTTCTGCTGCTCAATCACCTCATCCAAGACTGAGGATCTAACGGATAGCTGAGCTACAAAAGCCTGACACAGCGATGGCTCTAACTCGGTCATAGAGCACGCTGCATCCTCCAACATCTTCCAATCCTGCTGGAGCGAAGACCTCTTTCTACTAAGAGCATCTGCTACGACGTTCGCCTTTCCAGGATGATACTGAAGGTCGAAGTCATAGTCCTTCAAGAACTCAATCCATCTCCTCTGCCTTAGGTTTAATTCCTTTTGGGAGAAAAGATACTTCAAGCTCTTGTGGTCGGTAAACACCTCAAATCTGACACCATAAAGATAGTGCCTCCAGATCTTTAGTGCATGAACCACTACTGCGAGCTCCAAATCATGAGTCGGATAGTTCCTCTCATGCTCCTTCAACTGACAAGAAGCATAAGCCACTACCCTCTCTCGCTGCATGAGCACACAGCCTAACCCGATCCGAGATGCATCCGTATAGATGGCAAAGCCCTCTAGACCACTAGGCAATACCAATACGGAGCAGAAGTAAGATTAGCCTTCAATAGCTGAAAGCTACGCTCACATGCCTCAGACCATACGAACTTCTCACCCTTTCTGGTCAGCTTTGTCAAAGGGGCGGCGATGGATGAGAAACCCTTAATGAATCGCCGATAGTAACCAGCTAACCCAAGGAAACTACGAATCTCCGAAGGGGTCCTGGGAACCTCCCAATCCATAACTGCCTGGACCTTTGCTGGATCAACAGCTACACCAGCACCAGAGATAACATGCCGAGAAAGTGAACTCGCGCAACCAGAACTCGCACTTGCTGAACTTCGTATACAGCTTGTGCTCACGGAGAACCTCTAACACTAACCTCAAATGCTGACAATGTGTGGCCTCATCCGGAGAATAGACAACACGTCATCAATAAACACTACGACAAAGCTATCTAAATACGGACTAAACACCGGTTCATGAGATCCATGAACGCTGCAGGGGCGTTGGTCAATCCGAAAGGAAGAACCAAAAACTCATAATGTCCATAACGGGATCTAAATGCCGTCTTGGACACATCCTCACTCCTAATCCGCAGCTGATGATAGCCAGAACGCAAGTCAATCTTAGAAAAGACTGATGCCTCTCGCAACTGGTCAAACAAATCATCAATCCGAGGTAAGGGATACCTGTTCTTCACAGTCACTTGGTTTAGCTTTCTATAATCAATGCACAACCTAAGCGACCCGTCTTTCTTCTTGACGAACAATACAGGTGCGCCCCAAGGGGAAACACTAGGGCGAATAAATCCCTTATCGAGCAATTCTTGCAATTGCTTCCTCAACTCGGCTAACTCTGCAGGGGCCATCCGATATGGGGCCTTCGAGATAGGAAGATTCCTGGAAGCAACTCTATAGTGAACTCTATCTCTCTATCCGGTGGCAATCCAGACAAATCATCGGGAAAGACATCTGGAAATTCCTGCACCACATCGATCTCTGCAAGAGTCAGGACGAACCAGCATCGGGTACTAGCATAACGCTGGCAAGAAATGCGTCACAACCCTTGTTCACCATGCGCATCGCCTTCATGGCAGAGATAACTAACTTTCCCGCTAAGTTCTTTGGCAAGGGATGAGAGAACTCGTCCTCACCAGGAATGCGGAAAACAATCTTCTTCCTACGACACAATCCACTAACGCATAGTGCTCCTCTAGCCAATCCAGACCTAGAATACAATCATAGTCCTTCATCTTTCAAGAAGAGAAACACCCATCTAGGAATCTATCCTCAATGCACACAGGTAACGACGGAATGCACTTCCTAGTCGATACCGTACCCGCAGGGGTGTGCACAGACAAAGGGACCTCTAACTCCTCAGACTCTATGCCTGACTCTAGGGCTAACTGCCTAGCGAACCGCTCGGAAATGAACGAGTGAGTAGCACCGTATCAAACAAAACCCGAGCGTGCACACCGAAAAGCAAAACTGTACCTTCGGTGACATGCTCCGCCTGCTCGGCGTCCTCGCGAGCTAAAGCAAACACTTGAGCTGGGCTCGAGGCCTTCCTGGTCTTCCTGTAGTGGTGCGGCTGCCGCTACTGCTGGTGCTGGCGCTCCACGCTGAGCTCCCTGCTGGAGTCTTGGGTAGTCTTTGATCTTGTGGTCGCTGCTCCCGCACTTCAAGCATCTACCCGCTACCAACCAACACTCGGAACCACCATGTGTCTTCCCGCAATGGGGACACTCTTTCTTCACACCAGGGGAAAGTACAGAAGGTACCTGAGAGTTGTGGCTGTCACGGGTTCTGCGGTGTCTGGTACACCGTCTTCTTCTTATCCTGCCACGGAATGTCCTGCCGGCCTCTTCTGTGAAGCCTTCTTCTCCTCCAGATTGCTCCATTTCTCCCTCCTGCCTGCAGGCAGCACTGAGGGCCTCGTCTAGCGTGCGGTGGTCAAACGCCACGAGTCTCGTCCGTAATGATGGCTTGAGTCCCATCATGAACTTCTTCGTCTTCCTGCGCTCATCCTCTACGATATGCGGTGCATACTTAGTAAGTTCAGAAAACCTTGCCTCGTATTCCAGAACGGTCATTGATCCTTGCGCCAGGGAAAGGAATTCTTGCTCCATCTTGTCCTGGATATGCTCTGGGACGAACTTGGCTCGAAAGAGCCTCACGAACGCGTCCCACGCTACGTCTACTGCTCCGTCCTCAAAGCGTGTCCGCAATAAGGAGGACCACCATACATCCGCTCTCTCTGCAATGGACCATTCATAAGCTCCATCCAACCAATCTAACTCAGCAAAACATACAAACATATTAAATTAACACATACCTGTAGCATGTAGGTGGCTAATGTCACCTTATCCTCATCAGGGCACCTGATGGCTCGGAAGATTTTCTCTGTCTCCCTCATCTAGCTTTCTGCCAGTAATGGATCACTCTCCCCTTAAAAGAGGGTGGGGTCATCCTCTTGAATCGCTCCATGATGGAAGGTCCACCATGGTCCTGAGCTGGTGCCTGAGCCTGCTACATTAAACAATAACAATACACAAAAACACAATATCATGCAATTTAAATAGCAAACTACTTAGTTGTTTCATTATTCTACTTGGGCCTCCAACTGGGCCTGGAGTGCTGCCTGGGTATGAGCCTGCGTCTGCATGGCTTGCACCAGACCTTGCATGAATACTCCGTAGTCCACTGGCGGTGGTGGGGAAGTACAGGGCCTCGCGGGGCAGGGCCTGTTGCTCCGCCTGCTCATCACGTCGCGGCTCGTCCCACGGGCCGACGCTCCACCACGCCTACCTCTTGAAGCCATGGCTGTAATAGAATTTCAGCCACCATTAGAGTTAGGTTACTAAGTTTTCTAACCATTTTCTTATCTATCTTTCACTTCTTATTAGTGTTTTCTACACATTGGACATACTTAGCATGCATGGGGATGATGACTTAGGTATATTCATGTGTAATCTCAACCGGTCGCTCTGATACCAATCTCTGTGACGGCCCTCATTATACCGGTATGGTTATACCAACCCACGTCGGTATAGCAAGAGTCCTCACAGTGGGACATTTACCCAAACGATACTAACAGCTGAGATACACGCGAATATACAACAGAGTAGCGGAAGTAAAAGACAACTGTCTCCATTCATTCATCATCCACATTTAACATACATGAAGTTTGAAATTTACAATAAGAAACTAAAAGTTCACATAATTTAAATTGCTGAAATTTAAATACATAATGTCCACACTTATACATCCTTTTCATGATATTTCTAATACAATGTTCAAATTACATACTATGGAATGCACAAGTCACAAAGGAACTCCAAAACTAGCTAATCTCCGCGCTCGGAGTCCGTCTCTGCTGCCTCCTCCAAAGGTGCCACATCACCAACTACACCTGTACGCCGAAGCAAGGAGTGAGTCCAGAGACTCAGCAAGCAACACTACCCATAACATACACGTAGAAGTCATAGGGGTTCCTACATGCATATTCAAAATTTACAACACATGGCATGCTAGTCATTCGGAGGTTTCAACCTATCATGAAAGTTTTACAATTTTATACATGGATCATGCTTTCAGATTTCTAAGAATAAAATTTACCTATCACATGCTCTCTATTCAATTTACTCATGAAACTTTGTCTTTAAAGAACCGGGACATGAGAGCTACCAACATGAACATTGTGCATTCATGAAAAGAAAACACGACTAGCATGGATCTTACATGTTTTTAAACACATACATAAACGTTTTCTCATGCTTTAAGTTGCTGATTTCACATAATTTCATGGCTGTAAACCTACACATGAGAGCTACAATGTTGCTTAAAACAAATCATGTGAATAACCAATCATGCTATTTGCACACGTGCTCATTAATTATCCCTAACATGGATTCTAGGCATTTTTGCACACATACACATGATAATAACAACATGAATTTACTGATCTCACATGGTTTCAGATTGTCTCACATGGATTTCAACAACATTTTTCACATTAGAATTTCACATTTTCTTTACAAGTTTCCTCTTTCACATGGTTACACTTTGCACATACGCATTCACATTGTTCACTTACACATTTACACATGGACACATACATATTACACATTTCACATTACACATTTTAGGTGCCGTGACACATAGTCCAAACCACCAAAGAAGGACATATACACATCACATTACACATAGACACCATCTAGGCATTCCAATGGCGACTCTTGGACTGCGCAGACCGGAGAACAAGTCTCCACCCTAACCAGTGGTACTTGTCCACCTCCAGGATTTCCCCCTAATGCCCTTAGGGTCACTTACACATGAACTTTCTCAGGGGGACTTTTCCCTGATACAGCTCCACTGCCCTCTACGGAAGCAGTGTCACATTGGCACAGTTACACATTTACACTTTTACCGATTTTACACATGGTTTACACACATCACTTTTCATCTCATTCACTTTCTCACTCACATGCACATCTCTGTTTTTCCTTAACATGGCACTACAGATTTCAGGAGCTTGACACACAGAAATTTCACCATCAAGTTAGGTTTAGCAATATCTACTCACATTACGATGACGTACATAGATTATTGCCTTCATATGAAAAATACATAACTTCTTATATACTGGTCCAAATGACCTGAAATTTTAACCACATGCTATTTTTGGGTTCTAGATCATACACTCAATGTTTCAGATTTTTCTGAGCTAAATGGAATTTACAGTAAATAAAACACTAATTAGCATGCTATTCACAATTTAAGTTAACATGGGGTTTAACACATCATGCAATTTGCCACTTACTGTTTAAACAGAGGTTATTGTCACATACATACATCTGAGAATACAAAATTTACTCTAAATCATACATTGTAGATCGATCACCACAAATCATTCTTGCATGTCTTTCTATTTACCGAACCGAATTTATTTGCAACTCATGCAAGCATGGACAAATTATCAAAATTGAGAATACATATACTGATCTAGTAATCTTCATGCTCTGACAAAACTAAGGCATCAGACTAATCCTAATCATGAAACATGGATTGGCAAGATTTTCAACAATTCATGCTTACACATTCACGGTATAAAATTTTCTACATTCACCATCACACATCACACTCATCCACACACCACAATTGACAATATACATAGAGTATAGGGTTACCATATATCCTCATCACGGAAACCAAACCGAAATAGTGTATAGGAAGGGCAGAATAGGTCATTGTTCTGTCCAGAGGAACTTGGCGGCGGTCTCTGCCGCTGACTCAGTGTCAGCGCATGGTCGATGGACGCCAAGCATGATATCGGCGTCCATTGACCTTGCCGTCAATGCAGGTCTGTGCAGAAACACAAACCCGACCTCTCAAGATTGGGTGAATGTGAGGGTCTAGGACTCGAGGGAAAATGTACAAAAATTGTAAGACCGACCTAGACTCATACGGGGACATCATGGTTAGGTCACTTGCCTTTTAAAAATTGCACCAAGGATGTAGGGCTCGGTGAAGCTCTCCTTGGGCTATCCCAAGAAGCCTCCAAATGAACTCTCCTCCGTTCTTGAGCGCGATCCACAGCAAGCCGAGGTCGGGGAAGCCTTCCTCGATGATCCTTCTAGCCTCCAGTTGCAGTGGAACTCCGGATCAAGCTTTAGAAGTTCGGATTTTTGGGTGGCAAGGATGGGGTCTCTCACAGTTCAGAACTAGGGTTTCCTTCTCTCTTTTTCTCTTGCAACAGGGTGAAGAGGGGGTTGGGGAGCAGATCTGGGTTTAGATAAAGGGGAGGAGCTTCTCCTGACCCGAAAGGCTGATGTGATCCCCTTCAGACCGTTGGAGACAGCTCCCCAATGGGTGAGCTGCCTTGTTTCCGGAATTTCTGCTCTGCTGCGCATGCAGGCCAGAGAAGTTCGCGTCCACATCGCTAGACGCCAGGATTAGTGTTGGCATCCATGGTGGACGCTGACACCTCATCGCCGTCATACTGTTGACGCCAATCTGGCCTTCGGCCAGAACTCTAAATTATGCAAAAACCATGCACATCTTACCCTATATATGCCATACTTATGTATACCATGCACATACTATCATCAAGTAACATACATCATTTATTATATACATACACACATAGCATTCCATTAATACGTACGTAGATACATACATATGTACATATACGACACGAATTATTTACATGCAACACAATAATACAACAAAGTTCGAGGGCCTTACAGGTGGTGTGCCCGTGAGGCTTATGGCCTAGGCTTTGCAGTTGTTGGGCAGACTAGTAGCGTGGTGCTAGTTCTGCCCCCGTCTCTTCTTCTTTCCGAAATTTGTGTGAATTGATATAATTATGCTTTGCTGTGAGCATATTTGGTTTGCTTCCGATGTTGCCAGTGAGACCCGTTGGGGTTGAGGTCCCCCGTAATGTGTTCGGTTTTGGGTGGTCCTCTATTGAGCCAGTGACTTGTTGAGGCTCACTCCCTTAGTTCTTTTTAGGGTTTACCGTTGGTGTGGCTTACGGAGGTGTCGTGATAGACTTGTACCACCAGCAGTAATGTTAATAGAGTTGTGTGAGCTTGTGTGAGCTTGCGGTATGCCCCAGGTAGTTATACTCTTCTTAATTTGGACATGTAATAATGTAATGGGACAGTTGTAAATTGTTATATGCAGATATGAGCACATGTATTTTCTTGTGTCTCTTACTGTTGTGGTTTGTCTTTCATATTCTTCCTGGACATGTGTACGAGCTATCCCTTGCGAGACTTCGGTCCGTTTGCGGGAGACGGATCTGGATATGAACCCTTATTGGGTATAGATATCCAGAGCCGTTACAGTTGGTATCAGAGCATGGTCCAGTTAGGATATGAAAAGACATTAAGATTATAATGTCCCAATACATGATTTAATGTCCACTGCTGGTAGTAAGTCTATGGTTTCTTGTGCTTTTTAGTATGGTTTTCACATGAATCTTGGTATGTGAATTGTATGTTTAGTTGGTTAGATTAGTAGTTGTGGGTAATAGTATAGAGATGATATGGTTGGTAGTGTAGTGTGAGTGGTTATTGGGGTGTCAGTTGTGGTTAAAGTATAGTTGATTAAAGGTTCTTTCTTATTGAAATTGAAAGAATTGGTGAATTTAGTTATGAAATTCAGTAAAAAGTGTTTTAATGAGGATCAGAGTTGGTAGAGAAAGATATAAGGTAGTGATGTGATGGAATAACAGAGAGAATTTTATCGTGATAAGGAATAGGGCTCAGTGATTAGAACTATTAAATGTATGAATTGTGGTTGAAAATTGTAGCAAAGATAGTTATTGTGTTTGAGATTTATGTTAACAAAGTGTTAGGAAGCTGTTTGGATAATAATACGATTAATGGCATATTAGGTTGAAATGATTATGTGAGGTAATCTAGCTTGAGATGATGTTGGTAAGCGAAGGAGCAGTGATCAAGATGGTCTTTAGTGTAATTTGTGATTAAGAATAATTGCAGTAAAAATTTTAAAGGCAGTGCTGATATGAATAATAACGACAATAGAAAATATGATATAGAAACCTATGTAAGTATGTGCAGAGGTGAATGGTTGGCTAAAGAAAGAGTAAGGAAAATAGTGAGAAGTTAAATTTCTTGAGAATCTTATAAAAGAATATTTGTTTAGTGAATGGCATTTTATGAAGATTTTGTAGAAAGATTCGTATATGGTTGCAGTGTTAAGATAAATGATAGTGTCAGCATTCGTGTGTAGATTGTGGAAGCAGAAAAGGGAAATTGGTGTTAGAGCCGATTGAAGTTAAAGCTAAATAATTAAAATAAGTTGAAGTTATGTAAATTAGAATAGACAAGGTTAAGCCCATTGAGAAGCAATGAGGAATAGCAAAGAGGATTATGAATGGATATTTGTGAATGAACTATAACAGTGACATTGTTTATGATTGGCAGTAAATTAGTAATGTGGAATAAAGGAATCCAGTAGAATAAATCATTTGTTTAAAAGGAATAATTTTAATTTATAATTATGGTGGAAAGTAAGAAGGATTGTAGCATAATGGCACCGGGAGATTAGTCAGCTAGTAGACTAATTAAGAGTAATATTTTGCAGAAATGGTATTATGCCATTGGCAGCAAGGATAAAGTTTAATATTAAAGATTAGGTGAGGAAAAAGAATATGTAGATTATTGAATAGTGATAATTAATAATTCAGGAAATATGTAATAAGAATTTGTGTAATGGTATGTAGTAAGGTGATCCGGATGAATCAATGAATTTTGTTATAAGATATTTTCAGAATTTGAAGTAAAGTTATAATACTCAATTAAGGAATAGTGAGCAGATTAAGGTATAATGAAAGGGAGTAGAAAAGGTGAAAAGCAGTATAATCAGTTTAATGGCAAAGAAATTTTGAGATTTGATATCATATAATTGAGCAAGGCCTGAGTAAAGGGAAAGGCAAATCTTTGGGTATGTGTAGCAATGAGAATAGAAAATGTGAAAAGATATGAATTAGGTTTGTTAAATCAGTTAGAGAACAATAAAGCAAGAAAAATATATAAAGGGGAAAGTATATCAATAGAAATATACCAAGATTCAGAATTCAGTATGGCACAAATATAGCAGAAGATAGAATATGAATTAAGTCAATTAAGTGGTGTTAATATATGACAAGAGAAATGTAAAGTTAGCTGGAAAGTATGATTTAAGGCAAGATAAGTTATTAATGGGATTAAGGGAATCCAGAATTTATGAAAATATTTGGTGAAAGATTTAGTGTAATCAGAGTAGCGCAGCGGAAGTGTGGAGGTATCCAAAGTTTAAATAATTAAAAGAAAATTTAAGGTTTGTACGCAGCTGAGCAAAGAAGCAAGGATTCCTAGTCAGATATGAGTTGAAGCAGTTAGTGCAAAATGGTCAGAAGAGGCAGAAAATTCAAAGGTGATGATACAAATCTTGCAAGAAATAAGCAATGAGAATATGAAGAGAGATAAAGTAAAATAATGGTTAGTGGTGATAAGTAAATAGTGGAATGGCACCAAGAAATCTGAAATTTTAAGCAGGGTTAGAATAGTAGAGTATCCAAAGATAACAATGTGAAGTGAAAGGTTTTTGAGCAAGAAAAGCGGCCCAAAAAAAATGTTGCAAACACAACTAGGAAAATGTGGAAGTAGGTTCAGTCCAAGGAGATAAAGCGCTAGTAGCAGGGTAGAATCGCTTATAGCCGAAAGGTAAGAAATGGCAGAATAGATTCAAAGAATAAAGTAGTGGTGGAATAAATTTAAAAGAAAAGGGAAGGCAGAGCAACTATGTAAATGAGTAGATGGTTTGAAAGAAAGACGTAGAGGAAGCTCTGTATATGGCTTTGTTTCTTTTTAGGTGATAGCGTGGTTTATTTTCGTTCGTTTTGAATGTCGAGGACGACATTCCTTTTTAGGTGATAGTAATGTAACGTAGCGCGTTTTTCGGATCTTCGTGGATCGTCGTTTAGTGGTAGTTCAGATCTGCGTTTACTGGTTTTGGTATGGTGCTCATGATCAATATGGGGTCATGAGCCTTGATTGTGGTTTTCGTGCATTGTGTGGGGCTTAGTGGGCCGCAGGTTAGGCCCGTGGTGCCCGTTGGTTCACTGGATGTGAACGCGACAGGGGTGTAGGTCGCGTTCTGAATGCGACAGCATTGGTGGTCGCGTTTTGGTTACCGCTGCTGGGGTCGACGTCTGCATTCGTGCCACGTGTCGCGCACGGGGCAGGGTTTGCTGATGTCGGGAATGGGAAGGCAACGCCCTAGTCCGTCGCGACAAGGTCGCGATGGGGAGGTACGTCGCGATTGCAACTGCTATGCGTTTTTAAAAGGTTGGCCAAACAGAGCTTTCACAAGCTCTGCTCGACTAGGAGGGGAGCTTCTGTGGCTTCTCTAGGCGATTTTACGTTCCGACGTGGTGTTCGACATGCTCTCGACGTGAGGACATCACATGGAGTGGGGGAGACGTTGTTTCGTAGCCAGTTTACGCGTTCTTCGTGGAGGTAGGGTGTTCTACCTGATTTGTTACGTGGATTGCATGTTGGTTTGTTTACCACTTTAAAAACAGTAGATACTTGTCTAGGAGGTGAAATGAGCATGAAAACCAGTTGAAATGGTGTTCAGGGTGGTTTGTATGGAAAATCCAAAGATGGTTCCCGGATTAGGGTTTTCGCCTGAGAAGGCGACGGACCCTGATGTCGCGACCAGGTCGCGACAGGCCGACCCGTCGCGACAGGGTTTCCTATCGCAACATGTCGTGGCGTCGCGATCAGAAGGCGGCCTTGTCCTCTATCGCGATCACAGTCGAGGGTTCTGCTTTGCATGGTTTTGATGATTTGGTTATCCGATAATCGATGTTTGGCGTGCATGGCTTTGGTAAGAGGTGCATTGGCACCTGTAGCGCCCCGTGAACGTGTTGCCCACATGGTTAGTGGATGGTTTTCGTAACGGGAGCGGTGTTTTCGTGATGTGAGTGTGTGCATGGCACATACTGTTGTGGTGTTAGCCAATGATGGTTCCAGTGTGAACCTAGCCTCAGTTTTGTGACTTCTTTTATGGATTAATAAAGATGGTTTAATTAGTGTAATGTAAGTAAGGTTAAGAGTTAGTGTATAAATAGTGTACATTGTATGTATGTGGCAAGGAGGTCACGTGATGACCAATGATAGGCCAGTTGTGATTGTTATCGTAGTTTATATGTGCGTTGGTGTGGGGTAGCTTGTAGGTCACAAGGTGACTGGAGACAAGCTATTCCTGACACTTGTACCGTGGTTTTTAATGAAGAATATGTAAGTATATATATATATATATAATATATCGTGGTTTGTGCATTGCGAGTGTGGTGGTCTGGCGCCTATTCTGGAATGCCTCTTTAGTTGGGTGCCCAAGTTTTGTGTGAGCCAGGCACGTGTGTGTGCTCGGGGCTTGTCCCGGTACAGTGCTACCGTCGAGGTCTTGTCGTCTTCCTGGATACCCTCGCTCTCGGGGAGAGTTGTCGTCGGCTGAGGAAAGACGGCAGGGGACAGTGACTTATGAGAGTTTGTTGTTTGGTCGCTTGTAGCGCGCTCCTAGCTGGGGGGTTACGGACACCAGTAGACGTATTGGGCCCTGGCTAGTCCTGTTACCTGTGCCTCACTTTAGGGAGCTCAGGCCAGAGTCTCTAAAGGTGCCAGGCATGGGCCTGCAGGGTGTGTGACCTGTAGGTTGTGGTGGTTTGGTTGGTCTCCACAGTTCTTTGGCTTTACTTGTGGTTGTGGAGTGGCAGTTGGACCTTACGTCCATTACTGCGAGACTGAGAGGTTGTTCTTGTGTTGTGTTGTCCGGGTTGGATACTGGCGCCATGAACTAGTAGTCTGTCCCATGTGGGGCCATCATGCTTTCGGCTCGTGCTTTGCTACCGGTTGTAGCGTTTGTTAGTTGTGGTTTTACCCGTCGAGTTGTGCCATAGTGTTGGCACGGTTGTCGTGGTGGTTAGTGAGTGGAGATTCACTGGTTGTGGATTGACTGGCTGTGGTGTGCCCTGGTAGTGGCACAGTTGTGTTTGTGTTTCAGTGGTGGTACCTCGTGGTGGTAGGTACCTGTACCCTTTGTGGGTAGTGGTTTCTCGTAGTACGCTGAGTACTGCCTTTTCAGGTGGTAAAGTGGAGGTCATGCGGTGAGACCTTCCACTTGTTGTGTTTTACCTTCCTTGGGTAAGTTTCCAAATATGGTTTAGTGTGCGATGGATTGGCATCATGGTAGCCAGTCCTGTTACTTAAGTGTGACATTCGATACATCGTGGTTTAAGGGTATAAAGGATTAGCTCTTGATTAGCAGTTCTGTTACCCATGTGTTGAAGGCTTGCCAGTGAAGCTAGTAGCTTAGGCAATGGTTTGCCCATGTGGCTTACAGCTTAGGCGACCAGTTGTTGAGGTGGTGTGCCCATGAGGCTTATGGCCTAGGCTTTGCAGTTGTTGGGCAGACTAGTAGCGTGGTGCTAGTTCTGCCGCTGTCTCTTCTTCTTTCTGGAATTGTGTGAATTGATATAATTATGCTTTGTTGTAGGCATGTTTGGTTTGGCTTCCAGTGAGGCCCGTTTGGGTTGAGGTCCTCACATATTATGTGCGGTTTTGGGTGGTCCCTACTGAGCCAGTGACTTGTTGAGGCTCACTCCTTACAGTTCTTTTTAGGGTTTACCGTTGGTGTGGCTTACGAAGGTATCGTGACAGACTTGTACCACCAGCAGTAGTGTTAGTAGAGTTGTGAGCTTGTGCTCCCTCGGGGTATGCCCCAGGTAGTTGTACTCTTCTTATTTGACATTAATAATGTAATGGGACAGTTGTAAATTGTTTATGCAGATATGAGCACATGTACTTTCTTGTGTCTCTTGCTATTGTGTTTGTCTTTTATATTCTCTTAGACACATGTACGAGCTATCCCTTGCGAGACTTTGGTCCGTTCGCGGGAGAGTGATTTGGATATGGACCCTAATTGGGTATAGATATCCAGAGCCGTTACACCATGCATGTGTTTTGTGTGTGCATGGCAAGTAGTTCGATGTTGTGTCTATCGTAATTTAACTTCTATGGTTAGTTTGTGGTGGTTGGGCAGTGAGGTTCCAGTGTGAACCTAGCTTGGTCTTTCGATGTCTTTTATAGGTTATTTAATATTTTTAACTAGTAAAGCATGTGTATGGTTATTAAGTGATTATTACATATTGTGTTAATGTGGAAATGGAGGTCATGAGATGATCAATGACATGCCAGGTCATTATTGGTTAATATAGTTCTTGTATGTGTCTGTGTAGGTTAGCTCGTAGGTCACATAGTGACCGAGGACAAGCTATTCCTTGGTTTGTAATAAAGATTATATACATATGTATCGTGGTTTGTGCGTTGCCGAGTTTGGTGGTCCGGTGCCTATTCCAGAATACCTCTTCAGTCGGGTACCCCAGGTTCTGTGTGAGCCAGGCACGTGTGTTTTGTTGTGCCCGGGGTGTGTCCCGGTACGGTGTGTACCACAGAGGTCTGTGTCGTCTTCCTGGACACCCTCACTCCTATGTTTGAGTTGTACGTCCGGCTGAGGGAAAGATGATAGTGGGGCAGCGACTTGTGAGAGTTTCTATTTGGTCACTTGTAGCGCGCTCGTGGTTGGGGGTACGAACACCAGTAGACGTACTGGTCCCCAGCTAGTCCTGTGTTTCCAGTGCCTCACTTTAGGGAGCTCGGGCAAGAGTCCTTAAAGGTGCCAGGCATGGGCCTATAGTTGTGTGGTCTGCAGGTGTGGTGTTGGTTGGTCTCCACTATTCTTTGGCTTTACTGTGTGTTGTGGAGTGGCAGATGGACCTTTTGTCCTTGACTGCGAGACTGAGAGGTAGTTCTTGTGTTGTGGTGTCCAGGTTGGATACTGGTGTCATGAACAAGTATCCGTTCCCATGTGGTGGCGTTGTTCTTTTCGACTCGTGCTTTGCCACTGGTTATGGCCTGTGTGTAGTGACTCGTTGGTTGAGGTTTTATATGTCGTGGTGTGCCCTGGTAGTGGCACGGTTCTGGTTGTGGCTCCATGGTGGTACCTCATGATAGTAGGTACTTGTACCCTTTGTGGGTAGCTTTATGTTGTAGTACGTGTATACTAGTCTCTTCAAGTGTTGAGGTGGACTTGAGTTTCATGGAGGTCAAGTGGTGTGACCTTCCACACGTTGTGTTTTACCCTTCTTTGGGTAAGTTTCCGAATTGTGGTTTAAGTGTGTGGTCGATTGGTTTGCTGATGCCAGTCTTGTTACCCTTCGTGGGTAGGTTACTTGTGAAGCTTGTAGCTTAGGCGACCAGTTGTTGTAATAATTTACCTGTGAGGCTTGTGGCCTAGGCATTACAGTTGTTGGGCGGACTAGTGGTACTGTGCTAGTCCTGTTGTCCCTTTTATCTTCCGAGATTTGTGCTAGCTAGTGACATTTATTATTTAGCTGTTGTTAATCATGATTTGTTGTAAGCATAATATGGTTTGGCTATCGGTGTTGCCAGTGAGACCCTCTGGGGTTGAGGTCTCTTTAGTTTCTTGTGTTGTTTTTGGGTGGTCCCTACTGAGCCTGTGACTTGTGGAATCACTCCCCTATAGTTCTTTTCAGGGCTTGCCTTTTGTGTGGTTAGCGGAGGCATTGTGGCAGACTTGTACCACTAGCAGTAGAGTTCGTCGTGTTGTGTGAGCTTGTGCTCCCTCGGGGTATGCCCAGATAGTTGTACTCTTTTATTGGACATGCAATAATGTATTGGGACAGTTGTAAATTGTTACATACAGATATGAACACATGTACTTCTTGTGTCTTTATGTTTTTGTAGTTGTCTTTATATTCTTATGGACACATGTACGAGCTATCCCTGCGAGACTTTGGTCCATTCGCAAGAGGCGGACTTGGATATGGAGCCTTATTGGGCATAGATATCTAGAACCGTCACAGTTACCTTGTTTTACAAGACATTAATCACTTAAAGCATGCTTATTTTCATGAGATATTAAGTCCTACTGGGCGATTATCGCTCATTCTATGCTATTTATTTCATGTGTTTCAGGTGAGTTTGATGAGGATTACCACACACAAGAGGAAGAGGATGAGAAAGTGCAAGAGTGACTGTCATTTCGTCAACCAATCATCTTAGTAATTAGTTAGATAATTAGTAGTTGTTTTATTTGAATAAAGTACTCTGGGCCCATAGATATGGCTCTACATTAGTGAATGTAATAGTGAATTAGTGGAATTATCAATAAAATTGGTTCATTTGGTATTATTCTAAATTGTGCAATGATTTGAAATATATCTCTCGCTTTATACTAATTATTTAACTATTTATCGTTCTGAAATTTCACGTCGGGGCGTTACAATTTTAATCCTTTAACTTTTATTTAATGATTATACTTACATATAATATTAATATTTCTTTTAGTTTTGAGTGAGTAAAAACCAAAAAAAGATTTCAAGAGATACATTTGAATCCGATATGATAAATTTTAGAAATATATATATATATATATATATAAATTTTGTCGAGCATTTTTCATATTGCAAAATTAATAATAAAAAAATTAAAATTGAGTCAATTTAACTTAATGGCCTAGATCAACCAAACTATTCTAAATGGGATCGCAGCAGAACTGATCCAATATGAACTACCGATCTAGCCAACCTTGTCGCAAGTATTTGGAGAGGCATTTATGCACAATAAGAAGAAAACTGTGAATGGTCCAATCTCAGTTCGAAGTTTACTTTCATGTTCTTTTATAACACTGAAATTGTACATGATTAATTTTGGACAGTTAACTAGTTAATCTTTCTCTAATAAAAATTTTAAAAGTTATAAATATCCGTTATGTTTTATTAAAAGAAAGATGTTCTTAGTCTTTCATGGCTTTCGAATTTTTAAGTGGTTTCTTAAACAAACTAGAAATCATACATACGACAAGGGGAGGCTGGGAGCAATACACTCTTCACAAGCCCCACTACCTATCAGGGGTGTAAACGAGTCGATACGTTCGACGAGTAGTTCGAAACTCGACTCGATAAAAGCTCAGTTTGACTCGTTTATTTAATTAACGAACCAAACTTGAACAAAAAAAAGCTCGATTCATAAACGAGCCGAGTCTGAACACATATGAGCTCGGCTCGATTATACTCGTGAACAGCTCATTTAAGAGCTCGTTAAGAGCTCGATTAAATACTCGTTAAGAGCTTGTCTAAGTACTCGCTAACACTTCGTTTAAATATTTCTTTAATATAATAAGTATATATTGATATAAAAATATTTATTTGTTTTTATACAATTATTTTACAATATAAAATATTTATGAGGGCTTAAATGTCATAGACTAAATTCACAGTGTATATACACAAATTTTGTAAATGAGGGTGCGACCGCAGTACAGTCACTGACGGTGCAGAAAGGGGGCTCTGGGCGGCGTGCGAAGGGGAGTTGCAGCACCGCCCCTACCTTTTCACACACCAACCCATCTCTTGCGGTGTCTATCTATTAATTTCATATTGCTTGTGATAAATTATGAATATATTTCAAATATTATATTAAAATAGTTAAATTAAATAACTTATCAAAACTATTGAGATATGATCTTGAAATAAGATAAATTTAGGTCTTATGAACGATCAATTTTTTACTTGTAGATTGGATTGGATTTACTTATATATACGAACTCACAATTCAATTAAGCTCGTTAAGATACTCGTTAAGGACTCGAGCTCGAGAATATTTAAACGAGCCGAGTTTGAACAGGCATTTTCAATACTCGAGCTCGGCTCGAACTCGATTAAAAATTAACGAACAAAGTTTGAGCAGCATACTACTCGCTCGACTCGGCTCGTTTACACCCCTACTACCTATTACTCGGACATAGGCCGCTACACAAAGCGCACAGCAAAGGATTACCTTTTGGTGCTTCAGTTATTGTATCAAAGCACAATGCAACTTTACGAGACCGAGTCAAGTCCTCTGCCACATGCGAAGGCAAACAAAACTTTAATAGTAACATTCAAGGGAGTGACAAAAATGCAAGGACCCTTCCACTCACCATGTTGTGGAGAGTGGAAGATGCTCATACTTTTGCATTTATGAGGGCTACAGGTATCTGCACCCCCCCCCCCTCCTCTTTTTCTCTTGGCTCCATGCCTTTAAGACCCAAGAGGTGCAGCTTCCCCATGAGAAAAGTTTCCCTAACAGCCACAGGTCCAACATTATCATAAAATGTAAGGGAAATGCTTATTAGGGTCCATTTGGTTGCATGTAAAATGGTTTTAGAGAGAAATAGTTTTCCACCGAATAACTTTTACGTGAAAATGAAAACGTAATTGTTTATTTGGTTGTTAGGAAAATAAAGTTGTATGGAGGAGTATGAGATCTTATGATCTACTCAAATGAGATAGAGTCACATGCTCCTTGTGTATTAACACTATTCATCAAAAAATTTATTTTTTATTTTTTATTTTAATATTTTTAAAAAATAAAAAAAATCGATAACTAATGAAAAATAAGTAACTTTGACAAATATAATTTAAAATAAGAGAAATAAAATAAAAACACAATTTGAATGAATAGTATTCTATCGATATTTTAATAAAAAAATAAAAATAAATTAACTAATGAAAAATAATTAAATTGACAATATTATTTAAATGAGTGGAACAAAATAAAATCCATCTTGAATGAATAGTGCATTTATGTTTCTGGGCAATGGCGCAGCGGCATTAACAAAGCAAACCGAAAATAGTATCCATGCTTTTTGCGCGGATGCCAAAATCCGGTAATTTTAGGATTTGTTTTTTCAAATTTTACTTTTACATGATAACAAATGAGGGAAAGAATAAAATTTTCCTGAAAATCTTTTCTGGTGAGAAATTTTACATGAAAACAAACGGACCTTAGTGATGGACTTGCCCGGCCAGCACCCCCATTGGCTGGTCCTACGCGCCAGCCAATGGCAGGCTGCCCGGTGCAACTAGCAACTCTCTAAATGTAATAGCCATGAACTTGCATTTTTTGTGCCACCTTCATCATCTCCCTTTATCCATATAGCCCCACATTGCAGATTGTGATCAGGTAATGTTCTTGAGAGATCAAACAATGCACCCTCACCTCACTCACCCACATGGAATATTTCTCATGTCCCTAATTAAAAAAATTAAACTCATTCTGCACTCTTCAATATATATATATATATATATATATATATATAGAATATTTCACATTGTTGATGTATAGGAGAAGGCATTGATGGCGTTGATACTCTTGTCTCATCATGGAGTTTTTTTTTCTATTTGAAAAGAATATGTACATACCCTTAAAATATAGGACAAAATAATTAAGAGTCGTTATCAAATGTTTGACTTATTTTCTAGTCTTTGACAGAACTGTAACTCATTACAGTAAGTGTTATCCTCTGTTACAGTATATGTTAAGTCATATTATAATAAGAACATCTATCTTACAGTCAAAGATTCCTAATTAATTTGTCCTAAAATATATTGTAGAGGTTGTACTCAATATTATATTCTATACTCTTAAAATTCAAAAAAAATATCAGTTATATCTTTATGATTAGTTGGTCATCAAAGTAGCAAAAAAATCCATTATTATGCCAATGAAATTGTTAACAATAGATAAAATTATTAAAATATCTGTAGAATAAGGGGATAGAGGCAATTGTTGAGAGAGAGAGAGACTGAAGAAGAGAGACAATAAGGAAGTAGCGATAGCGAAGGCATGTGAGGGGTGGTCAATGGCATAGAGAGAGAGGGAGAGGGAGCCAGAGAGAGAGAGAGTGTGTATATCATGGTGTCCACAATGAGGGTGTGACGTGCATAGAGAGAGAGAGAGAGAGAGAGTGTATATGTTTTCTTAAAAAATTAGTTTTAAGGGGGCGCCTAATTTTTTTTTTTTCCTTACATTCAAATATGGTTGAGTTAAATGGATAGAATTAATAGTAAGGGGCATAATTGATAATTTTTTTAGATTTTAGGGGTATAGATTATAATATATATTTGACTGATATAACCTCGAAAATGATGTATTCTTAGGATATATATATATATTCATGGCACTATCAGCCCCACAACAAGATGTTGTGCTATGATTAAACAAATATTTTTAATATTTTAATTTTATCACATCATACATTATTTAAGGAGTATGCTCATATAATCTATTTGCTAATTAAATTATAAAATTAGAGGAAATGAAACCATAAATCTATTAACATAATGGTGGATGGTGGACAGGATTCGTCTATCTTCATCCATCATGGTAAGTGTGGAACGTGCGCAAGTTTTTCTAACCACTTGTTTTCTACTCCCTTTTTAAGGCTTAGTGGGATGTCTTTCCAACCCCATTTGGAAGAGAAATAGCACATAGTTTATTACAGTTGGTGCTTTGACTCCATCACTTTCTTCTTCTCCAATAGTCAATCAGAGTTCGTCATCCCGTCATGTACCGTAGTGGCACAGGTGTATCACATCGTGCCAAGGCTCTTACGAGCCCTAGGATGGTAGGGTCACCTGTAGCGAGTCAATAAATCCAATCGGATCTGTAGCAGTCTAGTCGACCGAAAATCAGAGTTCGATCGAACGATTTTTAGAACCTAAAAATCTGCTCTCTGCGATAAAAATCGATCTACCTAAAATCAGATTTCGGTCAACCTAACAAGTTTGGTCGACCGAAAATAAGAGTTCGATCAACCTAAACCTACACAGGCAGAATAGGTCACCATGTTAATATGTGTATAGAAATGACTATAAATTAAGTTTTACTGTGAGATAAAATCTACAATTTTGAGGACATATTCAAGACTCTAAAACACAATTAAAAACATAAATTATGCCCTTAAAAAGTTATACAAAAATATGAACAAAAATACACAACAAATGTACATTAAAATATAAAGGTGTACAACATGAAGTCTTTTTGATGCGTCTCTATGCCACTATTGCAACACATTTCAAGGCCATAAGAATATGATTTTTTGCACACTTAATAGATATTTTAGACCCTCAACATCAATATAAAAATATCGAACCCATTGGTCATGAGCATGAAGTTCATATAAATGAATCCATCACTCAAGAACTCATCAACACAACATAATATTTTGTTATCATCAAAATCTGCATAGTACAACATATGAGAATACATCTTCCATAATGTTGATTAATTAGTGATTAATAATTATAATATTATTTTAATTTAATTTTGACATTTTTTAATTAAAATCAATGTGTGGTGATATGGAAAGAAGAGAAATTATAATCTAATGTGCTATTTTTTAGTACTTATTGCATAAATATTATGTTTAATTTTGATGGTTTGTATTTATGTCAACTTGTTAATACATGTTAATAGTATTGTCTTGTGTAATTATTATAACATTATAGATTCTTCCACGATGAGAGAGTGATGATATTGAGTGGTAACATGGGAGAATGTTTCAGGGGAACATGCAATGGTTGTGAGAGAAATTGAAGTATGTTTGCTCTAATTCATACGAAGTTGAGAAATCGATTGAGTTGCAAAATGTAAGAAAACTTGGTGTACGTGTACTATAATACGAGGCTCATGTTGAACATGTACATATGGATGCTAGAAAAGAAAAAAGAGAGATTATGATCCCACAGACATGTCTTATCTCAAGGATGATGAAAATCTAACGAGGTCATGGGTTTCTAGGTCTACTACAGAACGGATGGAGATGAAGCTTGATGAGGAGGCCAACAATCTAGGAGATCCACCCTGGCTGAACACATTCTTCACTTCTATTATTGAGAGGATGGAGGCAAGTGCAGATGCTAGGGCGCCGAAGATGCTTGTAGTTGTTTCTTCATCATGATTTTCACAAGTACAAATAACACTCTGAATTGGTCTTGTAGATGGTTAAGATGAGAAATAGTAAGGACGATGAGATGGGCATTGAATTTGGTTTGTAAGAATTGATAATTGCATCCTCAATATTTTTGTGTATGTATATGTCATGAATTTGGTATATTTGTATGTAATGTTTGATGAACACTAGATGATTATGTTGGTTGGCTTGAATAGATAAATAGAGTTTCTTACATTTTTTTAGCTTCTCCATGTGATGTTCTTATGTTTTATTAATTTTCTTTTAAAGTTTGTTTATTTTAGATATTGATCATGTCACAAAATTAAAAAAAAATCAAACATGCCTCTTTCTCACGATATCTTAGTGGTAAATACGGTACCATATCGTGTCATGGTGTATGCGACATAGTCGATCTACGCGATACAGCCAACCTTGTGGTCAACTCTTCTCTAACATCTTCAGGCAATCAGAAGTTCATATCTGTAATGTATCGATCGTTTGGATCATGGCATTGTGTTTGCAGAGGCCAGTGTGTGGCCAATGACGTGCTTAGCAGGTGTTTCCGTAGGTTGTGAGGCTTCGTGGGTCGGCACTTTAGGCCTAAAGCACTCACTGGTTCACTGTCTGTGAACGCGATAGTGAGGGGCATCGCGTTCATGGAATCGCTATGTGAATTGACATCTGCATGCGCGCCACGTGTCGTGTGCGGGGCAGGGCAGGCTGACGTCAGGGATTGGAAGGCGACAGCCACCTACATCGCATTCAGGTCGCGACAGTAGGCAATGTCGCATTCCCAACCGAGCTTTGTTTTAAGAGAACCTTCGCGACCTGCAGACAGCCATGCAAGATGAACTTAATCAGTTCAAGAGAAACCAAGTTTGGTCCCTTGTTCCTAGACCATCAGATCATCTTGTGATTGGCACCAAATGGGTGTTCAGGAACAAATTGGATGAAGCTAGTGTTATCACTAGAAACAAGGTTAGATTGGTAGCTTAAGACTATTCGCAGGAGGAGGTATAGATTTCGATGAAACCTATGCTCCATGGCTAGACTAGAGGCTATTCAATTTTGCTTGCTTATGCATCTGCATTGGATTTAAAACTTTTTCAAATGGATGTGTGTTGTAACCATGATTTTTAAAAATTAATAAATAAAAATCTTTAATTTAATAAATGTGAATAAATATAATTTAATTAGAATAAAGAGAAATATTTGAATTAAAGGGAATTAATCAATACCCATTATGTTAAATTAGAAGTAGGTTGTATTATGGCCCAAGCATGAAAGAATGGGCCCAAATGTGAAAGCCCATCATGGGATGGGAGATATTTAACCTAAATTTGGAGTTAAATATTAATTAATTGAATAAGGGCTAAGATAAATATTATATAACTTATATATATCCTAAAAGAGTCCTAGACTTACCCTAACCCTTTACCCACGAAATTAGATCTCCTCCCAATCCTATTAGGTAGATAAAGGAGAGAAATTGTGAGATAAATAAGGAAATTCGGAGTTTCAGGGAAAGGAAGAGTTTTAGAAGGAGAGGACTCTCTTAACACATCAATACACCCCCCAATTCGTACCAACCAAACCCTAGATCGTTGTTAGAGCTCTGGAGGATGAAGAGAAGGAGTTCTGGACGTGGAGAGCAAGGGAAGGAGGCTAGAAACCAAGGAGGATTCTCGTTCTTCGTTATCAACCCTAGGAACTATTGCTAACGAAGAAAGATAGGCAATTTCTCAAGCACAAATCGTGAAACTTTAACCCTAGGTAGCCCATACACCCCTCTTTGAAAGCCCTATAGTTTCACTATTTTTCGTTCTTTCATGAGGGAGAATTAAATGTGTGAATCCCTATTAACATCATGTACCCGAACCCTAAAGTTTGCTTTCAATCCATGCATATACCCGATCCCATGCCATGATATTATTCTCATAAATACTACATGTTCTTAGCTTTCAAACGCCTCTAGTTTCCCTAAATTCCATCATGTTCCTTTGTGAATTAATTCACTTTCAATGAACTGTGCTTATTTAGGTCACCAAAATGTGTCCTTGTTAAGCATGCACAACCCTTGTCCATTTCCTAATTACCATGTTTGTTGATAGATTTACATGTCTAATTTCATTCAAGACTGATTTCATGATTTTTCGTGGTGTATGCGATTTGTTGTGGATTTTTAAAGTGCACTGTGTCAAGTTTAGATAGCATGGACCAAATCCAAAGGGTCCTGCACCACCTGCCAGTGCTCGGGCCGAGGCTCTGAGAACGCGACAGCCCGAAAGGTCGTGTCCTCAACCTCGTCGCGACAAAGTGTCACGTCACGTTCAGAACGCGACGGGACCCTGCGTCGCAACCCTTCTCGGCAGGTCGGCCCGACCTAAACGCACCACCCCGGCCTGTCGCGACGCGCATACGTGTCGTCGCGACGGCGTCTCGGCTGGTACCTAAACGCATCGGATCTATCACAGTCAACGCGTCGGCCACCCCTGTCGCGAACTGAACGCGACAGCGACCAACATCGCGATCGGACTGTGATGGCCAGAACCTGAAATTTCATACATAACCCTACTATTTATGCCATTTAAATCTTGTTTAGCCTTCAATAAGTATTGTCATGAATAATTTCGACCTGTTAACTATTAATGAGTAATATTTATATGAAATTAATAAGTTTAAAAGCCAAGTGCACAATCTTTCATGCACTCATAATTTCTTACACTTGCACACACTAAACATACATGTTTACAATGAGACCTTATTAAATTTACTCAATAAGATATCTATAATTAAGTGTAATTAATTACTAATTTCCCTTAATTTATTATTGACACTTGTCTTCGTTTTAATCGTATGATTTGTATACCGTGAATGCGTCCCTCTACTTTGAGGACTCGAGGCAAGACGGACAATGTTTTCGTTACACACTTTTTCTTGGCATGGACCACCTCTCCATTGGGAATACTCTGACTGGACTAGGGACTCCTTGTCAAGGCCTTCGTAAGTCTCCTTGGCTTTGGTGCACGTCCTTTGCCGACGAGCTGGTTGTACCCCAAAACCCGTTACACCTTAGGGATCAGTACGATCCAACGGCCTTAGTGTTTCCTTCTTACCTTTGGATCACACCGGACCATCTGGCCCGTGGTCATGGCACGGCTAGTGGGCGGATGTGACTTCTACCAGACTGCCGGCACCCGACCTAGTGCTGTGCAACTGTTCTTATCAGTGTTTAACGTTGTTTTACGATTGTACCCCCGTCTCATCTACTATCCTTGTACTCTCATCTGTTCACTTTCACTCTACACTCTCGTCTATTTCATCTACTTCTCTCCTCTATTCTTGGTACTCTATTTGGCCATACACTTGATTGTCTAAGATAACAAACATACTATGAAGTGCAATAGGGTTTGGTCTAGTCCTGGGGAGAGCTCCCGAAGAGTGTCATTTCCTCGCGAGGGTTACATGATCAGGATGTGTACGGCTTGCATCCATGCCATTTGTTACTATCACAATTTAATCTATGACAATCAAAGTGCAATTGTTCAAGTGCGATACTATACCTCTTGGTTGATAAAATGATCGATCAGTCGTATATGCTATTTCGTTATGTGGCCAAATCTTTATCGTACTTGCTGTGCTATTTTCCATGTACTAGTGCTATCATTCTCTTACTATTGTTACATTACTCTACATGACTATGCTCTCTAGTTACTACTCTGCCATATAAGACATTAATCATTTAAGCCATGCTTATTCTCATGAGATATTAAGTCCTACTGGGCGTTATTCGCTCATCCTGCATTATTATTTCATGTGTCTCAGGTGAGTCGGATGGTGATTACCACACTTACGAGGAGGGGATGATGAGATGATGCGCAAGAGTGATCAGTTTCGTCGACCACTTCTTAGTAGTTAGCTAGTTTAGTTATGAGTCGTTATTTAGTTAGTCATTATGTGTAGCACCCCAGAAAATTTAGTAAGTAAAAAATTTGAATAAATAGAAATAAATAATTTTTATAATATTAGATTATTTAAAACATACGTACCTCTATCGTGTGTGCTAAAACACATCGAACAATTCCGTAAAAATTATAAATCGACCCCAAACATTATTACTAATGTTTCATAAAGAAATTTGTGCCATGAAAATCAGATTATCCAAGTTTAAAGTTTTTCGTGACTTATTATCGTAATTCATGAATAGTCGAAAATCATTATCACACGTACTTGGATGAGTCAGAAAATTAATAAAAAAAATCATATACGGATTTCAAATAATATCCCTAATGAACCATCAAGAATTTAGGTCAATAAAAATTATTTGGTCTAGGTTTAAGAGTTATTGTGACCGATTATCCAAATTAGAAAACAAGTCGAAAGAGCGTTCACGGAAATACGACGCAACCATAAATTAATAAAAATATTGGGGAGACTTCCACCATTATATATTAATGACCCAATATTATAATTGGGCCAATGGACAACATTTGGCCTAAAAATCAAATGAAGCAAGAAAATACTGGAAATTTGTAGCTTAAATAGCTGAAATTAGAAGAGGTAATTAGAGTTGAATTGGAAGAGATATTGCATTCTTGGCAATCCAAATTCGTGCTTAACTATGTGGGAGGTTTCCTAAAGCCTCACACACTCAAATGGAGGAAGAATTGTCAAAATAGAACTAATAAGCCAACCGCAACCCTAGTTTCCTTGTCACAATAGGACTCCTAAATACCATGGTTGCTTAATACTCTCCACCCAACCCTAGGAGATGAAATATACATTGTTGTGTTCATGGGAGGCTGGTCTTGAGCACCCAGGGAGGAGGAAACCACCCCAACTTGGAGCTTCTTCCATGCTGTGTTCTGCTTCAACCTGTGCAGACAACCCTTCTTGTGGTCGACCAAAGGTCATCAAACCATAACCAAACCTTGCAAGGCTTATACCCCTGGAAAGGGTCAAGTCTACTTCCTAACCCAGCTGGAATGTCCAATTTTGTGCAGTAACACGGAGTATTAGCGTTCTTCAAACAGTGGTCTGAACAAGGGATTTCTAAAGAACGAGACTTCATCAACCTAGAAGGTAGGTTTCTTGGGTCAAACCTTAACAATATATACCAATGTGTAGAGCATCAAGTTAACTTTCGTTTCCCACAAATTTCATTGAATTCCAATGAGTACATGTAGAGTTATAGGCGTTTTGCCAAGTCGCGCATGTCTGAGACTTTTTGTGTTCATGTCAATTTATTGCACATCTCGAGGCTATTTAGAATTATTTAAAATTATAGTTCTCTTCTCTGTCATGTTCCAACAACTTTCATCTTGAACTTTTGTCCGATAAGCCCTAGTTTAGATGATATAAGCATTGCATGGACCAAACCCCAGTTTTCTACATTTTCGGTCTGCATTTTGAACCACGTTCGGTTCAGAGGATGCGTTTCAAGCCCTGGTATCGCGTCGCGCTGGGGCGACGTGTTGCTGTGAATCGTGGCCATCGGGTATGATGCGATTAAGCATGGACCGGTCAACGGCCTGCGTGGGTCTTCGCGCTCAGCCTGGGAGTCAGCGCCAGTCAGAATCGCGTCCAGATACCCCAATGCATTTTAGGCGGTTTTCCCGCCCAGCGAATTCTTTAATGTATTTGCATGAACGTGTCGCTTTGCCATGACGTGACTCACTCTTGAAGGCGGCCACCAGTGTGGATGCGATTAAGTTTCTTCACAGTTTCGCCTATTTTGTCTGTTTACATCGTTCGGAATTGCGTCCACTGTGTAGGATGCATATTTCCAAGCTTACCCGAGGTCTGTTTAACATGGTAGCTAGGGTATAATTTGCATGTCTTGGTTCTGGTCATTACATGATGTCTATTTAATGGCTTAAAAGTGTTTAACCCATTTAAAAGTTATAAGTGCATGAATATTATTCTAATTACTTTCTTAATGATATGATCATTCATGAGACTTGTGATTCGCTCTTGTTACTGTTCTAGCTGATTAAATGATAATTATTATCTTAAAATCTTGCAAATCCATGTGTAGTTAAATGCATTGTTCATTGCATACCCTCATGTAAGTGCTTTCCGCAAGTTTAAAACCGGTGGTTTGTGAATTGAGACGCGTACATCACTACACACTTGCACATCTAGGCAGCCTTTCTTGGGGATTTGGAAGCTCTCTATCGGTCATTCGAATCGATAAGACTAGTGACCTTTTCTCTAAGACCTCCGTAAATCTCTGCTCTTCGTGGATTCCCATATGGAGGCCGAGTTGTTTGTACCATTGAAGTTCCCTGGAGATAGCGTGTACTTCCTCTCTCATCTTGTTCTCGTGAGTGTGATTTACAATCTAGACTAAAGCCATTAATGTAAAGATCGAACTAAAGTATAAATTGTACCGTTATGCTGCCAAATTTATCTCTTGACCATTGTTCTCATGAAATCATTTCAATTTACTTATTACTTGTTCTCATCATTATCATGAACATGACATTACACATGCTTACTTATTGAAACTCTCATTGGCCATTATTAATGACTGTGGGTATCTACATTAAAATTAAGTGAGATGCTGACCGGGCACGGCGAGTGTCCAAGGGCTCCAGTCTAGCCCAATGACGGAGAGTCATAAATATACTGTTAACCATGGGGTATAATGATTACTGGCGTTGCATCTGCGTTGGGAGTCGTGCGTGTCGTGTTGAATGATAGATACAATAACCACATACACGTGTCCTAGTATACATTCTTGATGGATCTTTTCTTGGTGTACATTAGTGTCTACGTGCCTAATTAGTGTTACATGATCGTGCTCATGCGTTCTTGCTTGCTTGCGTGATATGGTCATCCTGTATTTAATGCAATTATTGATATCTTGCGTTCTTGAAAACAATTGACATCAAGTGAAATCTTGCGTGCTTGTACAAAGTGATCTATTGCTAGTTCTATCTTGTCATCTTGTTCAAAAATCTTGTTCAATCATGATCACTCTATCTAGCTTGTTCATGTATCATGTTTTAATGAGTTTTATTCGCACATGAATATCATGACATTCATCGTGCTTACGTAGTTCTAAATTGTTAATCACTTATATCATTGCCCGCACATTGAGATATAAATCCTACTGGGCTAGTTTGCTCATCCCTACTTTTAACCATTCTAGGTGATTATGATGTTCAAGAGGAAGAGCCAGTCAAGGATGGGAATGCGTTCGAGTGATGAGCGTTCCAACTATGAGTATCTATAGTTAGTTTATTTTGAGTGTTAGAACGTGTAGTAGGAAGTGAGGAGTAAAATGTACTTTTCCTTTTTATTGAGTCTTAGTCCTGTAATAGTTTCTATTTGGAATACAATGAGTTGATATTTGAATACAAGATTAGTTGAGTTCAATATTTGGGCCCTATGATGATGTGTGTTGTTATACATTTAGTGCGTGCTAGCTAGAGGCTTATTTACCGACTGTTCAGTCTCGAGATATCGACTCGAATTATCCGCATTATTAATATCCGCTGTGTAATTCTCGGGACGTGACATTATGTAATAGTTTAGATTTGAATAAAGTACTCTGGGCCCTAGTTTTGGCTCTGATTAGTGAATGTAATGAAGTTTGATGAATTATTAATGAAGTTGAAGTTTGTTTGGTTTTATTGAAATTGTACAATGGTTTGTTATTTAATTCTCACTATGTACTATTTAATAACTATAATTCTGCTCCGATATTCCGCGTCGGAGAGTTACAATTTTGTGGTATCAGAGCCTAGGTTATTCTTAAGTATAGGATGATCTAGGTTAACCTGCCTTGACTTAGAGTCTAATTCCATACCTATGTGAGAAATTGGTAGAACCATGGGTAATAAGATAAAAATAAACTCACACACGCACAAACTTAGTGAAAACTCAAATATCTTACATTAAAATCTCTTTTGAAGGAACTTAAACCATAACAATGGTGATGATCAGTCTGTCCCCATGTAATTTAATTAATTACATATGTATTTGGTGATTAACAAAACTAAACTAGTTTTTATCAATAATATCTAATGAATATTTCATAAGTCTTAAAGTACAAGAAAAATACCAAGGTCAAAGAAGCCAATAAAGGTATGCATTACTTCTCTAAAGCTTTAATCTTTTCAACATGATTTTCTCAAAGTCCATATCGATTTTTGTTGAAGATCGTAACGATTTCTTTTGAGCTCGTAACGACTTGCCTGTCATAACGATTCTATAAGTTATCGCAACGACTTCTTTAGAGCTCGTAACGACTTGCCTGTCACAACGATTCTATAAGTCATTGTAACGATTTCTTTAGAACTCACAACGACTTGCTCGCCGTAACGATTCATAAGTTACCGTAACGATTCTTTAGAACTCGCAACGACTTGCTCGCCGTAACGATTTGCTTTGCACAAAGATTTCTTTAAGCGCTCATAACGATTTACTTTACGTAACGATTTCTTTAGAACACAACGTCTTGCTCGTCGTAACGATTTCATAAGGTACCATAACGATTCTTCAGTGAACACAACGAGTTGCTTTCCATAACGATTCGTTAAGTGTTTCACAACGATTTCTTCATTGAACACAACGACTTACTTTCCATAACGATTCGTTAAGTGTTTCACAATGATTTATTTAGAACACAATGACTTGCTTTGCATAACGAATTCTTCTGTGAATGTAACGATTTGGTATGGCTTATAACGACTTAGTTAAAATAACTTAATCATAACGATTTCATAAGTCATATAGCCATCGATCTCATATCTTACATCGACTTGACATTTATCTTATCTCCAAATACGTTGACTAGTCAAAGTCACGTATTATCTATCTGTCACTCCTGCATTTATGAGTTCTGAACGTATCTCTGCATGCATGCAGACAATATGTCCATTATTGTGCTTACTCTGTATACATCTTTTAAAACAAGCTATCTGGAATAGCTATTCTAGTTAATACTCACATCAACGTATACTGACAACAAGAGACAGGTTAAGTTGTCTATTGTTTTAGCATTTAATGTGTGCAGGGTCCTGAAGACATTCTATCATACAATGTTGGACCTATAGACGCCAGAAGACCCTATCTCTTTGTGTGCTCAAATGGATAAAAGATAGTTGAAGCTTCCAAATGTCAAACAGTCTAACGTCTATCAATCCAAGAGACAACTGTAATACCCCAAGGTATAAAATGATAAATAAGTAAGAAACGGTCGAGAAAACATAATGCAGTTTGTGCGCAGATGGAGAGATTAAGTAAATCTAGATCTATCTAAGTTGTGACTAAAAATGTGCTAAAGGATACTGCTATTAGTAAAGGATAATACTAAAGATAAATAGTAATGATATTACTAAAGGATACTACTAAAGGTAAGCATATTGGTAAAGAAAAAGGATGGGGATATGGATATATCCCTGTTCACACGGAACCGAGATTAAATAAAAAGAAAAAGTATAAATGTAAATAAGAGGGGCATATCTACAATTATAAAAATAGGGGGTTTCATGCAAATGTTAATTTTTCTGGGGACCCTGATATAATTTCTATCGACCCCCCATCAGAGCTCATTCGGAACATGAACGGCCGATCGAGGGGTTAGGAATGGACATATCTCTAATTTCTAAAAGTCAAAAGTAAAAATGCTAAAGACAAAAAAGCTAGGGGGTTAAGTGAAATAAAATATAAAAATCCTAGAAAATCCTAGAAATACCAAGAAACTCCTGGAATCTCCTAGAAATGGACACTTGTCCCACATCTAGGCAATGTCTATCCACTAGGGACACTTGTCCCACATCCAGGGGAGGCAGCCCAGGATCGTGCCACCTCGGGGGACACATGTCCTCATCCTATACTTCCCCTCCTCCTATAAATACACCCCCTCTCATTCCCTCTTGCCATTCCACTCATCCAAGGCATCCAAGAAGGAAGCCAGGCTAGAAGAGAAGAGAGAAGAAGGAGTGGTCGTCCCGAGGTTCTGCTGTTAGGTAGGATCTTTTAGGTAGTTCTATATCCCTAGTGAGTGAAAGTGTTGTCTGTCATGTTCTTCCTAGCCTCCTCTACATCGAAATGTCGTCGGTTCATTTTCTCGGAATCTCCCGTTACGCCGAAGTGCTGTCGGTTTGATTTCTCGGAATCTCTCGCGACATCAAAATATTGCCGATTCGTCTTCTCAAAATCCCTCTCCATGGTGGTTTGTTCACTCAAAACCCTTCTTTATGATGAGACTTTACCGATATGTTTTCTCGAAACCCTTCTTTATGTCAGAACTCTGACAGTTGGTTTTCTCAGGATTTCCATCCACGCCGATATGTTGTCAGTTTGATTTCTTAGTATCTTCCATTACGCCGGAATGCTTTCAGTTTGATTTCTTAGTATCTTCCGTTACACTGGAATGTTGTCCATTTGATTTCTTAGTATCTTCCATTACGGCGGAATGCTGTCCGTTTGATTTCTTAATATCTTCCGTTACACTGGAATACTGTCCGTTTGATTTCTTAAAATTGTTTGTTATACCGGAATGATGTCCATATGATTTCTTAATATCCGCGGTTATGTCGGAATGTTGTCCGATTGATTTCTTAATATCTTTTATTATGAATGCTGTCCGTGGGATTTCTTAATATCTTTCGTTATGATGGAATGTTGTCCGTATTATTTCTTATAATCTCCTATTATGCCGGAAAGCTGTCTGTTAATCCCAATCGGAAGTGCGGAAGCTAAGTGCCACACAGGGAAAAGTGCTATGCTATGGGAGCCACCTCTTGAGGCCACAATGGCGCAAAGTGCTACATAGCAGGAGCCACCTCTTGAGCCTGTGGGGGCCACCTCTAGAGTCCTGCCTACCTGGGGAATTCAGATATGCTATATATATATTACTAGACTATTTCTGATTTTCTGCGAACTCTGAGTTGTCAGCTCGCTACTTGAAATCGTGAACTCAAAAATGAAATTCATGCCGGTTAGGGGACTATGGTCTAGTCCCGGGAAGATCCCGAATGCTCTTAGTGCCCAGCGGTACCGTATGGAGAGTGATGACCTGGTGCTTGGCATACACCATAAGTGAAGTGTTTATAGTGACTTGCTAACAATTCATAATTCGTGAAAAGTGATTAATGTTATAGCTCTCTGATAATCTCTTAAGTGCATGATCATTATGGAAGCGTTCAGTGATAGACTTGGATTCCTCTTGACTAAAATCGTGATTATGTTCTTTACTTAATTTACTTGTTCATGAGTTGTTCATCTTTACATTTTGAGAATTGCTATTAGTAGCATTAATTATTTTTTTTACTGTGACACATGAATTCGTGCATTGTTCTAGATTCTCATTTCTTTGTTTTGATACGCAATTTTAAATTCATCCTCTTATCTTGCATACTTGCTAGTGATAGAGATCAACTTAAAGGGCAAGTTTTGCTCATCCCTATTCTCTTAACATGTTTCAGGTGATAATTAAGTGCGATCATGGCAAACAGGGTTGTGTGTCGAGAGACCCCTTCTTATTGTAATAAAGTCTAGTTAGTGGTGTCATGTTCAATATGACTATTACGTTTTAATGAGTTGTTGATATAGTCTTCCTAGTATTTTGAGACTCTCCGACTTCATGCCAAGCTTATCTATTGTAATGAATGATCCGCTATTGAAAGTTATCGCTTTATGTTACGCCTCGATATTTCCGCTGCTATTGGGACGTGACAGAATTAGTGGTATCAGAGCCACCGGTTTTTGGAGTCTTGAAGTCTTAGGATTGATAGACCCTAATAAGCAATAATCAACCTGTGAGGATTAAAGAGGAAGATATTCATAAGACAGTTTTTAGAAGCAGATATGGACATTATGAATTTGTGGTCATGCCTTTTGGATTGACAAATGCCCCAGCAGTTTTTATGCAACTAATGAACAATATATTCAGACCTTATCTGGATCAATTTATAGTGGTATTCATTGATGATATATTGATATATTCGAAGAATAAGGAAGAGCATGAATCTCATTTAAGGATCACCTTACAAACATTAAGGGAACATAAATTATATGCCAAACTGAGCAAGTGTGAATTCTTGTTGGAAAAGGTAGCCTTTTTGGGACATGTTATCTCGAAAGAAGGTATTTCAGTGGATCCTTCAAAAATTGAGGCTATTCAAAAGTGGGGGAGACCCACTACTGTCACAGAGATTAGAAGTTTCCTGGGTATGGCTAGCTATTATCGAAGATTTGTCAAGGATTTTGCTAAATAGATGTACCTTTAACCAGATTAACCAATAAAGGGGTTCCATTTATTTGGGATGAAAAATGTGAGGTCAGCTTCCAGAATTGAAGGAATGTCTAACTTTAGCTCCTGTTCTCACACTACCCATTGAAGGAAAAGATTATGAAGTTTACATTGATGCTTCAAATGTGGGCTTAGGTTGTGTGCTTATGCAAGAAAGAAAAGTAATTGCATATGCTTCTAGGCAATTAAAGACACATGAAAAGAATTATCTAGTACATGATCTAGAGTTGGCTGCAATAATATTTGCCCTCAAATTTGAAGACATTATTTATATGGAACTCAATTCATACTACATTGTGATCATAAAAGTTTGAAATATTTGTTCTCCAAAAAGGAATTGAACATGAGGCAGAGAAGATGGCTGGATATATTAAAGATTTCGACTTCTCCATTCAGTATCAACCGGGGAAAGGAAATGTAGTAGCCGATGCTCTAAGTAGATACCCAGTGGGATAGTTATCATGTATGATTTGTGGTGAATGGAAGTTACTAGAACAATTTTCAACACTAAACTTAAATGTAGACACTCCAAAGGATCATATTATGATTTCTAGCCTAAGAGTCCAATCAGATATTTTGAAAGAAATCAAAGAACAACAAGATAATGATCCAGCAATAGAGGAAATCAAAGAACAAATAGATAGCAGGCCTGAATTTCACATGGACAATGAGGGAAGACTTATGTTCCAAGAAAGAATATGTGTACCAGATCATCAGGAAATTAAGAGGAAAATATTGGAAGAAGCCCACAAGACCCATTATACAATTCATCCAGGAGCAACAAAAATGTATCAAGATTTGAAGAAGACTTATTGGTGGAACAATATGAAGAGGGAAATAGCCGAATATGTCTCCAAATGTCTAACATGTCAAAAAATTAGGCAGAACATCAAGTACCTGTTGGAAAATTGAGACCTCTAGAAATACCTGAATGGAAATGGGATAGTATCGGTATGGATTTTATTACAGGATTACCAAGAACAAGAAGTGGTCATGATAGCATTTGGGTTATTATAGATCGTCCGACCAAGGCAGCACATTTCTTACCCATAAAAACGAAATGGTCTGTGAACATTCTGGCAGCACTATATATAAAGGAGATTGTTAGATTGCATGGAATCCCAATAAATATCATTTCAGACAGAGATTCTAGATTCACATCACACTTCTAGATTGGACTAGAAACGACCTTGGGTACAAAGTTGAATTTCAGTACAGCATTTCATCCTCAAACTGATGGACAGACAGAAAGGATTAATTAGGTTATTGAAGATATGTGTAGAGCATGCATTCTAGATTTTGGAGGTGACTGGCAAGAGCATTACCACTAATGGAATTTGCCTATAATAATAGCTATCAATCCACCATTCAGATGGCACCGTTTGAAGCTCTATATGGCAGAAATTGTAGATCTCCCATATGTTGGAAAGAAATTGGTGAAGAACAGATAATTGGACCAGAAATAGTGCAAAAAACAACCAATATTATCCAGATAATCAGACAAAGAATGAAGGCAGCCCAAGACCGACAAAAGAGTTATGCAGATCAAAGCAGAAGAGAGTTGAATTCCAAGTTGGAGACCATGTATTCTTAAAAGTATCACCAAAAAGAGGACTTAAGAGATTTGGTATTAAAGGGAAACTTAGTCCGATTCATTGGACCTTTTAAAATCTTAGAAAGAATTGGGGAAGTTAGTTATAAACTAGCCTTGCCCCCTCAATTTGCAGGAGTACATGATGTCTTCCACGTTTCAATGCTTCGGAAATATATTTATGATCCATCTAACATTATTCAATTCAAAGATCTGGACCTCCAAAAGGATCTGACCTATGAAGAACAACCTACCAAGATCTTGGATCGCAAGATACAACAACTAAGGAACAAAAGCATACCAATAGTAAAAGTTCAATGGAGCAGAAGAGGGCAAGATGAAGCTACTTGGGAACGAGAAGAAACCATGCAAAAGAAATATCCAGACTTATTTGAAGGTAAGTACCTTTCTATTCTAGTTACATTTTGTAGAATTTGGGGGACCAAATTCTTATAAGTGGGGGAGGGTGTAATACCCCAAGGTATAAAATGATAAATAAGCAAGAAACGGTCGAGAAAACGTAATGCAGTTTGTGCGCAGATGGAGAGATTAAGTAAATCTAGATCTATCTAAGCTGTGACTAAAAATGTGCTAAAGGATACTGCTATTGGTAAAGGATAATACTAAAGATAAAGAGTAATGATATTACCAAAGGATACTACTAAAGGTAAGCATATTGGTAAAGAAAAAGGATGGGGATATGGATATATCCATGTTCACACGGAACCCGAGATTAAATAAAAAGAAAAAGTATAAATGTAAATAAGAGGGCATATCTACAATTATAAAAATATGGGGGTTTCATGCAAATGTTAATTTTTCTGGGGACCCTGATATAATTTCTATCGACCCCCAGAGACACAACCAGATTTCCGATCAGAGCTCATTCGGAACTTGAACGGCCGATCGAGGGGTTAGGAATGGACATATCTCTAATTTCTAAAAGTCAAAAGTAAAAATTCTAAAGACAAAAAAGCTAGGGGGTTAAGTGAAATAAAATATAAAAATCCTAGAAATACCAAGAAACTCCTGGAATCTCCTAGAAATGGACACTTGTCCCACATCTAGGCAATGTCTATCCACTAGGGACACTTGTCCCACATCTAGGGGAGGCAGCCCAGGATCGTGCCACCTCGGGGGACACATGTCCTCATCCTATACTTCCCATCCTCCTATAAATACCACCCCCTCTCATTCCTCTCCTCCCATTCCACTCATCCAAGGCATCCAAGAAGGAAGGCCAGGCTAGAAGAGAAGAGAGAAGAAGGAGTGGTCGTCCCGAGGTTATGTTGTTAGGTAGGTTCTTTTAGGTAGTTCTATATCCCTAGCGAGTGAAAGTGTTATCTGTCATGTTCTTCCTATCCTCCTCTACGTCGAAATGTCGTCGGTTCATTTTCTCGGAATCTCCCGTTACGCCGAAGTGCTGTCGGTTTGATTTCTCGAAATCTCTCGCGACATCGAAATATTGCCGATTCGTCTTCTCAAAATCCCTCTCCATGGTGGTTTGTTCACTCAAAACCCTTCTTTATGATGAGACTTTACCGGTATGTTTTCTCGAAACCCTTCTTTATGTCAGAACTCTGACAGTTGGTTTTCTCGAGATTTCCATCCACGCCGATATGCTGTCAGTTTGATTTCTTAGTATCTTCCATTACGCCGGAATGCTGTCCGTTGATTTCTTAATATCTTCCGTTACACCGGAATACTATCTGTTGATTTCTTAAAATTGTTTGTTATACCGGAATGATGTCCATATGATTTCTTAATATCCGTCGTTATGTCGGAATGCTGTCCGATTGATTTCTTAATATCTTTTATTATGAATGCTGTCCGTGGGATTTCTTAATATCTTTCGTTATGACGGAATGTTGTCCGTATTATTTCTTATAATCTCCTATTATACCGTAATACTGTCAGTTAATCCCAATCGGAAGTGCGGGAGCTAAGTGCCACACAGGGAAAAGTGCTATGCTATGGGAGCCACCTCTTGAGGCCATAATGGCGCAAAGTGCTACATAGCAGGAGCCACCTCTTGAGCCTGTGGGGGCCACCTCTAGAGTCTTGCCTACCTGGGGAATTCAGATATGCTATATATATATTACCAGACTATTTCTGATTTTCTGCGAACTCTGAGTTGTCAGCTCGCTACTTGAAATCGTGAACTCAAAAGTGAAATTCATGCCGTTTAGGGGACTATGGTCTAGTCTCGGGAAGATCCCGAATGCTCTTAGTGCCCAGCGGTACCGTATGGAGAGTGATGATCTAGTGCTTGGCATACACCATAAGTGAAGTGTCTATAGTGACTTGTTGACAATTCATAATTCGTGAAAAGTGATTAATGTTATAGCTCTCTGATAATCTCTTAAGTGCATGATCGTTATGGAACCGTTCAGTGATAGACTTGGATTCCTCTTGACTAAAATCGTGATATGTTCTTTACTTAATTACTTGTTCATGAGCTGTTCATCTTTACATTTTGAGAATTGCTATTAGTAGCATTAATTATTTTTTTTACTGTGATACATGAATTCGTGCATTGTTCTAGATTCTCATTTCTTTGTTTTGATACGCAATTTTAAATTCATCATCTTATCTTGCATACTGCTAGTGATAGAGATCAACTTAAAGGGCAGTTTTGCTCATCCCTATTCTCTTAACATGTTTCAGGTGATAATAAGTGCGATCATGGCAGACAGGGTTGTGCATCGAGAGACCCCTTGTAACGACCCTCCTCATACAGGTACGATTATACCAATCCCCATCGGTATAAAGAGTGTCATTACAGTGGGATAAAACCCAACACTAGCCGATAGGTTGAAAAGTATGTAGATAGCAATTGATTTCAGCGGAATAAATACAACAATTTAACTTAGTCCATCACCATCCCATATTCCACAATCTATATAGTGCAAAATAGAACGACAATGTCCACATTATTACATGATGAAAGAGCTACATTGTCCAAATAACATTTTTATTCAACTATGAAAGGAAAATACAACTACTACTTGCTCCTCAAAAGCCTCTCCTCCAAGATAGCGTCTCTCCCCTTAGCACGGATACCTGTCAACCTGTACGCCGAAGCAAGGGTGAGTCCAAAGACTCAGCAAGTAAAACAAAGACTTAATCTTAAACATATCACATTCACATTAAGCTATTAAACACTCATGAATACATACTATCATTTAAACTCCCAAACACATGGAACATACTCTTAGCTATCAACACATTTTTAATCACCTAGACATGCTTCATTCTATCATATGTTTATTCTAAATACTATTACTATACACTTGTACATATTCTCTACACTTAACACATAACATGATTCCTTCATTTCCACATTAATTCATTTCATGACATATTTCTACAACTAGAACATAGAATTAGACATAAAGGAATGAACAAACTAATATGATGACTATTCACTTTTCACATGCACTTTTCATATTTAATTTCACATTTTGCTTGCTGTTTTAAATGTACATACATCTCATACACATGGTTTCATATTTTATACATGATTGAGAGTTAAAACATGGTCAAATTGGTTGGCAACAATAATTACTAAAGCATGAAACTTTGTACTAAGCAACATCACATCTAGCATGGAATCTAATTAATATTACATTCATTTATCACCTTCATAACTACACTTTACTTGCTGTTTTGACATGAATTACATTCAATTACATGGATTTACATTTGTTCATATGTTATCTTATCCATTCACAATTCTACATTTTCATCTTTCATGTTGCATAAATGACATGGTTACTCATGTTTATTCACATACACTATTACATGAAGAACAATAAACTACATGACATGATGATAGCATGATATTGCAAATGAGGTAATTAATGCATGAAAACATGAACATTATGCATTACTACATCGGTTTTCACATGCAAGCACACTCTCAATAACATTAACTGTCTCTTACATATCTTTTCACATATTCTTCACATCATTTACTCTTGGTTTTCATTTATCACATATCATATCATTTGCACTCATCATGTGCCACATTCGCATATAATCTTACACTTTATACATATTCCAATTACTTAAAATGCCATGACACATAGTCCTAACTACCTTTTAGAGGACACAAAAAATATCTCATACTCATAACTCATCACATCTCATACACATAACTCATAACACAACTCATATCACATACCCACCACCTAGGCAATGAATGGTGAATCTTGGTAACTGCGCAGACCGGGAGAAGCTCTCTCCACCCTATCCAGTGGTACTTGTCCACCTCCGGTTTTTCCCAATGCCTTTAGGACAAACTTTTACAATGTAGAGCCTTCCATAGGGACTTTTCTATGTACAGCTCTCGAAGCCTCTAGGGTAGCAGTGTCATTCTCGGCCCAATTATTTCACATTCACTTTATCACATTCTTACACTTTATTTACATTGTTCACATATATAATTGATCACTTAAAGTATCTTATTTGTCAATTGCACATGTCTTGATTAGCCTAATCATGAACTACTATTTTCAGAAATAAAACATCTTACAACCAGTCCTAACATGCTGTATATTTGCAGGATTATACCAGATCAAATTCAACACATCTAATATGTGAATTTCAACGGTTTAACTAGAAATTATAATTACTGTCATCAATTGAGGTCTAAATTTTTATCACAGGTTATCATCAATAAGTATGTCACATATGAAATTTTCTGGATTTTTCGAACAGTAAACATAATTTCTACAATTAAATCTAGAATTCAGACATATTTATCGAAATATCATTAAGCATGAGACATATCAATATGTTTAGGCATTAACAGAACAAAAACCTAATACCAACATTCAATCTGTCATGGAAAATTTATGAAAATTAATTCATCACAAAATCCATTTATACTAGATTTAAACATGTTCATATCATGCTCATTACTCAGTCACTGAATTTTAATAATTAACATGGTTCATAGAAAATTTAGGCAACCTCATGATATGACTTACTGACAGTATACAATTACCCATAAAATTTTCAGAGTATACCCATGTCCAGAAATTATTTAAACAGCAAAAGAAGATCAAAAAGTAACACTTTCAGGTCCTGAAGAAGTAGACGTCAGGGATGTTGCCGTCAACTTCTTCTGAAGAACTTGACTGCAACCTATGTTGCCTTCTACTTGCTCCCAGCAGCACATACATACGACTTTTCACAACGGTGAATTCGGGGTTCCAAGACGCGAGGAAAAATCCGTAAAAATACCTAGGACTTAGGGGACATGTATAGGATCAAGATCTAGGTTTACTTGCCTCTTAAAAAATCTACAAAGATCAGATCGTCGGAAGCCCTTTTCGGCCTTGTCAAAAAGGTGCTCGGAAACGCCTTAGATCTTCTTCTCCTGTCGATGTAGATGGCTCCTCGGAGTTGGAATCTCTTCCTCTATGTATAGGCTACCTCCCCAGATGATGTAGCTCTTCGGGGAACACCTCCAGTGACGGATCCGGCCTTCTAAAGATCAGCTTTTCACCATCTCGGAGCTAGGGTTTTCACCAAATGTTGAAAGCCTTTTCCTCATCCAAGAGTGGGTATTTTATAGGTTCAAGGGTTGGGGTACGCATTAGGGTAGGTTACCAAAGGTTTAGGAAGGGTTTCCTAATCTGAAACTAGCCAAAACACGGACATTACAATTCTGGAACCGTTACGCAGCTGGATATTAACGTCAACATCGGTTGTAGTCACCTGGAAGTTGACGTCAAGGTCTGGCTGCCGCCCACTGGGGGTTGGCGTCCAGGTCTGGCCGCCCACTGTGGGTTGGCGTCCAGCCTGGCCGCCAGCACTGTCTTGGCAGCCGAAACACCGATAAACCTAGAATTCATGCATATTGCACTAAAATAATTTAGTATATGCAAAAATAATTTCATATATCATTACCACATAAAATACTTGCATTATGTAATATTTAATTAATTACAACTTACACTAATCATAATTAAGAACAATATGCATCAATACATACATATATGCACACATACGTACACATTGCATAATTACATACATTACGCATGAACTTATGATTAAAATGTGTCCATTATTAGTTAAATATTGTATGCATATTATCATCCAAGTACTTACATACCCTAATTAATTTAACACGCTTAAAGTAGATAAATATTATTTAAACAAGATAACACATGTATGTATACATACGCACATCCTAACACTAACTACGTGCATTAAAATAATTAAATACAATAGGCACCTCAATAATTAGATAATTCACACACGTTTAAATATATAATTTGCATGCTCAGAAATAAACTCATGATTACTTACAAAGTGTATGATAATAATTTCTTACTATGTGTACAACACGCACCATACGCATGAGATTTACATACATTGATAACTAGATAATGCATGCACAATTATGTATGTTTTATACTTGTATGAAAATAGCATACATATACTTACATGGTCCATAGCAAATTATCTATTACATGGACAATAATATCTATGTATTATTCACATACTATAGATGAATTGATGTACATAGGATTAAATAGATAGATATCATATGTATAAGGTAACATACATATATGTATATTTTTACACACAACCTCCATGGAATAGGCAGGATGGTATGCACTTCAAGATTTAGATAATGCATGCATAATTTTTAAGATACAGTTTGGAATAAGTTATCTATGAATAATTATACAACAAAAGAAATCCTTGCATGCACATACTTCAATTATCCTATGCATAAATATATAGGCATTTACAACATAATTATATACATTATGCATGAAATAGATAAACATAATATGCACATCGGTAGTTAGATTAGCATGCATAGTATTACTTAAGTATTACAAGCCTAGTATTTTAGTATACACAATACACATCAATTTAGCTAATTGCCTATTCTCACAAAAATATTATATATATATATATGCATGAGTTCATAAGGAATATAGAAATTATAATACGCACAATTGAATACACACACTATACACACACAAATAATTATACATGCACAATATAAAATGAATAAAAATTTCGGGGTATCACACTCTCCCCCCCTTGAAAAGATCTTCGTCCTCGAAGATCGAATCACCTGTATGACGTCGCCGAGATCATTTCTGACTAATCCTTGCTCCTTTATGATTACTGATGAAGCATCTCTTGAGACGAACTTTGTCTTCAGGTTCGGACATTCCTTAAGCCGATGATCTTTGCTGTCACATCTAAGACACCTTCCTTCCATTCACCAACATGCATTACCGCCATGACGCTTCCCACAATGAATGCATTCGGGCTTCTCACTGCCTGATGCCACAGTTGATTGTTGACCTTCCATGAGTTTCTTCATCTTCCTATCTTGCCTTTGGAATGGATTTGGTGCTTCCTCCTTTTGATCTTCATTTTCTCCTTGATATGATTCCACTTTATTCTCTTCTTGGTCGCCACGCCTAGGACTTCTTCCAAGGTACGGGAATCAAGCTCTAAAAGCCTAGTCCTCACTGATGGTTTGAGTCCTTTCACGAAATTCTTTAACTTGCGGTTCTGCTCATACCTCCTAGACTGAGCATTACGTCTACCACGTCCAGCCATAATCTGCAAAATAGTTAATTAGTTAGAATCTAGGTTACTAATCCTAACTATCTTCCTTAACTATCTTCCATTCGTTATTAGTAATTTCTACATTTATGGACAATTCCCTAAAAGACTTTGCAATATGGTGGTGATGATGGTCTATCCATGTACAGTTTCAACCTTGGGCTCTGATACCAATCTTGTAACGACCCTCCTCATACCGGTACGATTATACCATCCCCATCGGTATAAGAGCGTCATTACAGTGGGATAAAACCCAACACTAGCCGATAGGTTGAAAAGTACGTAGATAGCAATTGATTTCAGCGAATAATACAACAATTAACTTAGTCCATCACCATCCCATATTCCACAATCTATATAGTGCAAAATAGAACGACAATGTCCACATTATTACATGATGAAAGAGCTACATTGTCCAAATAACATTTTTATTCAACTATGAAAGGAAAATACAACTACTACTTGCTCCTCAAAAGCCTCTCCTCCAAGATAGCGTCTCTCCCCTTAGCACGGATACCTGTCAACCTGTACGCCGAAGCAAGGTGAGTCCAAAGACTCAGCAAGTAAAACAAAGACTTAATCTTAAACATATCACATTCACATTAAGCTATTAAACACTCATGAATACATACTATCATTTAAACTCCCAACACATGAACATACTCTTAGCTATCAACACATTTTTAATCACCTAGACATGCTTCATTCTATCATATGTTTATTCTAAATCATGGATACTATTACTATACACTTGTACATATTCTCTACACTTAACACATAACATGATTCCTTCATTTCCACATTAATTCATTTCATGACATATTTCTACAACTAGAACATAGAATTAGACATAAAGGAATGACAAACTAGTATGATGACTATTCACTTTTCACATGCACTTTTCATATTTAATTTCACATTTTGCTTGCTGTTTTAAATGTACATACATCTCATACACATGGTTTCATATTTTATAATATGAATTGAGAAGTTAAAACATGGTCAATTGGTGGCAACAATAATTACTAAGCATGAAACTTTGTACTAAGCAAACATCACATCTAGCATGGAATCTAATTAATATTACATACATTTATCACCTTCATAACTACACTTTACTTGTTGTTTTGACATGAATTACATTCAATTACATGGATTTACATTTGTTCATATGTATCTTATCCAATCACAATTTTACATTTTCATCTTTCATGTTGCATAAATGACATAGTTACTCATGTTTATTCACATACACTATTACATGAACAATAAACTACATGACATGATGATAAGCATGATATTGCAAATGAGGTAATTAATGCATGAAAACATGAACATTATGCATTACTACATCGTTTTCACATGCAAGCACACTCTCAATAACATTAACTGTCTCTTACATATCTTTTCACATATTCTTCACATCATTTACTCTTTGTTTTCATTTATCACAGATCATATCATTTGCACTCATCATGTGCCACATTCGCATATAATCTTACACTTTATACATATTCCAATTACTTAAAATGCCTTGACACATAGTCCTAACTACCTTTGGAGGACACAAACAAATATCTCATACTCATAACTCATCACATCTCATAAACATAACTCATAACACAACTCATATCACATACCCACCACCTAGGCAATGAAGTGGTGAATCTTGGTAACTGCGCAGACCGGGAGAAGCTCTCTCCACCTCCACCTCTCAGTGGTACTTGTCCACCTCGGGTTTTTCTCAATGCCTTTAGCACAAACTTACAATGTAGAGCCTTCCTAGGGACTTTTCTATGTACAGTTCTCGAAGCCTCTAGGGTAGCAGTGTCATTCTCGGCCCAATTATTTCACATTCACTTTATCACATTCTTACACTTTATTTACATTGTTCACATATATTAATTGATCACTTAAAGTATCTTATTTGTCAATTGCACATGTCTTGATTAGCCTAATCATGAACCTACTATTTTCAGAAATAAACACATCTTACAATACAGTCCTAACATGCTGTATATTTGCAGGATTATACCAGATCAAATTCAACACATCTAATATGAAATTTCAACGGTTTAACTAGAAATTATAATTACTGTCATCAATTGAGGTCTAAATTTTTATCACAGGTTATCATCAATAAGTATGTCACATATGAAATTTTCTGGATTTTTCGGACAGTAAACATAATTTCTACATTAAATCTAGAATTCAGACATATTTATCGAAATATCATAAGCATGAGACATATCAATATTTTAGTCATTAATAGAACAAAAACCTAATACCAACATTCAATCTGTCATGGAAAATTTATGAAAACTAATTCATCACAAAATCCATTTATACTAGATTTAAACATGTTCATATCATGCTCATTACTCAGTCACTGAATTTTAATAATTACATGGTTCATAGAAAATTTAGGCAACCTCATGATATGACTTACTGACAGTATACAATTACCCATAAAATTTTCAGAGTATACCCATGTCCAGAAATTATTTAACAGCAAAAGAAGATCAAAAAGTAACACTTTCAGGTCCTGAAGAAGTAGACGTCAAGGATGTTGCCGTCAACTTCTTCTGAAGAACTTGACTGCAACCTATGTTGCCTTCTACTTGCTCCCAGCAGCACATACATACGACTTTTCATACAACGGTGAATTCGGGGTTCCAAGACGCGAGGAAAAATCCGTAAAAATACCTAGGACTTAGGGGACATGTATAGGATCAAGATCTAGGTTTACTTGCCTCTTCAAAATTCTACAAAGATCAGAATCGTCGGTGAAGCCCTTTTCGGCCCTGTCAAAAAGGTGCTCGGAACGCCTTAGATCTTCTTCTCCTGTCGATGTAGATGGCTCCTCGGAGTTGGAATCTCTTCCTCTATGTATAGCTACCTCCCAGTTGATGTAGCTCCTCGAGGAACACCTCCAAGTGACGGATCCGGCCTTCTAAAGATCAATTTTTCACAATCTCGGAGCTAGGGTTTTCACCAAATGTTGAAAGCCTTTTCCTCATCCAAGAGTGGGTATTTTATAGGTTCAAGGGTTGGGGTACGCATTAGGGTAGGTTACCAAAGGTTTAGGAAGGGTTTCCTAATCTGAACCTAGCCAAAACACGGACATTACAATTCTGGAACCGTTACACACTGATATTAACGTCAACATCGGTTGTAGTCAACCTGGCAGTTGACGTCAAGGTCTGGCCGCCCACTGGGGGTTGGCGTACAGGTCTGGCCGCCCACTGTGGGTTGGCGCCAGGCCTGGCCGCCAGCACTGTCTTGGCAGCCGAAACACCGATAAACCTAGAATTTCATGCATATTGCACTAAAATAATTTAGTATATGCAAAAATAATTTCAATATCATTACCACATAAAATACTTGCATTATGTAATATTTAATTAATTACAACTTACACTAATCATAATTAAGAACAATATGCATCAATACATACATATATGCACACATACGTACACATTGCATAATTACATACATTACGCATGAACTTATGATCAAATGTGTCCATTATTAGTTAAATATTGTATGTATATTATCATCCAAGTACTTTACATACCCTAATTAATTTAACACGCTTAAAGTAGATAAATATTATTTAAACAAGGATAACACATGTATGTATACATACGCACATCCATACACTAACTACGTGCATTAAAATAATTAAATACAATAGGCACCTCAATAATTAGATAATTCACACACGTTTAAATATATAATTTGCATGCTCATAAATAAACTCATGATTACTTACAAAGTGTGATAATAATTTCTTACTATGCGTACAACACGCACCATACGCATGAGATTTACATACATTGATAACTAGATAATGCATGCACAATATGTATGCTTTATACTTGTATGAAAATAGCATACATATACTTACATGGTCCATAGCAAATTATCTATTACATGGACAATAATATCTATGTATTATTCACATACTATAGATGAATTGATGTACATAGGATTAAATAGATAGATATCATATGTATAAGGTAACATACATATATGTATATTTTTACACACAACCTCCATGGAATAGGCAGGATGGTATGCACTTCAAGATTTAGATAATGCATGCATAATATTATTAAGATACAGTTTGGAATAAGTTATCTATGAATATTTTATACAACAAAAGAAATCCTTGCATGCACATACTTCAATTATCCTATGCATACATATATAGGCATTCACAACATAATATATACATTATGCATGAAATAGATAAACATAATATGCATATCGGTAGTTAGATTAGCATGCATAGTATTACTTAAGTATTACAAGCCTAGTATTTTAGTATACACAATACACATCAATTTAGCTAATTGCCTATTCTCACAAAAATATTATATATAAATATATTGCATGAGTTCATAAGGAATATAGAATTATAATCACACAATTGAATACACACACTATACACACAACAATAATTATACATGCACAATATAAAATGAATAAAATTTTCGGGTATCACACCCCTTCTTATTGTATAAACTCTAGTTATGGTTCATGTTTATATGACTATTACGTTTTAATGAGTTTGTTATATAGTCTTCCTAGTATTTTGAGACTCTCCGACTTCATGCCAAGCTTATCTATTGTAATGAATGATCCGCTAATGAAAGTTATCGCTTTAATCTGTTACGCCTCGATATTTCCGCTGCTATGGGACGTGACAACAACGATACTTCAACGGCCGTATTTCAAAAGGACCATAAACTCAAAGACAGAAGTGAGAACAACCAATGAAGTAGAGAACAGCATCTCGTATTCAAGCATTCACATTCTTCGACAAGAAGTCCAGAGCCAAGACTTCATTCCACCTAGCTTTCCGCTCTTTGCTCTCCTCACTGTAGTGAAAATCTTGAGAGAGCTTGTGTAGTTCTGAAATGTGCTAGCATAGATTCTTTGCTCTCAGTGCTAGTGGCTTCAGATCTTGGCTTGTTAAAGCTTGATCTAGGGCTTGATTTTATTCCATTCTCTTTGTGTTGTTTCCCTTCGGTTGTGAAAGAAGACCTGTGTGGTATCCAGGGTGTTGTTCCTTTCAGTTGTGAAGGAAGACCTGGTGGGGTATCCAGGGTGTTGTTATTCCCTTCGGGTGTGAAGGAAGACCAGCCGAGCTGGGTGCTGTAGTGTCCTTAAGGGGAATGTACCCTAGTTAGTAGAAACCTTAGTGGTTGCTCAGGGACTGGACGTAGGACTCCTAAGAAAAGGAGGTCCGAACCAGGATAATCCTTTGTGTCGTGTGATTGCTTCTTGTGTGTTTGATATTTCAACTAACGGTCACTAACCTCCTTCGAAGAACGTTTTGTGGAATGTTTTTTTGTTACAGGTATCTTCTAGATTATTTTTAAAAGAACCCATTCACCCCCCCCTCTGGGCTCGTCAACTGGGCAACAAGTGGTATCAGAGCGAGTCTCTTCGACAAAGAAGTAAATCCAACGATCTGAAGAGTAAAGATCCATGGCAGCCCAAGGTAACTTTGAAGGTCAGTCTGTCAACCGACCCCCTCTCTTCGATGGTGAAGACTATCCTTACTGAAGACCGAATGAATACTTTCTACAAGGCCACGACTATCAAATTTGGTCCATAGTAGAAGAATGCGATCTGGTAGTCACAAATGAGAAAGCGCAGTGGACAGATGATGACAGAAGAAGATCTCCTTGAATTGCAAAGCAAAGAGTATCTTATGTTGTGCTCTAAGTAAGAAGGAGTTCAACAGGTTTCAGCCTGCAAATCCTCAATGGAAATGTGGGAAAAGCTCAGGATCACATATGAAGGCACAGACAAGGTAAAGGAAACAAGAATCGACATTCTTGTCACTCAGTATGAGAGATTTCAGATGCAATCAGGTGAATCCATAACTCAAATGTTCAGTCGGTTCACTGACATCACAAATGGACTAGCTGGTCTGGGGAAAACCTTTGAGATTGGAGACATGGGAGGAAAATACATTAGATCCTTACCGTCCACATGGACCCCAAAGGTCACAGCAATAGAAGAAGCTAATGACCTGAAGAGAATGTCAGTAGAAAGCTCATTGGGTCCCTCATGCCCCATGAGATCAACATGGAAAGGCTAGGAGAGTCCTCTAGCAGAAGAAGCACTCCAACGCCTTAAAAGCTAAGAAGATTCACCAGAAGCAAGTTCAGCTAGAGTGAAAGTGATGTGGACAGCGAGAATGAGGAAGCATGCTATCTAGAAGATTGCAGCGGATTTTGGCTAAGAAGAAGAAGTTCCAATCTAGTAGAAGCCTTCAAAAGGAATAAGGACTTCAGAAGCCAGATGGAAAAAGATGAAGAAAGGAGAACCCATCTGCTATGAATGTAAGCAGCCAGGACACATTAAAGCTGAGTGTCCAAAATTCAAGAAGCCGGAGTTCAGGAAGAAGACAACTCCAAAGTTCAGAAAGTAAAAAAGAAGGCATGGCAGCACATGGGAAAACAGTAGCGACTCAGACAAGGATCAAACTCCTGCAGCGATGATGAAGAAGCCCATTTGGCTTTCATGGCAAATACTGAAGATAAGGTAACTTCTGACTCCTCTTTTGATTCTGCAATGATTCTGATTCAGATAATTTAGAGGAAGCATTTAATGAACTATATAATAAATATAAAGAAGTAACTAAACTATTAAAGCCAGTAGAAAAATAGTACTTGTTAGAAAACACAACTCTGATCTGAAAACGGAAAATGAAGAGTTAGAAAAACAAATAACTGAACTTAAAAGAAGAATGAATTATTATGTAAGACTTAAAAGATAATAAATAAATACGAATAGTAAATAGGAAAATACAGATGAACTAAGAACTGAATCAAGACTCTAACAGAAGAAAACATAATTTCTAGCACGTTAGAAAAATTCACAAATGGTAAAACTCATTCATATTAAAAGGTGCTAGAAGATCAGGTAAGAAGAAAATGGATTAAGATATACACCCCCAGATAATGAAGAAACCATAGTTTATCCCAAACATATCCAACACCAAAATTTGTACCTGAACAAGATATAGCATACAAGCTGATTTCAAATATAAGAAAGGTAACGAAATTATCATGTGTAGTCACTGCAACAAGTTAGGACATATCATACGACATGCCCAACAAGACATAGAAATAGATAATAAAAAGTAAAATCATGATACTAACCATCAGGACCCAAAGAATTTGGGTACCTAAAGCTTGATGATTTCATTTCAGGTTAACCCTCGAACATCCAAATGGTACTTGGATAGTGGTGCTCAAGCACATGTCAGGAAACCAGAAATTATTTACTCATCTCCAAGCTGAAGAAGGAATAGTTACTTATGGAGATAATGGGAAAGGACATAATGGCAGCGGCTCTGTGAATAGTAAAGGAGAACAGTTATAGAAGAGTGTTGCTTGTCAAAGGTTGAAGCATAATCTCATTAGCCAGCCAGTTATGTGACAGAGGCCATCAGATCAAGTTTCAAGAGTCAAAGTGCAGCATACTGAAGATGGAGCAGTCATCTTTGAAGCTAATAGAGAAAAGATTTGTATGTGCTCTATCTTGAGGAACTCAAGAAACAAAACGTCTGTCTGGCAGCAAACAAGGATAAATCAACTGAATTATGGCACAGACGACTAGGTCATTGCAGCATAGATGGCATGAGAAAATTGCTGAAGAAGATCTTGTGGAAGGTCTACCTAGGTCAGTACAAAAAGGAAGGTGTCTGTAGACCTTGTGCTAAGGAAAGCACATCAAAAGCTCCTTCAAGTCAAAGACGGTGGTAACCACCTCAAAATCCTTAGAGCTCCTTCACATGGATCTATTTGGGCCAATGAGGACTACCAGTCTGGAGGAAAGAACTTTGTAATTGTCATAGTCGATGATTACTCAAGATTCACATGGGTATCATTTCTAGAGCATAAGATGAAACATTTGACAACTTTGTCATTTCAGCAAGAAAGTTCAGAAGGATCAAAGTTCCATTGTTTCTATCCGATCAGATCATGGGGTGAATTTCAGAATGAAAAATTTGTTAAGTTCTGTGATGATCAGGAATTGTCATAATTTCTCAGCACCAAGGACACCACAGCAAAATGGAATTGCTGAGAGAAAGAATAGAACTCTATTGGATATGGCAAGAACAAGTTATCAGAATATGATCTGCCAAGGTATTTTTGGGCTGAAGCAGTCAACACAGCAAGCTACATTATCAACAGTAAGATCAGGCCAATCCTGAAGAAGACTGCATATGAACTGTTCAAAGGAAGAAACCAAAGATCAGCCACTTCAGGACATTTGGATGTCCTGGCTTCATCCACAACAATGGAAAAAGAGACATTGGTAAGTTGGATGTCAAATCAGATGAAGGTATCTTCATGGGTACACCTCTAAACCCAAGGCTATAGAGTATTTAATAAACACACTTTATTAATTGAACAGTCTGTACATATATTTTTGATGAACTAACCCTTCATTGAAAAGAAGAAGATAGTGATAATGATGATGCAGATAAGCTGTCAAGAAACTAAGAATACATCAATTGAGGACAAGGATGACCACCTCTGGAAGACTTGCAACAAAAGGAAATTACACATGAAATATTCCAAAGGAATGGATACACAAGAAAGATCACCCACTTGAGAATATTATTGGTGATCCATCTAGGGGGTAAGAACCAGAGGTAATGTTATTCCTTGTGATTACCTAGCTTTTGTTTCTCAAAGAGAGCTAGGACAGTTAAGCTCTTACTGATGAATCTTGGATAATAGCCATACAAGATGAATTAATCAATTCAAGAGAAACCAAGTATGGTCACTTGTTCCTAGACCATCAGACCATCCAGTCATTGGCACCAATGGGTGTTCAGAAATAAACTTGATGAAACTGGTGCAATCTTAGAACAAGGCCAGATTGGTAGCTCAAGGCTATTCTCAAGAGGAAGGCATAAGATCTGATGAAATCTATACACCTGTAGCTAGACTTGAGGCTATTAGAATATTACTTGCATATGCATCAGCTTTGAATTTAACATTATTTCAAATGGATGTCAATTTTGCATTTTTAAATGGTTTTATAAAAGAGGAGTTTATGTGGAACAACCCCCGGTTTTGATGACACAGAATTTCCTAATCATGTTTTCAAACTTCACAAGGCATTATATGGTTTAAAGCAAGCATCGAGAGCCTGGTATGAAGGCTTAGCTCTTTTCTTTAAACCATGGTTTCAGTAGAGGTCAAGTAGATAGTACTCTTTTCATAAAGTCAAAGGTCAAACACATTCTACTAGTTCAAATTTATGTAGATGATATTATTTTTGGTTCTACTGATGAATCCCTTTGCAAGTACTTTGAAAAGTTGATGCAGGGAGAATTTGAAATGAGCATGATGGGAGACTCAATTATTTCCTTACTACAAATCAAATAAGGAAAGGAAGGACTCACATCTGTCAAGCAAAGTACACAAAAGAAAATCTTGATGAAATTGGATTCGATAATCCAAACCACTGTCAACACCAATAGTACCTCAACAAGGATGGACAGTGATAAAGATGGTAAGAAAGTAGATCAAAAGATCTACAGAGGTATGATAGGTTCACTCCTTATTTAAACAACTAGTAGACCTGATATTTTATTTAGTGTATGCATGTGTGCTAGGTATCAAGGCGATCCTAAAGAATCACATTTAATTTCTGTGAAAAGAATATTTAGATATTTAGGAAGAACTCATGACTTAGGTCTGTGGTATCCAAAATGTTTGTGAAATTAACTTATTAGGTTATTCTGATGCTGACTATGCTGGATGCAAATTAGATAGAAAAAGCACCAGTGGTTGTTGTCATTTCTTACAGGATGTTTGATATCTTGGTCTTCAAAGAAACAAAATTCAGTGGCACTATCTACAGCTGAAGCTGAGTACGTAGCTGCTGGAAGTTGTTGTACACACTCTTATGGATAAAGCAACAACTTGAAGATTTCGGATTAAACATCAAATCCATTCCATTGTTGTGTGATAACACCAGTGCCATTAATCTCACCAAGAATCCAGTTCAACATTCAAGGACCAAGCATATTGAGGTTAGATATCATTTTATTCGTGATCATGTAGCAAATGGTAATTTGAAATATCTTTTATTGATACAATGGTCAGTTAGCAGACATTTTCACAAAAGCCTTACCCGAGGAGAGATTCACATCTCTTAGAAGGGAATTAGGCATGTGCAATTTGTGAAAAAGTTTTTATTTAAAACTGGCACATTAAATTTCAGAATTAAGTAATTTTTCCCTCCATGGCTTTAAGCAAAAGAAATTCAAATTATCCTTTGTAACCGCTCTCTCATTGAAGTCAGTTTGAATAGTCAAACTCTTTTGTCTTCTTCTGCCGCTTTTGGCACCTCACTTTTCACAACGCATTAATTTATTCCTAAAAATTGAATGAGATTTTGACATCGACTCTCTGCTAGTCTTTGAAGCTTTTCTTCTCTCTCTTCCCGTGAAATTTCTTGAGGGATCTCTTCCTCCTTCCTTCTCAATCCTCCAGAAAACCTCCACACTTGATTCCATGGCCTCTCAGCCGTTTCCGGGAGTTTGGGTGGCTACAGTGCCGAGTTCCTCACTCCTGAGCAGCAGGAGAGGGTCAAGTTCGTGAAGACCAAAGTGTGTGGGAACAAGACAGTGGACGTGCTGATCTTGAAAAGAATGGTATGTACAGTGTTGTTGAAGCCTTAATCAGGATGCAATGGATGGGAGTACAACCAACTTTCTCTGAGGTAAGTTATCCAGACCTCATGAAGGCCTTCTATGTATGCTTGAAGACTCAAGAAGATGGGTCCCTGGTCTCATATGTCAAGGAACCCAGATTAAGATAGATAGTGAGCTTTTGCATGAGTTGTTTGGAGTAACAACATCCGGGCACAGTGGGGTTCACTTCGTGAACGCCCAAGTCAAGGGTCTTGGCATTGTGGGGCCAGGATATAGATTAAGAGATGGTAAACTTGACATCAACCAGCTGAATGCGTTCAACCGCCTCCTTCACTTCATAGTGTGTCAGATTTTGATTCCAAGAAGCGCCACATTCTCCACCTATTCAAAGGTAGATTCTGACATGATGTTTTGGGCCATACAGAACAAGAAATTAACATGGCCACAGTGATGATGGAAAAATGACTATTGCCAGAAATCAGATTTGGGACACAAAAAGCAAGCTCAATGTTTCCTTGCCGTATGCCCATCTGCTCACCAAGTTTTCAAGCACTTTGGTATTGATCTGGCAGGAGCATTGTTGAGAAATCGGGCCAATCATTAGGTCCAGAAATCTCAGAAAAGTGGTTTTTCAGTTATAGATGTGTTTGGTCTAAGACCACAGTGGCCGAGGGAGAGGCCATCATAGGTGATATTCCTGAAATTCCTGATGTTTCAGGAGAAGCAGCAGAGCAACTAGCAGCAGTCCAAGCAGCAGTAGAACAGAGAATAGAGATTGAGCCTGCAGTTCCTTCTCTTCCAGCAAAAGCAGCAGTTGAGGCTGTAGGGTCGCCCCTTGACCAAATAGTTTCACTTTCTCCAGAAGGTCCTGTAGAAGAAGCAGGGTAGTGCAGCTAATCTGCCCACCTCCATTATTGCCTCCATTCTCAGAGATGTAGTAGATTCAGTTCTCTCCACTCAGTCCCCTCAGAGAGGCTAGGCACAAAAGGAAAGAAGTGGAGTCCGAAGTCTCCTCTTATCAATACTCCATTTGAAAGGCAATGAGGCAGAAGATTGTGATAAATTTGAAGCCTGTGATTGAGAGACTTGATGCCCAAGGAACTATTCTATGTTCCCTTCAGTCTGATGTATCCTCCACCTTCATGAGCCAAGCTTCAGCTTCAAAGGAAATCTCCAACATAAGAAATGCCATGAATGGTTTAACCAGAGAATGGGCACCATGAAACATTTGCTGGGAGACATTCTCAAAGTGGTTGGAGCTCAACTCCTCCTCCTCCACCTCCTGCAGCCCAGTTCCAGAGTCAGGGCCTTCAAGCCATCATTTCAAGAGGCAGGGCCAACAGGGCCAGAAGCAGCAGCAGCACCAGCAGAGGCAGCAGTAAATGTGGAAAGGCCATCAGGGCCAGCTGACCAGTTTGAAGGACCTCCAGGGCCATCTGAGAAAGTGTCAGGGCCATCCGGGCCATTGGAGAGTGAACCTGTGCAGGCAGAGGCTGAAGAAGACTCATGGGCACCCAAGCCCCCAGCTCCCTCTTCTCCCTCTCACACACCTATTCCTCCAACTCCACCCTCAGCTCCTACAGCTCCTCCTGCTCCACAAACATTCAAGAAGCCTCAATCCAGACCAATTTCCTCTCCCACTCCATTTCCTCCTCATTCCACCTCATCTCCTGCCTCCTCTACTACAATTCCTTCTCCTATCCTTGAGGACCCTCTAGCATCCTCAACTGGAGCCTCCTCCTCCTCCTCTGATCCCTCCCTTGGACCAGTTGATGACCTCCCACTACTTCACATTCTTTTCTTCATCCTACTCCTCCACCATCTTTCATCACTATCATACCTGAAAGAGCCAACTAACTCTCCCTTTATGGAAAAGATAAAGAATGAGTTTGAGGAAAGGATCCTCAGGTCTGTGTTGAAGGTTGGTGAACATGTCCATAAGGCAGACTCTTCCAGTCCTGCCCTCAAGAAGAGGAAACTTGCTTCTACTTCCTCCATTTCCTCTGAACCTAAATACCCACCTTTGTGGTTTTCTCTTACAGTGGACAACAAACATCACTCACTGTACAGAGAATATCTCTCAAAGGTTGTTCTTGCAACTATCATAATAGCCTTCCCTTCTTGATCTCACAGATCATTTGCACACCATTCTACCTACACTTCTCTTACAAAATCCAAAAAATCCAGAATTTTCTCTCTTGCCCACTCCAATCAGAAGACCAATGGGGCAAAGGTCACAAGGATCTCTTCAAGAAATTTATTCTTGCCAAATCTGCTAGATTCCCTCCAAGGGACCACTCCCTGACCTTATCAGAATGGTTCAGTTGTATCATAGAGAACTTTGGGCACCCTTCATTCATAAGGAAATCAAAATGATCAGACATTTCATGCTCTTCAACAATTACGATATGTCCATAGACTTCCCGAGGTTCAGCTTAGCCAATTCAGAAAGGCCATTTCAGCTATGACTCCGGATATCTCCCAAACTTCAGATGTTCAGGTAGATTTTGCTCCCCCAAGTGCCTGAAGAGTAGCCCTTCCTCAAATCCATTTTCTAGTTATGGAATCTGTGGACGTCTCGTTTCGCCTCCGTTCTCGTGGCCGATGTGTGTGGCCCTCCTCGGCGGGGTTTCACAGACGTGCCGCTCCCTCGTTGGCGATGAAGGACATACCGGTTGACCTCATTACTCCCCGTTTGACTTTTTGACTGAGGAGAAACAAAAGGAACCGGTGAAGTATTGAATGTTTGCGATCGCCAAGGCCTTACCTGTGCCAAGGGGTTGCTGTGATCACGTCGGTTCAATAGCCTCACGTTGCGGGTGATGGTGGGACCTCAACTTCTTCTCCTTCACCGGACAAAGGAGAGGCTCCGCGGTCTTCTACAGATCGTTCCTGCCACAGTAAGACACTCTATAAGACTCTAAGAAGTATAGCAATGCTCCAAATGAAACAATACAGCCCAAAGGAGAGTCCCGTACCGGTTGCGACTTGAGAATAGGGGTGGCCAAGTGTTATGACCACCCTTCTTCCCTCCGTTTTTGGTTGGGAAACACTTTCTAGGTATGTAGGAAGGTGGCCTACGTGCCTAGAGTGTGTGTGAACGTGGATGTAACATGCAACTAGTAAAGAGAGAAAAGGAAGAGGAGAGGAGAGGGGGGAGTTGATCCTCGTGGTTGATGATGCTAGCTCCTTGCAGAGGCTCCTTCAGCTCCAAAGCAGCCTTCTTGGACATCCCAAGTATTGAGAGGAAGAAGAAGACGAGTAGTGGAAGGTTGGGTGCAACTTTCTCTCTCCTCTCTTAAAGCATGAGCATATGGAAGTCCAGCCTCTCCCCCCCCTGCTAGAGGACCCCAGGGACCTGTTATATAGACAGTGGGGTCGGAGTTCAGAGGCCTTGGATGCTCAAGTGTGAAGAAACACACTTGTACACTTGGCAATCTAGTGTAAAGGCTCCAAGCAATGGGGGGAGGCCACATAGGATGTTTACTGGGTCAAGGGGGTGCCAAGGTGGCCCCAATGCCCGTTGAGAATGGTCCCATGCGGTGCATGGGCGGAGAAAGACGCTAGGGGGCTATATTCCTCGGTATTTGCGCCACCGGTAAACGGATTGACGTCCAGAGATCAGGCCGCCAACCGCATGCAGACGTCCATGGAGGTGGACGCCAACTGTGGTCAGCGTCAAGGGGGCTTGCCGCCAACAGTAGTCATCGGCCATCGATGCTGCCATCTACATGGTATCCGAGGCTGGTCAACAAATGGTCAACCGAGGCTTAATGGGCCAAAAGAGCTTGCGGGAGATGGGCCAAATTGCGCGTCTACAAATGCCCCTCCGAGACATTCGATCTTGCAAGGGAGCAGAGCGGACTGAAAGGTTGGTGTCTCGGTAAACAAAGGACGCGAGATTTAATGGAAGGGCCATCTCCGAGGATAGGAATTCTAGCGAACCAAACAAAGAGTCAGGCTAGAAACAGATGACGTATCGTCTGAGAGACAAATAGGGGTAAGAAAGGGTGATCTACCCATGTAACTACAGCTGCGACCCAATGGCAGGGTCCCTGGCATGGCCGTGTCGGACTTTGACTAGTTTTGGTGTGTCTGAGTCAAAGGAGTTGTAATATGACGGTTGCATCAGAAGGGTCTCATAACCGGAGCTCGTGGGCTCGCTGGCCTAATCAGGACGTCGGTCCCGATTTAGGAGGTCATGGAGACAAGGAGTTGGTTGATCTCTCAAAGGATTATCAAAAGATTCTAACTGGAATCACATGCTTGAAAGCCTGAAGTCCGGAATTAAGCTTGCAACTGGCGAAGGCTCAAATGACTCAATAAGGATTGCTTGACTATTTGTGAAAGACACGGTGGGACAAGTGGAGAAGGGGGGACAACAAAGACCCGATATCAACTTGGATAGTCATGAAGGGTGGACCCGGTAGGCAACCTGAGCTGGGGAGCCATGGAGCAATCATATGATTGAGGAAAATCACCATTTTTTTTTTTTTTGCATTAGTAGAGAATGTTAGCATGAAGATGCATGCTGGTGTGGGTTGCCTATCTAAAAATGCAAGTTAACACCAGAGGAAAATTCTAAGGTCATACGAATCTGAATAACTGGAGTCGCAAACCCATCATGGGTTTTGGTGAGGGGACTCAGGGTTCACGGTCGCCAAGTTATTCGCCTCTGGTGGGTCCTATGTTAGACATACCTGTGACGCTCAGGGTCGCATGAGCGTTCCGAATTTTTGAAGCGCAGCCTGTGCTTAAGATATCTGCAAAACAACTTGGAGCACAAGATAAAGGATAAAGGGTAATGGCCATATAAAGAATAGATTTTAAATTTTCCGGATAGATAAACGTCCACATCGATGTCGCTAGTGACTATGTTTACGTCCATCGATGTGGCCGCCAACCTAGTACTAACGTCCACCGATCTGGACGCCTACATGACAGCGGATCAGGCCGAAAAATAGTGATGGGAGTCCATAGGACTCCTACCATCTCCTACCTCCGTCTCTCCCTGCTCCTGCTGCGAACCAGAGAGCTGAGAGACGGAAAAACACAGTGAAATGGCCTCTTCTTCTACCGGACGATCCACAGGCGCGAACCCTGGAGTTCTAAGTGAAGTTCCGGGTCACCTGAGCACGCGTCTGGCCAACGGAGAGGTAAGCATGATCATTTCTGCTCCTTCCTGGGCTGAAAATGCCCCGAACGGTGCTCTTACAACCCCCCCCCCCCCCCCATGCAGAAAATCCCAGCATTCCCAAGCCAGGCCAGGTACGGGCCTTTTCCTGGCTTGTGAACCTGGTAAACGCCATTACGCTGGACATGCAGGGCTACATTGGCATGTGAATCTGAACTTTATGGTGGTACTGGCGAAGAACATGAAGGACATGTGGTGGGTTTTGATGCACTTGGGGCTTTGATAGAGAGGTGGCACCTACACACACACCCCTTTGTGTTCCAGGGCTTCGAGGCGAGCGTGTTGCTAGAGGAGGTGGAACTGTTCCTGGATGGCGGCGGTGCCTGGAGTATGACGCAGCGACTCCTCTCCCCCCGTGGGAAGAGATCCTCGCGGACATCGTACGGGACAAGAAGGAAGTGTTGCAGATGACAAACAAGAACGGGATTTCTTGGACCGGCTACCTGGTGGCTGATTCAGCATGCCAAGGAGATTGGTGGAGAGAGGGCGACGCGAGGACTGACACTCTGCCTGGACGGGGTCTTCTTGTTTCCTACGAGCGGAGACTTCATCCTCTACGAGCACATTGGAGTACTTTCTCTGCTGTGGCGCGAGCAGTCACTTGCCCCTGCGGTGCTGGCCCACCTGTACAGTTCGCTCACCACAATGAGCCTACGCGACGCACATGCGGGAGTTTGTTTCTACTCCAGATAGGGATGGATGAAGCTCATTTAAATTTTGATTTTGCTGAAGCACAACCTACCCCCTCCAGAGTCTTCCTTCGGAGCTCGGTGTACTGCAGCAGGGCGTGGTATGAGCTAGAGAATGAGATCAAGTGTGTGACAGCGCACTTGAAAGGCAGAGATGCTTGGAGAGATCATTTGGCATTTCTGGTAAGGATGACTTCATTGTGAGGCCGCTCTTCATGAGGACAATTGAGTTTCGGGTCCGAACTAGGGTGGACAGAGACTTGTGGTTGATTGGAGCTGATCAGATGGTGGCGTATCAGCCACACCGGTGCCATTGTCAGCTTGGATTCCACGGGGAATTCCTACTTCATTCAACTGCACCGATATGATAATCACCGGAAGAATGAAAGGATGATGAAAAGCTATGAAGACTTGGAAGAAATACACAGTGAGCGAGAAGGTGGGATTGGCAGTGCAGGAAACACCGAAGGTATATGGCAGTATGAAGATTTTACTGATACCATTTGCCCCATTTCATGTGACTTTTTCATGGCCCGTAGGGCAAAGTGATGTGCTTTTGATAAGTGTAACACAAGTTGAAATGAATAAACAGTAGATTCCATTTGTGTTTGATTTGTGTTTGATTGGCTTGAATAGCTTGACTTGTGGAATGTGTGGAATGAAATGGCCTCAAAAGATTCAAAGGAGTGTGCTGTGAGGACTGGGTGCGAGGTAGTTGGCGGCTACATCGATGGCCGCCAACTACAAGTAAACATCCAGGGCCCATCGCCAACCACTGAGACAAAGTATACGTCCACTAAGGTGGTCGTCGACATTCAAACTAGGCGTCTGGACATGGTCGTCTACCAAACTTCGAGGTCTGACATTGAAGAGACCTTGACGTCCATACCATGGTCGTTAGGGGTACGTCCGCGGCCAGGGCTTGACGCCAGAAAAAGGTAAACGGCCAGAGATTGACGTTAAACCAGAAAACTGCCTTTTTTTGAACCGACGCCTTCTCCCGGTGCCATTACGCCTTCCCAAGCGCCGGAAAGGAGAACCCGAACCCTTCACTTCCCTACTTACCTTGCTTGAGATTTCGATGAGGACGAGAGTGAAACAAAGCATTCTTCGGGGCCGCCGTCAACCGGAGGAGGAAGAGGAGAAGATGGAGGTGACTATGGCGGAGGAAGAGGAAGAGGTGGCGGTGGGTGATGTCCCGGAGGGGGAAGACACGGCCAGAGAAGGGGGAGATGAAACGGAGGGGGACCTGCCCCGACGACCCCGGGTAAGCCTCTAAAACCTCTGTGGATGTGTGTTTGTGATTTGTGAAAAGGAGGGGAAATAGGGAAGGTGCCGTCGGGTCAGACAGGACTTGACGTACACATCGGTGGACGTCAGGTTCCTGTAAACGTCGAACACATTGCCGTCTAAGTGAACTTGACGGAAATGGGTTGGACGCCGATACAGGAACTAAACGGCCATACCTGGACGCTGACTGAGTGTAGACGGCATACCCTTGCCGCCAACTTCAGATTAACGGCAATCGATGCTGACGTCAAGTTTTCTGTGTTTTCTGTAGGGTAAAGGCCGGATGAGGAGCCGGGTTACATGGGACCTTTGCTGGGCGTGGTACCGGGTGTTGCTAGAGGCCCAGCAGACTAGAGTGGCCCGGATGGGATTTGGACATTTGCTGTCGGTGCGTCCATTTCACGTGGACGTACCGTACCTTGAGACGCTGAGGGAGCGATGGGAGGAGGACTGCAAGGCATCATTATGCCTTGGGGTCACATGATACCTACATTGGAGGATGTAGCATATCTGACAGGACTACCGGTTCAGGGAGAGCCGGTAGTGGGACAGGAGAGGAGTGACTACTACGATAACATCGTAGAGTTGCTCGGACCAGAGTTCGTTGCAGAGAGGAGGAGACCGATCCGGAGCATCCTGCTCGGATCGTTGTCGGAGGCGGTGGGCTTCAGAGGCAGGAGGAGAGGGCCTCTGGAGACTTTGGACGAGTTCTACCAGGGGTGAGGGGAGCCCTAGATCTGGGGGACCGGAGCGAGGAGCGCTCAGTCTGGATCTTCGTCACTTATCTGTTCGGGAGGCTCCTGTTTGCGACGCAGTCATCTCAGATGAACTGCAAGTTCGTACTGCTTCTACAGACTTGGCGCAGGCGGGGAGGTATGCTTGGGGCGCCGCGATGCTAGGACACCTCTTCTCACTTCTCTCCCCAGTAGCTCGCGGCGCTCTCAAGCACCGGGGCTTCACCCCCTTCCTTCAGGTACACAAATTCTTTTAAGCTCATCATTGATTTGAATTTGATTAACTGCCTGACTGACCAATCTTTTGTTGCCTTGCAGATCTGGGGGTATACGCGCTTCCCGATGGGGCGCGGGACACTTGTAGAGGGGCACCAGACAATGGTGCCTCTCATGGCGAGGTGGGAGGTGGCCCCGGACCCCAGGGTCACAGACAGGAGGGTAGGGGACGTGCGGGTCGCACTTGACCATTACCCGCATGAGCAGGTACGAAAACCTCAACTAGCTCTTGCATTCTTTCAATTACTGCTGCATTTGATGTTACTGACCAGTGTTTTCTCATTCTTCTCAGGTAGTGTGGACCCCCTATGCGGGGGAGGCGGACGCCTCGCACCCGGCGGTGGCGGCGGGCCGGCCCCTTTTCGACCGCCACCTCCTCTTACTGTGCCTTGGGACGTGTGAGGTGCTGTATCTAGAGCTGGTGGTGCGGACCCTGGGCTTGCACCAGCGCCATCGAGGTGCCTTCCCTCGGAGAGAGGACACTCGCGCCGATGGTTCTTCACTGAGGATCGCGACTGGGGGATGGATCACAGCAGCACCATCGCCTACTGGCGCGAGGGCGGCGAGCAGGTAGTGCGGCAGACGTCCCTCCTTGATAGCTCGGCTTACATGGAGGACTACCGGGCACGGTATGCCGGCGACTCCGGCTTGACCGATGAGTGGTAAGTGAACTTCTAACCTTAAGCCTTGGTTGGTGGATTGCCTCATTTGATTCTAACCTTGAAGTGTGAATGGCAGATGCCGGAGTCACAGGCCGTCCGCCTTTTGGAGGGGTGACTGGCTGAGCAGGAGGTGGAACTGGCGAGGCTCTGCACCAAGGTTCGGACATTGGTAAGTAGCATTAACCCTTGAATTTGATTTGATTTGATATTGAACTGATGACTGACCAGGGTTCTGTGAATGCAGAAGGAGGAGTTAGCGAGGGCTCGGGCGAGCCGCGACCTCGGAGCGAGCTCGTCGTCTCAGCCGGCAAGAGAGGATCTCGCCACTGCCTGCAGGACGCCCTGGACCGGGCGCAGGCTCGGGTCCAGAAGCTCGAGGAGCAGGCTCGAGAGGTTGGGGCTGAGGTAAGACACTAAACTTGCACTTTCCTTCAATGTATATTGAATGTTCTAACGTGCTTGTCCCTTGACATGCAGCGGAAGGGAGGAGAGTGGCTACTCTCCAGGCACAGATGGAGAGTCTGCGACTGCAGTTTGAGGCGAGGATTTCTGATCTGGAGCTGAGGTGTGTATCTTTCTTTCTTTTCTGACACATGTTCATGACTGATCCCCTTTTGCTTTTGATGCGCAGTGGCGGACCATGGCGGCTGCCATGGAGGAGTTGAAGGATGAGCGGTCAACCATGAAGGTCGCCTGCTCGAGGCCAGAGAGAGGGAGAGAGAGGCAGAGACGGCTCGGGTGCGGATTGCCGCAGACTACGAGATGCTAAAGGACCGGGTCCTGAAGCGTCGACGGGAGCAGCAGCGGCAGCCCTGCAGGAGACGCCGGCGAGGACCGGATCGGCGTTCACGTCCCTTGACGACATCGTGTCCCTAGGGGACCCCTCCGTGGTCGATGAGGAGCTGCAGCGGCCCGAGCGTCGACAGCGTCGAGGCCTCCTCTCCCAGACCGGCGTCGGGAGAGGGAGGAGGAGGAGGTGAGCAACTCATGTAGGCAGAGGCCTAGTGGGGAGAGCGGAGAGAGGAGTGAGGAGCGGTGCTCCGGTTGTACTTCCAGGGGTATGCCCCTGTCATGATACGTACATGGACTTGATTATCATAGTGGAATTTTGGAATTTTCATCATCCTGTGTGCTTGAATGGTTTGGCTTCTATTTCCTGCAATCCACAACACTTAAAAGAAAACAGGTTAGTGTAGATCTGTCTTTAGCCCCTTGCCTACGATGTACCTTTCTTGAGATCTGGTCAAGGGGCTAATGTCTAATCAAAGATAGGAACATAATAAAATAACTGAAAGGGAAATACGCACATGTATTTTTTTTGTTTTGTTGTTTTCTGATTTTTTTTTTTTTTTTTTTTTGTTTTTTGATAAGAAAATAAGGAGAAGTTAGTATATATAATGGTACATAATTTTTTTGGATTTTTTATTTTTCTATTTTTTTTTTTTTTGCCTTTTGAAAATAAGGAGAAAATACGGAAAAGAAATATGTACATCAAGAGACTCTCTTTTGTTGTTTTTTTTTTTTTGCATTTTTTGTATATTGTTTTGGATTTTTGGACTCTAAGACACATATTCATCACATGTTGTAGTATAGGGTTACACGATCTACTTACCACAGAGGCCAATAGTAAGGAGGGACGTGCATGAATTCTTTGATGTTGGAAATTGCCCCTAGCCTTCTTGATATTTTCCACTACGGAGGATCTTATACAATCAAATTGCCCCTAGAGGGAGAAATGGGAAGAAGGGTGTAGGAATTAAGTCATGTAGGGCTTTGGTTCAAACTACTTTTTGTTTCCGAACCGACATCTCTTATTAAAAAGACTTGGTCAACCATTGTTTTCAGGAGAATTTTTCATTTCTCATTTCATTTCTGATTTCTGGGGTGGATGCACGTACTTTTTGCTACCTCCTTGAGTTAGTCAGCCTTTTCCGGGTACGTACTTTTTGCTACCTTTTTTGACCTTTTGGCTTTTCTTTTCCCCTTTTTGAGGCTTGATTTGACATTTTGCTTCTTGCTTTTTATTAGTTGCCCCTGTTTTATGGTGACCTTGTCCTTTTAAATGAGAGTGGGTGGTCCCCTACTCGTAGTTTGTTCTTCTTCCAGACACGACCGAGTTGAAAAAGAATAGGGGAAACATATTGACCGGATGAGACCGCCCGAGTGTACTTGTGATTTTCCAGTTAGGGGTAGTACTCCAACATTGTGTGGTGTGTGAATAAACCTTTCCTTACTATGACCAATTGGAAAAGTAGGAAAAGTAGACCCACACCTTAACAAGTGATGAATGACCGACTTGACGGACTGCTGACTGACTAAGGGTAGAATTTCTTGAGGTAGACTGCATTCCAAGGGTGCGTTAGCTCAACCCCCTCGGCATCCACTAATCTATAAGCATTCGCTGAGTATGCTTCTTTGACAACGAACAGACCCTCCCAATTTTCTTGCAATTTGCTCCTGGGACCTGGTGCCTTTATGATTTTGCATTTTAGGACCAATTCACCTACTTCGAATTTTCTCTCAGAACTCTTTTGGCATAAAAACGTGCAATTCTCTGACGATAGACTTGTGCATGGTCGCCGCTATCATTCGTCTTTCATCTAAGAGTTCAAGTTGTGCCAACAAGGCTTCCCGACGTTGATCAGGATCAAGTTCAGAATCCAATTGAACGCTAAGCGAAGGACGAAGATCTCATATGGGAGTATCGCATCCGATCCGTATGTCAAAGCATAGGGGTTTTGCCTCATAGGAGTGCGGACGGAGGTGCGATAAGCCCAAGAGCTTCAACCAGCGATCTTGCCAGTCAGCATTGTTTGTGAGATTTGCAAGCTTTCTTTATGATTTTAATGAGAGTTTTGTTAGTAGCTTCAGCTTGTCCATTACCTTGTGAATAATATGTGATGAATGATGCAAGTTAATGCCATATTTACCACACATGTCGCGAAGCTCCTGTGAAGTGAATTGCGGTCGTTGTCGGTGACGATGTCCCGAGGCACGCCAAATCTTGCAAGGATGTTGCGCTTGATGAACTTGACACTGTTGAAGCTTTGACTTCTTTGAACGCTTCTCTGCTTCGGCCCACTTCGTGAAGTACTCTGTGGCGGTCAGAATGAAGGACTTCTTACGAATTTCTCTGGTTCTGTCCGCAAGTGGACCAACCACGTCGAATGCCCACATGGCGAAAGGCCATGGAGCGATAAGGGGATGAAAGAGGAAGAAGGAGCATGAATTCTATCACCGTGCAATTGGCATTTAGCACAGTGCGGACAAAATGGCGACAGTCTCTTCCATGGTGGGCCAATATAGTGTCTTAGCAATTTTAAGCAATTGCTCTACCATTAACATGGCCACCACATTCACTAGAGTGAGCGGCTTCAACAACATTTGAGACTCGAATTCATCAAGGCAACGGAGATAGACCCCGCTGAGAGACTTTTTGTAGAGAATGCCACCTATGATCTTGTAACGCTCCGAGACGCGACGAATTGCCCGTCTATCAGCAGAGGTGGCATAATCAGGGAAGGATCCATCTTTGAGAAGTTTTCAATGTCAAAATACCAAGGATGGCCATCTTCAAGGTCAATTTCTGGCTCTTTGGAAAGCGCATGGACCTGAAGGGATGGAGAAGGACGCACGAGCTGAGAGAACCACGGATCGACATGGGAAGGGACTCTTAACCTCTGGACAGAGACGATTTCAGAAGACTTTCCCAAAGGAATAGGAATGGAAGACGCGAGGGAGGCGAGGAATCTGCTAGGATATTTTGGGCCCTAGGAGTGTGAACTAAGGTGAGCTTCCTAACTGCCGGACTACTTTTCCTACCAACTCTTGGTATGGTTTCAGCTTGGGATCTCGGGTCTGGTACTTGCTAAGAGATGTTCGGAGTATCAACTGTGCATCTCCAATTATCCTTAACACCTTGACTCCGAGCAATAAGCCATTTTCAGCCCCTAAGAGCGCCTCGTACTCAGCCACATTGTTCGTGGCTCGGAAGGTTAATTGGTAGGCGTGCGGAATGACTACCCCTTCCGGTAAGAGGAGGACCGCCCCTATCCCACACCCTTTAGAATTAAGAGCCCCGTCAAAGTAAAGCACCCACGAAGGTTCACCATCGATAATGGCTCCTAACTCTTCATCGGGAAAGCTTTCATCAACGGGAGAGTATAAAGGTAAGGGGTGGTGGGCCAAATGCTCGGCTATGCATGCCCCTTGATTGACTTTGGTTGACATAGGTGATATCAAATTGGTTAAGGAAGCTTTGCCACCTCATCAACCTCAGTCAGGACGGGCTTCTCAAGCAAGTACCGAATAGGGTCCATACGCGCCAGAAGTTTCACTTCATGAGCCAAGAAATAGTGCTTCAACTTCTGGGCAACCCAGACGACGGCCGCGTACGTTCTTTCCATGGCGGTGTACTTCTTTCCAGCCTCATTGAATAACTTGGATAAATAGTACACCGCTCTCTCCTTCTTCTCATCGTCGTATTGGGCCAAAACCGCTCCAGTTGAGTCTTCAGTGGTTGACACATGGAGCAGTAAAGGCCGACCCGGGACCGGAGGAGCGAGAATAGGGGGAATATTAGCTCTTCAATTCATCAAAGGCCTTCAGACATTTATCGTCCCATTAAACTTCGCCTCTCTCTAAGCATCTCGTAGAAGGGCTTACAGCGGATTGAATGCTGGGAGATAAATCTCCGAATAAACTGGAGTCTGCCAATTAGCCCTCTGACTTCTCTAATATTCCTAGGAGAGGCATATCGACTATTGCTTTGGCCTTGTTAGGATCAATTTCAATTCCCCGCTTGCTAACGATGAACCCAAGCAATTTCCCAAAGAGACACCAAAGACGCACTTCTTGGGGTTCATCTTAAGATTGTGCTCTCTAGACCTTTGGAGAACTGCCCGGAGGATCTCAGCATGGCCATGTCGAGTCTTTGATTTAACCAAGACATCGTCCACATAGACCTCCATGTGCACATGCATCATGTCATGAAAAATCGCCATCATGGCCCTTTAATAGGTTGCTCCCGCATTCTTTAATCCGAAGGGCATGACGACATAACAGTAAGTCCCCCAGGGCGTTGTAAACGAAGTTTTCTCTCCTGGTCTTCCCTCCTCCAAGCGAATCTGGTTGTATCCAGAGAAACCATCCATAAACGACAAAAGCTCGAAGCCGGCAGTATTGTCCACTAGGACATCTATGTGTGGGAGAGGGAAATCGTCCTTTGGGCAAGCACGATTAAGGTCACGGAAATCTATACAGATCCTAACCTTATCGTCCTTTTTCATTACAGGACGATATTAGCTACCCACTGTGGATATAGCACAACCCTAATAAATTTGGCTTTGTGCAACTTGTCAACCTCCTCTTTGATCTTGAGTGCAAGCTTAGGATGTAGCCTTCTCAACTTTTGCTTGACGGCCTTTGCATCAGCTTTTAGGACCAAACGATGCTCGACCAAGAGGTATCGAGTCCCGGCATGTCCTCATAAGACCAAGCCAATCCGTCGGAAATTCTTTGAGAATGGCTACCAAAGCTTCTTCTTCTTCAACACTCAATTGGCACTAATCAAACTGTCTTCGAGGATTCTTCAGTGCCAAGGTTGACTTCTTTAGTAGGCTCGTCTCAGCCATGGTTGGCTCGTCGAACCTTTTTGTGTCATCCACATAGGAGCTCACCGGGTCCTCTTCTCCCGACCAAGGATCTCCCAACTCACCCTCCTCATCAAAATCTAGCAGATAGACTCCTAAACCGTCATCTACAGAGTCACCTTCTTCAAAGTCAGACTCGACGAGAGCAGGATCCTCAAGAAATTCTGGCACCTGACTTAACTTAGCACACTTCTCAGCCAAGGCCATGACAAAACGGGCAGGAACTTGCCTACCCTTCTCCTTGCGCACGCATGGCTGAGAGGAACTAGACTCTCCTAAACTTAGACCAGACCCTAGACTAGTCTCTAGACCTGACTCTAAACTAGAATCTAGACCACTATTTACATGACTGCTATTTACAAAACTATGTATAGGGGAAGTGCTCCTACAGGAGCAAGAGGAGGAGGAACTTAAGCCGGAAAGCGTCGGCCCCTGGCCGAGCGGAAGAGGTTCCAGGAGGAAGGGTGCTCAATGGAGACCTCGGATTTCCAATTTCAAATTGGCGTTTTTTTTTTTTTTTTTGGAGTCAAGGCCAAGAACCATGAGTTGCTGACTCAAGGTAGCCTCGACTGGCGAGATGAGGGATGGAGAGAGGATAGGAGGAGAAAGAAGGGGATTAGAGGTGGATGGAGAACTGAATTGCATGGCGAGCACACGGCAGTAGAGGAGATGGAGATGATGGTGGTGAAGATGGGGGAGAGGAGAGATCAGACCCAAAGAGTGAGAGGAGGCCAAAATCGTCAGAAATGTCCTCTATTTCTCCACCTCATCCTCTTCTTCTTCATCCTCGCTCTCAGAGCAAGGTATTTCTTCTATTATGGGCTCCCTGGTCCCCAGCTGGGTTGGCCCCTGGACAAAATGCTCCTTTAAAGTCCAGGTAAGAGGTTGATATGGTATAAACGGTTCGGATGGACAGGGTCTGTGCGGAAACCTAGACCGGCCTTGGCTAACAACCTTCTAATAGCCTGGACACTCTGGACCTCTCCTTGTTCGTCCGCGCCTAACCCACGGCCATGAGCATAGCCGATATTGGCCATCATTTCCCAACCTTTTCCCAGAGGACATGAGACATGGGGTTCTTCAGTAGGCTGGGAAAGTTGGGTAAGGTCACAGGGTAAAGGGAAGTCAAAGATTGACATAATTGGTTTCTCTTCCCCTTATCAGGAACGAAGAGGTGCGGCATCTGCTCTGTGGTGACCGCGTTGAGGGTCTCCAAGATAGAATGCTCTTAATCTTGATCACCCTCCCATTGAAAGGAAATTTGAAGCATTGGTCGGCGGTGGAAGTGACCCGTGACCCCTAGAGTTTGTTCTAGCCAAGGACGACCGAGAATGGCCTTGTAGGCCGGATCGACATCAAGAACTAGAACTCAGTGGACATAGTGACAGGTCCGATTCCTAACTTAAGAGCAATTTTACCTTTGGCAACCCTTTTAGAGTTGTCATAGGCGGCGATGGTGGAGCAGCTTTTCTCCAGATTCTCTCCCCTAACCCAACTGCTTAAGGGTCTTCATTGGACAGACATTAATGGATGCCCCAGTGTCGATAAGAGTGGAGTCCACCGAAACCCCATTGAGGTTGATGTGAGACAAAGAGGGAGCGAACGACACTCGGGGGTGGCAAGATCCTTGTCCGAGAAGGAAATTGAGGGTCCTTGGGTGAGAGAAAGAATGGCATTGGTGACCCCCGCTAGGAGGGAGGTCACCATTAACCATGATTTTCTGAAGAAACTGGAGGAGAGTGGATTGATGCGACGGTGACCTCCGAATCAATTCTAAAATGGACACCCTCGCGGGTTCTTATCCAAATGTTGGAGAATGTCATATTCGGTGCCGGCCGGAGGTGGAGGACCATTATCTTCCTCATCTTGGAATGGCCGCGGAGGTGGAGGAACATCGGTTTCTGAGGGTGACATGCACGGCCTCTGGGACTGAGGGCGAATGAGCTGGAGGGGTCTGGTAGATGGCTCACAGCTAGGGGGGAGTGAGAATGGTGGGATAGGCATCCTGTGGAGGTCGGATGAGCATTAAGGATCTTTCCTCTAGGATGGCATCTATTGACGTGGAGGGCTCTTGAGACTCTGCAGTAGGACATGGGTACCACTCTTCGAAACCTTCTACCCCCCACTGTTGCTCTCTCCTCACAACCCGGGGTCCTAGGTGTATCATGGTATGCACACTCTCATGGTTTTAGAGGAGGAGGGATTGTTGCTTTGGTGGTTGGGGAGAGGGTTACTGAAAATGCCAAGGTCTTTTTTGGTGTACCTAGACTTTGCTATGGCCACCTTAACGTCATCCCAGTTGATTCTACCTTGGTCATTCATGTCATAGACCCAGTCACGAAAGGTAAAACAATTGTTGATGAAATGACCATGGGCCCTATGGTAGGGACAATACTTGGAGGTGTCCCCCTCGGATTGGTGTTTCTCCCTTTGTGGGGGGAGTTGAATCGCATCGCAGGACATGAGGGCGAAGAACACGTCCTCGAGAGTCTCAGGAAGAGGAGGGTAATGCGACCTTTTGGGGCCAGGTCGGGTGTAGCCAGAAGGAGGGGGAATGGCAGAGTAAGGCTTGGAGGGGTGAGATGGGAATTGGTGAGGGTTGGAAGGAGGGTGGGAGGATTTGTTGGAGGCCTCAAGGCTGGCTGCAGGCACTGACAGACTCATTGATGGTCACCCCCTCGGTGGTGGGTGCCGCGGGAGCCTTACGTGCCTTTGGCTTCCCTTCAAAGAAGTGTGGAGAGAGAGTCCTTGATCTGATTTTCAATCACCCTGGCTCTGTTATAAAGATGTGAGAAGGAAGGGAACTCACTTAGCATTAAAACGGAACGGAGCACAGGGGTGGTGTTAGTGACTAACAAGGTTATGGCTTGGGACTCCAGGATGGAAATGTCAGCTCTTGAGGCCATGGACCTCCATCGGTTGGCATAAGTGACAAAGTCTTCGTTCGGCTTCATCTTTTCCGCCACCAAGTCGGGAAGTGTAGGGACTTGAGTGGCCATGTATGAAAAATGCGAGATGAATCGCTCGGAGACAATGTCAAAGTTAACGAGATCCGATGCGGGTAGAGAGGTAAACCATCTCAAAGCTTCCCCTTCTAATGATTGTTGGAAGAGGTGAACTAAGAGGCCCGATCATATAACCACCGATGGGAATCCATAGTAAAGCCGCGAGGTGGAATTGGGGGTCGGAGGTCCCATCGTACTTGCGGTACTTTGGGGCCTTGAAATCGGGGGGAAAGTAAGCGTTGGGGAGCTTGCAGTAGTTTAGGAGTGAATGAGGTTTAGAGTGGGACAAGGATTCCGCCACAAGCTTCCTAACAAGACCTTCTACCCCCGAACGGGAATGGATTCGGGTTGGACAGAGGTGTGATTTGGACAGGTGGTGAATAAGCGGAAGGAGGAGTGAGAATGGGAGTAGGCGAAGGAGTGGAAGTGACAGGAGGAATGAAGGTGGAGACGGGAACCCGAGGTGGGGTGACCGGCCTAGGGGTGGGCCTAGATGTGGAGGCATTGAAAGGGGATAAGGATGGAGTGAAAGGAGAGGTTCCTGCCCGGATAGTATGCTTTGAAAGCATAGAAATAATATCCTCGGGCGAATAGTGGGACATGAGTTTAGAAAACTCGGGGTCTTCTTGAATATTTTGGGCATGAGTGGGGTTGACCCTCAAGCTAACTTCCTCATTGTCGGCCTGAGAGGATGATTGGGCTGATTCCTCAGGCTGAACATTTGTGTTCATCATACCGACGACTTCATTGACATTATCATCATACTCAAATGCCGATTTATTGGCCATGTCAACAGGGTCCAACCAAGTGTCCATTAGCACACAACCTATGAATTTTAAAGTGGTTAAGGTTGATAAACTTCACTGTTTTGAGCAGAAATATGGATTTCTACAAATCAATATTATCAAACAACGTCCCCAAGACTTTTAAATGTCAAAGTTATGTGTAAGTTAAGTTGAGGGCCGTTCTCTCCAATTTCACTTGAATCTTGATAACAACATGATTTTCGTGTTAAATTTCATGCACTTAGTTGATTTTAGACTTCAGTTATCTGTAAATAATGTGCAGTTTGAGTTTAATTTTCATTTCATCCTTAAATAAATTTTTGAGCAAATTAGTTTTGGTAGAACACATAGTAGACTCTCAATAAATAAATTCAATCCATTTTGAATAATTTGTCTAAGTTTCTTACAAATATTGTACATAAATAATATTTGATATTCTAATTCTTGCAAATATTAGTTCATAATTAAAATAGATTTTAATTAAATTTTAAATATCCCACCACTACAAACATGACATAAGTCCATTTCGCCATTTCCCTTTTATCCTGTCAGAAATTGGTCACTTAAATCATATTTTAATATTTCTTCTTTCTATCAGAAGCTAGTGGAAGCTAAGGTTGGGATATGAGATGAAGGCCTTGTGCTGTGCGGCTGGCGATGGCGGTTGTGCTGGGATGTGGCCGGCGGCTGGACCAGAAGCTGCTGAGCTCTGGCCGATGGAAGCTGGAGGCGCAGGTGTGAGGGTCTATGCTGTGTGCGATTTTGCTGCGCGCCTGAAGCTGGAGCGGGCTGTTGGCGGTGGGCAACTGCTGCTAGTGTGTGCAAGGCGGTGTGCTACAGGGGCTGTGAAGGCAAATGGCCGATGTGTGCAAAGCAAGGGCCACGGCTTGTGAAGGCTGGCGACCAGATCAGGTGTGCACAAGGTTCCTATGCATGGCGTTGTGAAGCGGATCTGGAGCTGGGTTGGATCGGTGGGCTGGGCGATGTGGCGTGCTCCCGTGCACAGATGCGATGGTGTTGACGGACCGGTGCTGGGAGGCGCGGTGATGGCTGGTGTGAGCACGGTGCGACCGGCGCTGGCGATGTGAGCTGGCTGGCGGTGCAGACCAGGCGGTGTGCTGCGCGGCGATGCAGCTGGTGAGCTGGGCCATGCGATGGTGCTGGCAGGTGGAATCGGTGCTGATGTGGACCCGGGTGCGTGAGGCTGGTGAAGCGCGGCTGGCCCGAATGTGCAGATGGCGCGATGGCTGCTGGGGATCGTGTAGAGGCGGGAAGAGGGACTCGCCAGGAGGTGCCCGGGCATCTATAAAAGGACCCGAGGTCCTCTTTCCAAGGGGGGTTGGTCTTCCTGGTTCTCAAGTACGGATTTTTCTTTTTAGTTTCCATTTCTTGTATTTTCCGTTGTTGTAGAGCAGAGGAGGGAGGGGGTTGGCCCCGTTTCGATTTTAGGATTTCTAATTTCAATTTTGTTCTGTATTTTCTTCTTTCAAGCATCTATGGGTGGAGACGGATGGGCTGGTTGGAGTTTTTAGAATTTTTTAGGTTTTAATTCTCTGTTCTTCCAGACTTCTCAGGGGAGGGCTGGGGGTTCGAATTCTTGGGTTTTTCATCTTTTATTTTTCCTGTATTCAGCATTTAGAGTGTGGGGAGTTCTTCTGTTCAGACGTTTAGACTTCGTTAATTCAGCATTTTAAGGTTTTTTGTTCTTTCATATTTCTTATGTTTAGAAAGACGATTGCTCTTTTGTTCTTCCAGAGGGTTACTGTAATTTTTGAGATGATTTCCTTCTCTTATTTCGTAAGGAGTTTGAGCATATGTTCTTATTTAGCATTTTCTGGTTTTGTTTCTTCCTTTCTTTTGCTGCTGTGAGGAGGATTCAGTGGAATCCAATATTGTCATTTCGTCTGTGTGGATATTTTCTTTGTGTGCTGCAGAGTTAGATCCAGTGTTCTCCATTTCTCTTGTGTTCGGTGAAGCCATCTGAGAGGTCTGCAGAGCAGTGGAGGGGGGCTTCCGGAGTTGGGGATCAGATGGCGGGTTCAGATCAAGGAAGTTCTGTTTTTTTTTTTTTTTTAGTTTTGAGGTTCAGATTTCTGGTTCTTTTCCGTGCAAGGATTGTTCTCTGGTTCAGTAGTTGCCTTAGTTTGATATTGTGGATTGCTCTGTTCTTCAGTGGGATTTGATCCGAGAGAGATCTGGAGGTTCTCTTCTGCGCTGTGGATCTGCTTGTTCTTTTTCCATTTCTTTGCGTTGGGGAGAAGGGTCCAGAGCAACCCAAGGAATCCATCTTTGGCTTGTTCTGTGTACCGGGAGATTGGAACAATTCTTCTGAATTTTGCTTCTGATGTTTGGAATCTGAGTTCAGTATCTAGGAGTTCATATTCTGGGAGTTCGGCTATTGTGAGAGCTATGAGGTTGGTGCGGAAAGATCGATCCAGAGATTTAAATTTCTTATTTCTGCAACTAGTGTTCATCCATGCTTGTTAGATAGTTCGGTCCAGTGATGTTGTTTGCATTTAATTTTCAGTTTCTCTATATTTAGAATAGATAGATCCAATGTGTTGCATTTACGTTTCAATTTTGTTGTGCTTAGAGTTCGATCCATTGCATTTGTTTAATTCTTCTGTTCTTGCTCTAATGGTTGAGCATTAATAGATAATTCAACATTTGTAAGGGGGTCAGATCCGGATTTTTGGCGTTACAGTTTAATGTCTTTTATCGTTTCTTAATCTAGAGTTTATTACATCGTGTTCTCTTTTTGTTCTTCATCTTATAGTTTGTAGTGTTGTTAGATTGGTGTTGTTCATAGAAGTGACTCTATTACAATGTTATTTTGGTGAAAATGTGTCCGTTAGAATGATTTCAAGTCTAAGTAGTTTAATTCAAGCTTTATTCTGCCTCTCCGTGGATATGACCTGTTCTCACCATTGTGCTAGTTCTTCTTATGATTTTATGTTTGTGAGACAGTTTAGAGGAAGTGCGCATTTTGACGTGTGCGAAGAACTCTGGACAACGAAGATGCACAGTCAACAATGTCGTGCGTTCAAATCCCAGTGAGTAGGTGAACTAGACAGGATGGGTAAAGGTCCTCCTGCCCCGTACCGTGAGGGAATCCACGGAATTTTGGGACTTATAGAGTTTTCTTCGGAGTCAACCCGATTTACCCGAGAGGGAATCCCCGAGTAAAAGGTTGTAAACCGAAGAAGGGTGATCCTAGAAATGTGAGGGGAGGCTAGAAGAGAGGAGGAAGATGACCCCCCAATGACTGAGGAGCGTCAGTGACAATCTGTAACGTCGCGCGTTTTCCGGATCCCCGTGGACCCAGGTTTAGCGGTTTGGTGGCCAATGTGAGGCCCATTAGTGTTGTGTGTTTATTGCTAGATCCTTACCGGATTTGGTTTGGGTCCGTGTTGGTGTTCAGCTTGCTGGACACCAGCAGTGTGTTGGCGTCCATCGATGAGGACGTCTACTGTTGAATTTGGCGTCAAGCTTTGTGGACGTCTAGTTGTGGCGGTCTGGTTAAACGGCCAAAGGGTTGACGTTAACCTGGCATGCCTGTGTTTTTATGGCAGACCCGAGCTCTGTTCTTTCCCCTCTCTCTCCCTTCCTCTTCCCCCACCTTCACCCTTGAGCTTCTTCGCGAGTTCTGACGGTCGGCGGGAGCTCGTGGGAAGGCCGTGGTGCGCGTGGTAGCGACAGATCGGGCGGGGAATGACGGATTGGAGCGTGGTGTTCGTGGGACGTTTCTCGGGTTTCGGCGTGATTCGAGGTTCTTCGGGAGTTTAATTGCGTTTCTGAGGTAGGGGTCGAGCCCTGTTAACTTGTTAGAAACATTAAAACACGACTTAATCACTTGAACCAGCATTTTTATCGTATTTTCGGATTAAGTTGCACCATGTGGGGTTAATGGGTGGTTTGAGTAATTTAGTGAACGAAGCATGTTGTGTTGGGTTGTTTTGGGTTCAAGCATGTCTAAAGAACCGTTTCAGTACATTTCCTTGTAATTTTAACGGTTGGAAAACCTGTAGAGCTGGATTAGGGTTTCTGCAGGGTTTTAGGCCGGAGAACTTGGCGTCAAGATCTCTTGTCGCCAAGCTCACCAGCCGGGATATAGACGGCTAGATCGCTTGCCGTTTACTTCCTTCAAGCGGCAGTCGATGTTGCCGCCAACTTGTGCATGTATCCATGCAGTGTTGTTTACGTAGCTTTCCTGGTTAAGAATAATGTGTGATTGTGTGTGCATGGCGATGACCGGTGTGAGCCAGTGCACTTGTTATGCTCTTGGAGCATACTGCTCATGTAATGGGCATGTTTTACTTGAATAATGAGTAGTGCATGTAGTGGTTTAAGTATGTGCCTGTTGTCCATGTGTTGGACATGTGGTTTACGTGACTGACGTGTGATACACTAACCAGAGTGTATTATACACGTATTGTCTACGTGGTTTGAGTGTGTGTTTACTACACACTTTGTTGTAATATAATTCTTATGATTTATCGTAGTAACTGGGCAGTGAGGTTCCTGTGTGAGCCTAGTCATGACTTTGTGGTGTTTGGGCAGTAAAGGTCCATACCGACCTAGCCCTGGTCCGTTGTTGTCTTTCGAATAATATTATATGGATTTATGAAGTAAGTAATGGTGTGTTGTTACGAAGGTCATCTCATGACCAATGATAGGCCAAATATGATTGGCTATCGTGATTTATATATGTATTAGTGTGAGCTAGCTTGGAGGTTACAAGATGACCAATGATAGGCAAGTTTGTGGTTCAGTTATGTGTTGGTGTGGGATAGCTTTGGGGTCACACGGTGATCGATGTTAAGCTAATCCTAACACTTGTATATTGTGAATTATAAGTAAAGGCTATATGTGTAAGTATCGTGGTTTGTGCTAGCCGAGTGTGGTGGTCCGGCGCCTATTCCGGAATGCCTCTCTAGTCGGGTACCCCAGGTTCTTTATGAGCCAGGCACGTGTGTTTGTTGTGCTCGGGGTTTTGTCCCGGTACTTGTGTTGTACCGTTGAGGTCTGTGTCGTCTTCCTGGACACCCTCACTCCTGAGTTTGAGTTGTACGTCCGGTTGAGGGAAAGACGGCAGTGGGGCAGCGACTTCCCAGAGGTTGTTCTTTTGTCGCTTGTAGCGCGCTCGTAGTTGGGGGTACGGACACCAGTAGTCGACACTGGTCCCCAGCTAGTCCTGTTTTCCAGTGCCTCACTTTAGAGTGCTCCGGCCAGAGACTCTAGAGGTGCCAGGCATGGGCCTGCAGTTGTGTGTCTGCAGGTGTGGTGTTGGTTGGTCTCCACAGTTGTTTGACTTCTTCCTAGTGGAGCGGCAGTTGGACCTTTCATCCGTGACTGTGAGGCTGAGAGGTAGTTCTTGTGTTGTGTTGTCCGGGTTGGATATTGGCCTGATCAGCCAGTAGTCCGTTCCCGTGTGGTGGCGTCGTTCTTTCTGACTCGTGCTTAGTAGCTCCAGTTGCAGTTGTGGCGGCGTTGTTCCCTTCCGACTCGTGCTTTGCTACTTGTCGTAGTTTGTGAGTTTGTGACTCGTGGTCGAGGTTTGACCAGTTCGAGATGTGCCCTGGTGTTGGCACAGTTGTGACTCAGTTGTGGTTTGTGTGACTCGTCGATTAAGGTTTCACCTGTATATTGTGCCTAATTAAAGGTATAATATAATTATGGTTCAGTGTGGTGTTTATCACCTACTTGTACCCTTGTTCGGGTGTTTGTGTTGTGGTACCTCAGAGTAGCAGGTACTTGTTCCCTTCGTGGGTTACTTTGTAGTTTTGTGGTGGTACATTGTGTACCAACCTTTCCGGGTACTTGTGTGTTGTGGAGGTCTTGTGGTTTGACCTGCCACTTGCTGTATCCTAACTGTTTTAAATAAATCTTTGTTTATAAGATTATGGTGGATTAGTTTGTGATTATTAATTATGTTACCTTTATGGGTATTTTGCCGATGAGGCTTATAGCCTAGGCATAATGTGGTTTAGTTGAGCTGTGCTCCGTGGAGGCCATGTGAGACCTTCCACTTGTTGAGTTTTACTCTTCTTGGATATGATTCCAATTATAGTTTTAGTGTGTTATGGATTGGCTTCGTGGTAGCCAGTTCCGTTACCTTGTGTGTAGTTTCCGATGTAGTGTGGTTTGGAGTATAAAGGACCAGCTCTTTCTTAGCAGTCCTGTTACTCAAGTGTTTGAGGTTCGCCTGTAAAGCTTGTAGCCTGGGCAGTGACTTGCCTGTGTGGCTTATAGTTTAGGCAACCCGTTGTCGTGGCAGTGTGCCAGTGAGACTGTGGTTTAGGCACCTTAATAGTTGGGCTGACTATGATATTATGTTAGTCCTGTAGTCCTACTTTTCTTATGAGGACGTTATGTTTATTATCATAAGTATGTTTAATTGTTATTTATTGTAATGATGTGAGCATGAATGGTTTGGCTATTGTTGTTGCCAGTGAGACCCATTGGGGTTGAGGTGTCTGTGGTTACAGAGTTGTTCTGGGTAGCCCCTGCTAAGCCAGTGACTTGTTGAGGCTCACTCCCCTACAGTTCTTTTCAGGGCTTGCCGTGTGTTTGGCCTGCAGCGGCGTTGTGTCAGACTTGTACCACCAGCAGTAGTTTAGTAGTTAGTGTTGTGTGAGCTTGTGCTCCCTCGGGGTATGCCCCAGGTAGTTGTACTCTTTTATTGGACATGTATTATTGTAATGGGACAGTTGTACAAATTTGTGAACAGATATGAGCACATGTACTTTCTTGTGTCTTATATTCTTGTGGTTTGTTTTTTTTATACTCTTACTGGACTCGTGTGTGAGATATCCCTTGCGACACTTCGGTGCGTTCGCGGGAGGCGGATCTGGATATGGAGCCTTAATGGGCATAAATACCCCGGTCCGTCAAACAATCAGTAAGTAAACAAGAAACAAAATCAAAGCAAAACAATCAGAAAAAGGTTAAAATCATGCTTCTGTGACGATCAACGGCAGACATATGGACGCCAAGTTCATCAAAAGCAGATAAACGACTAGATCGACTGACGCTGAACAGAGTAGACGACAACCTATGTGGACGCTAAAAAAACTAAATGGCAGAAAAGATAGACGCTTACCTGGATAGGCGGCAAGATCGCTTGCCGTCTACCTGGATGCACACAAACCGCAGCAGCACTGTGGTCCCATCGCGATCTCTAGAAAAGAGTTGTGGACGTCTCGTTTCGCCTCCGTTCTCGTGGCCGATGTGTGTGGCCCTCCTCGGCGGTGGTTCACGGACGTGCCGCTCCCTCGTTGGCAATGAAGGACATACCGGTTGACCTCATTGACTCCCCGTTTGACTGAGTTGACTGAGGAGAAACAAAAGGAACCGGTGAAGTATGGGAGATGTTTGCGATCGCCAGGGCCTTACCTGTGCCCAAGGGGTTGCTGTGATCACGTCGGTGCAATAGCCTCGCGTTGCGGGTGATGGTGGGACCTCAACTTCTTCTCCTTCAGCCGGCCAAAGGAGGAGAGCTCCGCGGTCTTCTACAGATCGTTCCTGCCACAGTAAGACACTCTATAAGACTCTAAGAAGTATAGCAAATGCTCAAAACAAAACAATACAGGCCCAAAAGGAGAGTCCCGTACCGGTTGCGGACTTGAGAAGAGGGGTGGCCAAGTGTTATGACCACCCTTCTTCCCTCCGTTTTTGGTTGGGAAACCCCTTTCTAGGTATGTAGGAAGGTGGCCTACGTGCCTAGAGTGTGTGTGAACGTGGATGTAACATGCAACTAGTAAAGAGAGAAAAGGAAGAGGAGAGGAAGAGGGGGGAGTTGATCCTCGTGGTTGATGATGCTAGCTCCTTGCATAGGCTCCTTCAGCTCCAAAGCAGCCTTCTTGGACGTCCCAAGTATTAAGAGGAAGAAGAAGATGAGTAGTGGAAGGTTGGGTGCAACTTTCTCTCTCCTCTCTCAAAGCATGAGCATATGGACGTCCAGCCTCTCCCCCCTTGCTTAGAGGACCCTAGGGACTGTTCTATAGACAGTGGGGTCGGAGTTCAGAGGCCTTGGATGCTCAAGTGTGAAGAAACACACTTGTACACTTGGCAATCCTAGTGTAAAGGCTCCAAGCAATGGGGGGAGGCCACATAGGATTTTTACTGGGTCAAGGGGGTGCCAAGGTGGCCCAAATGCCCGTTCGGAACGGTCCCATGCGGTGCATGGGCGAGAGAAAGACGCTAGGGGGCTATATTCTCGAGGTAGTTGCGCAGACCAGGTAAACGAGACTGACGTCCAGAGATCAGGCCTCCAACTGCATGCAGACGTCCATGGAGGTAGACGCCAACTGTGGTCAGCGTCAAGGGGGCTTGCTGCCAACAAGTAGTCGGCAACCATCGATGTTGTCGTCTACATGGTATCCGAGGCTGGTCAACAAATGGTCAAACGAGGCTTAATGGGCCAAAAGAGCCTTGCGGGAGATGGGCCAAATCGCGCGTTTACAGAATCCTCTGTAGGATCCATCATCTTTGAGCGTTTTGCCAGAGTAATGGGCAGAATTAGAGTACAGAAAGGCTGTCTGGTTGCTTTTCCTAGATTCTTATTTCGGGAATATCACCAGGGGCATGTAAGTGCTGAAGTTCTAGCCCCCATTCTATCTGAATGTGAAAGGCTGATATCCTCAGAATGGTCCAAGTTCTATCCTTTGTCAACTCAGCAGTTGTTTGCTCTAAATGAAGCTCAAGCCAAGGAAGGCACACCTGTAATCTCTCCAGCCACCTTCTTGGATATGAATTCTATACATCTTGTTAATGACCCTTTCAAAGTCTGGGAGGAAAGATACAAGGTATATGTAGCTCTTCATAAAGCTCTCAGAGATAATCACAATCACTATCCTGTGTCCATGGATCAGTTTCTTACCTGTGCCAGCTTTAGGACTCGTCGTTTCCTAAAGATGACTATGGATAAGGATGCTTATGCTGATCTTCTCTACAAACACCTAGATCTTCATCTCCAAAGGATGGCTTCCTCCATGGGACCAACCTATTCTTTGCCTTTTGGAGTTTTTAAAACTCATTTTGAAGAGCAGGAAAAACAGGCATGGGAAACCATCCCCATTTTGCCTCTCTTTTGTCTCCTGCCTTCTATTTACCTGTACCTCCGCAAAGTTAATGAAATCTCCTTCTTTGTGTACTCTTATTTTCTTTCTCTCTTCTTTCTTTGTCGAAGGTTGTCTTTTTGCTCAATGACAAAAAGGGGGAGAAAATATTAGCATGTCTGAAATACATTCCAATAATTTTTTCTTAAGCAATTAGTATGTCATATCTTCAGACTGATTTCAAATATTTTTTTATCCATGCTTATTGTTCAGTTTTGTCATCACCAAAAAGGGGGAGATTGATGATCAGGCTGTCCCCATGTAATTTTAATTAATTACATATGTATTTTGGTGATTAACAAAACTAAACTAGTTTTTATCATAATATCTAATGAATATTTCATAAGTCTTAAAGTACAGGAAAAATACCAAGGTCAAAGAAGCCAATAAAGGTATGCATTACTTCTCTGAAGCTTTAATCTTTTCAACATGATATTTCTCAAAGTCCATATCGATTTCTGTTGAAGATCGTAACGATTTCTTTTGAGCTCGTACGACTTGCCTGTCATAACGATTCTATAAGTTATCGCAACGACTTCTTTAGAGCTCGTAACGACTTGTCTGTCACAACGATTCTATAAGTCATTGTAATGATTTCTTTAGAACTCACAACGACTTGCTCGCCGTAACGATTTCATAAGTTACCGTAACGATTTCTTTAGAACTCGCAACGACTTGCTCGCCGTAACGATTTGCTTTGCACAAAGATTTCTTTAAGCGCTCATAACAATTTGCTTTACATAACGATTTCTTTAGAACACAATGTCTTGCTCGCCGTAACGATTTCATAAGGTACCATAACAATTTCTTCAGTGAACACAACGACTTGCTTTCCATAACAATTCATTAAGTGTTTCACAATGATTTCTTCAGTGAACACAACGACTTGCTTTCCATAACGATTCATTAAGCATTTCACAACGATTTCTTTAGAACACAACGACTTGCTTTGCATAATGAATTCTTCTGTGAATGTAACGATTTGGTATGGCTTATAACAACTTAGTTAAAATAACTTAATCATAACGATTTCATAAGTCATATAGCCATCGATCTCATATCTTACATCGACTTGACATTTATCTTATCTCCAAATACGTTGACTAGTCAAAGTCACGTATATATCTATCTGTCACTCCTGCATTTATGAGTTCTGAACGTATCTCTGCATGCATGCAGACAATATCGTCCGTTATTGTGCTTACTCTGTATACATCTTTTAAACAAGCTATCTGGAATTGCTATTCTAGTTAATACTCACATCAACGTATACTGACATAAGAGACAGCTTAAGTTGTCTACTATTTTAGCATTTAATGTGTGCAGGGTCCTGAAGACATTCTATCATACAACGTTGGACCTATAGATGCCAGAAGACCCTATCTCTTTGCGTGCTCAAATGGATAAAAGATAGTTGAAGCTTCCAAATGTCAAACAGTCTAACGTCTATCAATCCAAGAGACAACGGATACTTCAACGGCCGTATTTCAAAAAGGAGATATAAACTCAAAGACAGAAGTGAAGAACAACCAACGAAGTAGAGAACAAACATCTCGTATTCAAGCATTCAAATTCTTCAGCAAGAAGTCCAGAGCCAAGAACTTCATTCCACCTAGCTTTCGCTCTTTGCTCTCCTCACTGTAGTGAAAATCTTGAGAGAGCTTGTGTAGTTCTGAGAATGTGCTTAGCATAGATTCTTTGCTCTCAGTGCTAGTGGCTTCAGATCTTGACTTGTTAAAGCTTGATCTAGGGGCTTGATTTTATTCCATTCTCTTTATGTTGTTTCCCTTCAGTTGTGAAGGAAGACCTGGTGGTATCCAGGGTGCTGTTCCCTTCAGTTATGAAGGAAGACCTGGTGGGGTATCCAGGGTGTTATTATTCCCTTCGGGTGTGAAGGAAGACCAGCCGAGCTGGGTGCTGTAGTGTCCTTAGGGGGACTGTACCCTAGTTGGTAGAAACCTGAGTGGTTGCTCAGGGACTGGACGTAGGACTCCTAAGAAAAGGAGGTCCGAATCAGAATAATCCTTTGTGTCGTGTGATTGCTTTCTTTGTGTGTTTGATATTTCAACTAACGGTCACTAACCTCCTTCGAAGAACGTTTGTGTGAATGTTTTTTTGTTACAGGTATCTTCTAGATTATTTTTAAAGAACCCTTCACCCCCCCCCCCTGGGCTCATCAACTGGGCAACAAATGGCAGCGGAGCGTGCTCAACTCCGTGATATGCAACACACTATTCAGCAGCTCATGCAGGCATTACTCCAGGCTACTGAGTCAATAATAACTGAGGATCCGGAGATCTACACAGGAATTTCCGCAATCTAAATCCACCTCGTTTCAGCGGGACCACTGATCCCGATGAGGCAGAGAATTGGCTTAAGGAGATAGAGTGTATTTTCCGTGTTATGCAATGCGCGGATGGAGACAAATTACTATTAGCAACATTCCATCTTGAGCAGGATGCCCGTACGTGGTGGGAGTCCGTCGAAGCAACTAGAGCTGATGCACAGTTTACATGGAATGAGTTTAAGGAGCACTTCAACTCCAAGTACTTTTCGAAACGAGTTCAAGAAAGGAAAGCCTCTGAATTTGCTGCATTGAAATATAGGAAACTTACTGTTGCTGAGTATGAAGCTCAGTTCTCCAGGTTGGCACATATGCCAATCACCTGGTAGGTACTGAGAGAATGAAGGCGAAGAGATTCCTTAACGGGCTCAGACCCGCTTATATCACACAACTGGCACCATTAGATATTCAGAATTATCCGGAGATGGCCAAGAAAGCACAATTACTGGAGGATGCGACCGACCTCACCGTTCGCATCAAAGGAAGAATGGTCAAGAAGGAGGAGACATCTGGAGCACCAAGCAAGCCCACCAACGGCAAGAAAAGGCCGTTAAGCATCACTGACGGGCCAAGCCAAGAGTGGAAGCCCAAAGTCTTTGCCCCTACTGCCCCGAACAAGCCCAAATGCAAGCACTGTGACAAGCTGGGTCACACTACTGAGGAGTGTTGGAGGAAGGTAGGCGCATGCCTATGCTGTGGTAGTCGAGAGCACCGTATTCCCGACTGCCCTCTGTTGAAAGAAAATGAGAAGCGTCCTATGGGACAGAAGAAGCTTGGCCGACTGCAGGCCCTACAAGAAGTAGAAACCACCGAGGAGGGTGGAGTCATTGAAGGTACTCTACCAGTCTTTTCTCAATCAGCATTTATTTTGTTTAATACTGGCGCAACACATTCGTTCATATCTCAAGCATTTGCTGATACATTAAATGAAAAACCTGCTTCTATGGAATTTGAATTACTTGTCACTACCCCGTTGGGGGAGAAAGGTCAATTAAATAAATACTTTCCATTAGCTGATGTGAAGATTGGTGAACTCAATCTTAGAGCTGACCTGATCTGTATGCCCATGGAGGGCTACGACGTTATTCTGGGAGCCGATTGGCTATCTACTTATGAAGCCATTGTTGATTGTAGAAGAGGGAAGATAACCTCTAGTGAATTCCCTAAGTTGACTTTCACGGGACGTGGACACAAGAGGAACTTGTCTCTCATCTCTACTATTAAGGCACATAACATGATAAGAAAGGGCTATGTGGCATTTCTTATCGCCGTCGTAGTTGAAAAGAAAGCATCTAAGATATCAGACATCCATATAGTGCAAGAATACCCCGACGTGTTTCCCGATGAGCTGCCAGGCATTCCACCTGAAAGAGATGTAAATTTCTCAATTGATCTCATACCTGGAGCTGCACCGATATCACGCCAACCTACAGAATGTCCCCCACTGAATTGAAAGAGTTGAAGGAGCAATTGATAGAGTTTCTAGAAAAGGGATTTATCAGACCAAGTACTTCTCCTTGTGGAGCACCCGTTCTATTTGTCAAGAAGAAGGACGGATCTATGAGATTATGCATCGACTACAGGCAATTGAATCATTTGACTATCAAGAACAAATACCCTCTACCCCCGCGTCGATGAAATGTTTGATCAACTATCAGGAGCTAAATATTTCTCTAAGATTGACCTTAGATCGGGATATCATCATATGAGAATTAAAGATGCGAATATTTACAAGACAACCTTCAGGAGAAGGTACGGTCATTATGAATTGTAGTCATGCATGCCTTTTGGACTAATAAATGCTCCTACAGCTTTTATGCAATTGATGAACAACATCTATTGGCCCTACCTCGACAAATTCGTCGTGGTGTTTATTGATGATATTCTCATATACTCAAAGACCAAGGAAGCATGAAGAGCATCTGAGGATCGCTCTGTAGATCATGCGCGACAACAAACTCTACGCCAAATTGAGCAAGTGTGAATTCTGGCTCGAGGAGGTGTCATTTCTAGGGAATGTTATATCCAAGGATGGTATCGCTGTCGATCCTTCCAAAGTAGAAGTTGTACTCAACTGGGAGAGACCGACCAATGTCACTGAGATCAGAAGCTTTCTTGGACTGGCTGGCTACTATAGACGGTTCATAAAAGACTTCTCCAAGATAGCTGTACCTTTTACTCGCCTTACGCGAAAAGGAAACCCATATATCTCGAGCAAGGAGTGCGAGAAGAGCTTCTAGACATTGAAGCAACGTTTGACATCTGCACCTATCCTCGCGTTACCAGTCGAGGGCAAAGGATTCTCAGTCTACACACTGATGCATCTAGAATCAGTCTAGGTTGCGTATTAATGCAGAATGAGAAGGTAATAGCATATTCATCAAGACAGTTGAACCCATGAGGTTAATTATCCTGTCCATGACTTAGAACTAGCTGCGGTGGTATTTGCACTTAAGATCTGGAGGCATTACCTGTATAGAGAGCAATTTATTGTCTACTCCGACCACAAGAGTCTGAAGTACTTGTTTTCCCAGAAGGAGCTCAATATGAGACAAAGGAGATGGATGGAATATCTAAAGGACTTCGATTTCAATATCCAATACCACCCAGGCAAGGGTAATGCAGTAGCTGATGCACTCAGTAGAAAGCCAGTCATGTCTTTATCTTGTTTAGTCATGGTGAGATGCAACTATTAAAGCAGTTTGCCAGTCTGGGTTTGAACATCGAGCAGAGAAGTGACCAGATGATAGTGGCCAACCTTAGAGCTCAACCTGACATCTTTGTCGAGATCAGAGAGCAACAGGCAAATGACCCGTTCCTAATCCGAGTAAAGGAGACCATAGCAGACAGACCTGATTTATCCATCACTCAAGATGGGAGAATATTATTCCAAGTCAGGACATGCGTGCCTGACAATGAAGAGCATAAGAGAAAGCTGATGGATGAAGCCCACAAGACTAAGTACACCATCCACCTAGGTGCAACCAAGATGTACCAAGACATGAAAAGGTCATTTTGGTGGCCCAACATGAAGCGTGAGGTGGCTGAGCATGCCGCGCACTGCCTCACATGTCAGCAAGTAAAAGCTGAACACCATCATCCTGTGGGTGTACTCAGACCCCTGGACATCCCTGAATGGAAGTGGGAGAGTATCGGCATGGACTTCATCATGGGTTTACCCTGAACTCGTGGTGGACTCGATGCTATTTGGGTCATTGTAGACCGATTGACTACGTCTGCACATTTCGTAGCAATCAAGAGCACCTGTAGTGTTGATGTATTAGCAGCCCTATATGTAAAAGAGATAGTAAGATTACATGGAGTTCCGGTATCCATAGTCTCAGATCGTGATCCCAGATTCACCTCTAGATTCTGGAAGGAACTTCAATCTACCTTAGGCACCAAACTTAACTTTAGCACTGCATTCCACCCACAGACTGATGGGCAGATAGAAAGAACTAATCAGATCGTGGAAGATATGCTACGAGCCTGTACTATTGATTTTGAAGGGTATTGGAATGAACAGCTACCCTGATAGAATTCTCCTACAACAACAGCTACCAGGCCAGCATTAAGATGGCACCATTTGAAGCACTGTGTGACCGAAGTTGTAGATCGCCAGTGTGTTGAAATGAAGTAGATGAACAGCAATGGTTGGGACCAGACGTGGTACAAAATACTAGCAGAGATATGCAGGTTATCAGGAACAGGATTAAGATAGCTCAGTCCAGGCAGAAGAGCTATGCAGACAAGAGAAGATGGGACTTAAAATTCCAAACTGGAGACCATGTACTGCTTAAAGTATCCCCGACCCGAGGTTTTCAAAGGTTTGGGATGAAAGGCAAGTTGAGGCCGAGATTCATAGGTCTATTTGAAGTATTGGAAAGAGTTGGTGAGGTAGTGTATCGTTTGGCACTATCTCCCAGTTCTCACCAGTACACAATATTTTTCATGTGTCAATGCTATGGAAGTACGTGTATGATTCGTCACACCGTAATTAGCTATGATGATATCATTTTGAACAAAGATATGACCAATGAAGAAAGGTCGGTGAAGATATTGGACAAGAAATTGCAACAACTTCGGAATCGATCTATGCCCGTGGTCAAGATACTATGGAGAAATCACGAAGTCGAGGAAGCCACGTGGGAACCCGAAGCAACCATGCGACGGAATTATCTGAAGTTATTCAGTAAGTCATTCTTCCTCTTATGATATATATGAATTTGGGGACCAAATTCTTCTTAAGAGGGGGAGGATGTAGCAATCTTGATTTTTAAAATTTAAATAAATAAAAATATTTAATTTAATAAATGTGAATAAATAGAATTTAATTAGAATAAAGAAGACATAATTAAATTAAAGGGAATTAATCAATACCCATTAGGTTAAATTAGAATAGGTTGTATTAATGACCCAAGGATGAAAGAATGGGCCCAAATGTGAAGAGCCCATCATGGGATGAGAGATATTTAGCATAAATTCGGAGTTAAATATTAATTAATTGAATAAGGTTAAGATAATATAATATTATATAACCCATATATATCCTAAAAAGGGTCTTAGACTTACCCTAACCCTTTACCCACGAAATTAGATCTCCTCCCAATCGTATTAGGTAGATAAAGTGTTGCCCAGCTACCAAGCCCAGAGGGGGGGTGAATGGGGCTTTAAAACTTCGTCTACTAACCCTGTACACAAAAACGTTCACACAAAATACACTTCGATGGATGTTAGTGATAGTGAAGATAAACAGCAATCACACAAAGACAATCACACAACACAAGGAATTATCCTGGTTCGGATCTCCTCTCCTTAGGAGTCCTACATCCAGTCCCTAAGCAAAATCTCAGGATATCACTACCAAGGTACAGTCCCCCTTAAGGATCCTTACACCTAGGCGCAGCTGGTCTTCCTTCAACCAGAAGGGAATTACAACCCCTGGATAACACACCAGGTCCTCCTTCAACACGAAGGAAAGACACACCCTAGATCCCACCAGGTCTTCCTTCACAACAGAAGGGAACAACTCAAGAAATAGTGATCAAAGAGATGATGCCCCTAGATCAAGCTTATAGAACATTGCTTGATCTGAAGCAAGGACTGAGAAGAAGAAGAGATCTACAATCAAGGACTCTTCTCAAACCGAAAGGCTCTCACACATATGTGAACTTAGCACCGAGAGCAAGAGCTAAAACTAACGAGAGTTTGTGCTTGGCTCTAAGAATGGCTTGCAGAAGGTTGAAGGCGTTGTAGCTTATTATTCTCTAACTATCTTCTATTGTCAAACTTCATTCTTCTATATATTCAACGTTTGAAATTCGAACGTTGGAGTGTCCGTGTCTCTATGCATAAGTGTACGTTAGACTGCTTGACCCTTGGAAGCTTACAGTCAACAGTCTTTTATCTTTTCATGCACGTACAGAGAGAAGAACTTCTATAATATTCTTTGTCTTCTATTTTGTCCAACGTTGTATGACGAGTGCTGTCAATGACCTACACGCATTACGAGCTCAAACAATAGACAACTAAGTTGTCTCTTGTCAATCAACGTTAGATTGATTTTATACACAAATAGAAGTTTCATTCTGTTCTTCTAAAAAGATATCTACCGAATAAGCAGGAGAATAGAAGATATCGTCTGCATGCATGCAGTGATACGTACTATCGTAATAAATGCATTGCTGTCAAAAAGAAATACGAGAAGACTTTGACTTTTTAACAAATTCAAAAATCAGCTCGAAAGGCAAATCGTTATTTTCCACGAAATCGTTATATGCATGACTTATGAAATCGTTATGCAAATGAGTTGATATAGTCAAGTTGTTAAAGACAATGTGAACGAATCATTATTTGTTGTATTGAATCGTTACAGCGATCAAGTCGTTATGTAACTTAATGAATCGTTACAGTGACAGAGTCGATATGTAACTTATCGAATCGTTACAGAGATCAAATCGTTATTCTTACTTAGAAAATCAATGTGAGACCAAATCGTTATGATCACTAAAGAAATCGTTACGAGAGCAAATCGTTATGATTACTAAAGAAATCGTTACGAGAGAAAATCGTTATGATTACTAAAGAAATCGTTATGAGAGCAAATCGTTATGATTACTAAAGAAATCGTTACGAGAGCAAATCATTATGATTACTAAAGAAATCGTTATGAGAGCAAATCGTTATGATTACTAAAGAAATCGTTACGAGAGCAAATCGTTATGATCACTAAAGAAATCGTTACGAGAGCAAATCGTTATGATCACTTATCGAATCGTTGTGAGGGCAAATCGTTGCGATCACTTATCGAATCATTGTGAGGGTAAATCGTTGCGATCACTTATCGAATCGTGTGAGGGAAAATCGATGCGATCACTTATCGAATCGTTGTGAGGGCAAACCGTTGCGATCACTTATCAAATCGTTGTGAGGGCAAATTGTTGCGATCACTTAGTCAGATATGAATGTAAGAAAATCGTTATATCTTCATAGAAATCGTTTTGAACTTAGACAGATATTATGCTTCAAACTTACATTGTTGTAGAGTGATGAATACTTACATCATGGTTGATTTGCTTGTTTACCCTTGGTTTATTTCCTGTGCTTAAAATCTCATAATAAATTGTTAGATTAAATATTTATCATTGTTTTGTTAGTCACCAAAATAGATATGTAATTAATTTAAATTACATAGGGATAAACTGATCATCATAAAGGAGAGAAATTGGGAGATAAATAAGGAAATTCAGAGTTTAAGGAAATGAAGAGTTTTAGAAGGAGAGGACTTTCTTAACCCATCATACACCCCCCAATTCGTGCCAACCAAACCCTAGATCGTTGTTAGAGCTCTGGAGGATGAAGAGAAGGAGTTCTGGATGTGGAAAGCAAGGGAAGGAGGCTAGGACCAAGGAGGATTCTCGTTCTTTGTCATCAACCCTAGGAACTATTACTAACGAGAAAAGGTAGGCAATCTCTCAAGCACAAATCGTGAAACTTTAACCCTAGGTAGCATATGCACCCTCTTTGAAAGTCCTATGGTTTCACTATTTTTTCGTTCTTCCATGAGGGAGAATTAAATGCGTGAATCTCTGTTAACATCATGTACCTGAACCCTAAAGTTTGCTTTCAATCCATGCATATACCTGATCCCATGCCATGATATTATTCTCATAAATACTACATGCTCTTAGCTTTCAAACGCCTCCAGTTTCCCTAAATTCCATCATGTATCCTTTGCGAATTAATTCATTTTCAATGAACTATGCTTGTTTAGGTCACTGAAATGTAACCTTGTTAAAGCATGCACAACCCTTGTCCATCCTAATTACTCATGTCTGTTGATAGATTTACATGTCTAGTTTCATTCAAGATGGATTTCATGATTTTTCGTGGTGTATACGATTTGTTCTGGATTTTTAAAGTGCACTATGTCAAGTTTAGATGGCATGGACCAGATCCAAAGGGTCCTGCACCACCTGCCAACACTCGGGCAGAGGCTCTGAGAACGCGACAGCCCGACAGGTCGCGTCCTCAACCTCGTCGCGATAGAGTTTTGCATTCAGAACGCGACGGGACCCTGCGTCGCGACCCTTCTCGGTAGGTCGGCCCAACATGGACGCACCACCCCGACCTGTCGCGATGCGCATATGTGTCGTCGTGACGCGTCTCGGCTGGTACCTGAACGCATCGGATCTATCGCAGTCAACGCGTCGGCCACCCTGTCACGAACTGAACGCGACAGCGGCCGACGTCGCGATCGGACTGTGATGGCCAGAACCTAAAATTTCATATATAACCCTGCTATTTATGCCATTTAAATCTTGTTTAGCCTTCAATAAGTATTGTCATGAATAATTTCGACCTGTTAACTATTAATGAGTAATATTTACATGAAATTAATAAGTTTAAAAGCCAAGTGCATAATCTTTCATGCACTCATGATTTCTTACACTTGCACACACTAAACATACATGTTTGCAATGAGACCTTATTAAATTTACTCAATAATGTATCTGGTAATTAAGTGTAATTAACTACTAACTTTCCCTTAATTTATTATTGACACTTGTCTTCGTTTTAATCGTATGATTTGTATACCGTGATCGCATCCCTCTGCTTCGAGGACTCGAGGCAAGATGGACATTGTTTCGTTATAGACTTTTTCTTGGCATGGACCACCTCTCCATTGGGAATACTCCTGACTAGACCAGAGACTCCATGTCAAGGCCTCCGTAAGTCTCCTTGGCTTTGGTGCATGTTCTTTGCCGATGAGCTGGTTGTACCCAAACCCGTTACACCTTAGGGATCAGTACGATCCAACGGCCTTAGTGTTTCCTTCTTACCTTTGGATCACACTGGACCATCTGGCCCGTGGTCATGGCACGGCTAGTGGGCGGATGTGACTTCTACCAGGCTGCCGGCACCCGACCTAGTGTTGTGCAACTATTATTATCAGTGTTTAATATTGTTTTACGATTGTACCCCCGTCTCATCTACTATCCTTGTATTCTCATCTGTTCACTTTCACTCTACACTCTCGTCTATTTCATCTACTTCTCTCCTCTATTCTTGGTACTCTATTTGACCATACAATTGATTGTATAAGATAACAAACATGACTATGCCAGTGCAATAGGGCTCGTTCTGGTCCTGGGGAGAGCTCCGGAAGAGTGCCATTTCCTCTCGAGGGTTACATGATCAGGATGTGTACGGCATGCATCCAGTGCTATTTGTTACTATCATAATTTAATCTATGACAATCAAATTGCAATTTTTCAAGTGTGATACTATACTATCTTGGTTGATAAAATAATCGATCAGTTGTTATATGCTATTTCGTTATGTGGCCAAACCTTTATCGTATTTGCTGTGCTATTTTCCATGTACTAGTGCTATCGTTCTCTTGCTATCATTACATTACTCTACATGACTATGCTCTCTAGTTACTCTGCCATATAAGACATTAATCATTTAAGCCATGCTTTTCTCATGAGATATTAAGTCCTACTGGGCACTATTCGCTCATCCTGCGTTATTATTTCATGTGTCTTAGGTGAGTCAGATGGTGATTACCACACTCACGAGGAGGGGAATGAGGATGATGCGCAAGAGTGATCAGTTTCTTCGACCACTGCTTAGTAGTTAGCTAGTTTAGTTATGAGTTAGTTAGTTAGTTAGTCATTATGTAATAGTTTAGATTTGAATAAAGTACTCTGGGCCCTAATTTTGGCTCCGATTAGTGAATGTAATGAAGTTTAATGAATTATTAATGAAGTTGAAGTTTGTTTGATTTTATTGAAATTGTGCAATGGTTTGTTATTTAATTATTGCTCTGTACTATTTAATAACTGTAATTCCGCTCTGATATTCTGCGTCGGGGCGTTACAATGTGAAATCTGTATTTTTGAATGGATATATAAAGGAGGAAGTCTATGTAGAACAGCCTCCTAGTTTTGATGATATTGATTTTCTAAATCATGTTTTTAAATTGCATAAAACTTTATATGGTTTAAAACAAGCACCTGGAGCATGGTACGAAAGACTCAGTGTATTTTTGTTAAACCATGGTTTTATCAGAGGACAGGTAGATAGTACTTTGTTTATTAAATCAAAAGTCAAAAGTATACTGCTTGTGCAAATTTATGTAGATGATATAATATTCGGATCTACTGATGAATCCTTGTGCAAGTATTTTGAAAAGCTCATGCAGGGAGACTTCGAAATGAGCATGATGGGTTAGCTCAACTACCTTCTAGGATTACAAATCAAGCAAGGCAAAGAAGGTACACATATTTGTCAAGCAAAATATACCAAAGAATTATTGAAGAAATTCGGGTTGACAATGCAAAACCACTGTCCACTTCAATGAGCACATCTACCAGGTTAGATAGTGATAAAGAAGGTAAGAAGGTTGATCAAAACTTTATAGAGGTATGATAGGATCATTGCTATATTAACAGGTAGTAGACCTGATATTTTATTTATTATATACATGTGTGCAAGATATCAGGTAGATCCTAAGGAATCCCACTTAATTTCTGTTAAAAGAATTTTTAGATATTTAGCTAAAACTCATAATCTAGGTCTGTGGTATCCAAAATCATGTGAAACTAGCCTAGTTGGATATTCTGATGCTGACTATGCTGGATGCAAGGTAGATAGAAAGAGCACTAGCGGTAGTTGTCAATTTCTTGCAGGATGCTTGATTTCATGGTCTTCAAAAAAGCAAAATTCAGTAGCACTATCAACAGCTGAAGCTGAGTACGTAGCTGCTGGGAGTTGTTGCACTCAACTCCTATGGATAAAACAACAGCTTGAAGACTATGGATTGCATATCAAGACCATCCCATTGCTGTGCGACGACACAAGTACGATAAATCTCACCAAAAATCCAGTTCAGCACTCCAGAACAAAGCACATAGATGTTAGATATCATTTCATTAGAGATCATGTAGCCAATGGCAATATAAATATTTCTTTTATAGATAATTTAAATCAGTTGGCAGACATCTTTACAAAAGCCTTACCTGAAGAGAGATTTACGTCTCTTAGAATGGAATTAGGCATGTGTAATTTGTAATAGATACGTCTACATGAAACTGAAATAATAATTTCGGAATAATATTTATCCCTCTTGTAGAAAGTTAAGTAAATTCCTTATTTCTTGCGCATAAAGTTGCCATGACGTTTCAGAATACATTCTTTATTATTTACATAATTCTCTCCTATTTTGTCGTTATTCACATTATTGCTCTATCGTTTCAAAAGCACCTTTATGTTCTATCGTTAAGGTCTGAAATCCATGCCTTATCGATTTCATCACTCTCTCTTCTCGTTCGAATTGCCTGGAGCGATAAAACCCTATCGATTCCATACCCCTCTATGTGTGATTTCAAAGGATTTCTCTGTTCCTGCCAAGATTTCTTGAGGGCTTCTGTTCCATTCCTTCCCACAATCCTCCAGAAACTTTCCTTGATCTTTTCCATGGCGGCTTCTGGGAGTTCCGGCACCGTTGGTGGTTACAGCGTCGCCTTCCTCACAGCGGAACAGCAGGAGAGGTTTGCAGCAGTGAAGATCAAGATTTGTGGTAACAAGGCCGTGGATATTGCAGATTTAGAGAAGAATGGGATGCACAGTGTCGTGGCAGCTATTCAGAGGATGAAATGGATGAAAATGGTCACAGTTTCTGAGCAAAGCTATCTGGACCTTGTCAAGGCGTTCTTTACTTGCCTGAAGTCAGAAGAAGACGGGTCCCTCACATCCACAGTTAAAGGTACTCCTATCCACATCTCATATAATCTTCTAGAGAGTCTGTTTGGTGTGTCTACCGTCGATCGAAGTGGGGTAGACAATGTGGATATTCATGCCAAGGGATTGGGCATTATTGGAACGGAGTATAAGTTAAAGGATGGGAATATAGACATCAACCAATTAAACGCATTCAACAAGATTCTACACTACATAGTCTGCCAGATTCTAGTACCAAGAAGTGCCACCTTCTCAACTTTCCCTAAGGCTAATTCTGATATGATGTTTTGGGCAATCAAAATCAAGATATAAATATGGCTCAAGTAATCATTGAAAGGATTAAGTTTGCTACAGCTATGATATGGGATAAGAAGAACAAGCTGAATGTATCACTTCCGTATGCCCATTTGCTGACCCAGATATTCAAGCATTACAACATTGATCTAACGGGTGAAGTAATGGAGAAGATGGGACAGCCTATTCGGTCCAGGAATTTAAAGAAAAGTGGCTTTTCATTAGTAGCAAATGTTTGAACCAAGACCTCAATAGAAGGAGAAGCTATTATTGGAGAAGTTCCAGAAATTCCTCCTATTCAAGAGGCAAAGGCAGAGGTAGAGGTAGAAGTAAGGGTTGAAGAAACTGTTGCAGAAGCTCCGAAAATTCCACCTGTCCAAGAAGAGGACGAAGTAATTAGAATAGAGGAACCTATGGCTAGTGCAAGACAAATTGAAGAAATTGCTCCTGAGCTTATTGAACCTATTGGACAGTCATCAGAAATTGAGTCCCCCTCTACAGTAATTGCATCTGTCATTGAAGAAGTTATGGAGTCTGTAGCTCTCATTGCGGGGGAGTAGGAAAAGTCTCATGAAAAATGCATTCCAAATATTCCTGTCGCAGAAACAAATATGGATGTCAGTCAAGAAGCAGTTATTCCAGAGGTTGTGGCACTCGGCCATAGTGAAGATTTGCAGATGGAAGATGCTCCACTTCAGGGAGAGCATGTGATTGAAAAGGAAGCAGAAATATAGGGGAGCCCACAATAATGCTCCTACTGATCAATATCAAGAAGGTATTACAACAAGCATCTCTGATTCCGAAGATGATGTTGTTGTGGAGCCTGTTAAAGGCCCAGCAGTCAAAGGCAAAGGTGTGGCCTCAAAGTTTCCACTGCTTACTAGAAAGGCACACCATAGATCCAAAAAGAAGAAGCTCAGAGTGAACATGAAGCCTGTGATAGGCAGATTAGATGCTCATGGGGAGATCTTGTGCTCACTACAAACTGAAGTATCCTCTATCTTTGTCAACCAAAGCACAGGAGCCAAGGAAATTGAAGCAGTGAAAGTTGAGCTCCAAGAAATGAATGGTGCGCTGGGAAGCCTAAAGCAATTAATGTCAGATATTTCAAATTTTGTGAGGGCACATTTGCCTATTCCTGCCCCTCCTGCTCCCACTCAACATATGCTAGAGGGCAGTTCAGGGCCATCAGGGCCAAGTAATGAAGAAGCAGTCAGGCCAGTAGGGCCATCTGTTTTGGAATCTAGGCCATCAAGGCCAAATGTTGTTGAGGAAGAGTCTGCACAGAAAGCATCAAGGCCTCTAAGGCCATCATCTGGGGAGTTAGGTCCTCCAAGGCCAGTTGTGGAAGAGTCTGGGCCATCAGGGCCAGTGAAATCTGAGGCAGGGCATGTTTCAAGCCAAGAACCTGTAGAAGAGGCTGTGCCCCCAGAGCCATCTATCCCTTCTCCCCTTCAGACTATAGCTCCTCCTTCTCCACCTTCATCATCCACTGCACCTCCAACTCCTGCTACCTTCAAACAACCTCTTCCGAAATCATCTCATCCCCTACACCATTTCCTGACACCTCCTCTTCTTCACCTATCTCCTCTACTTCTATTCCTCCTCCTCCCATCTTTGAGAACCCTCTAGCATCATCTTCTTCTGCTGGACCCTCCTCCTCTGGTCCATCATTTTCTGGACCATCTGCACCACCTTCTTCTACCTCTTATTCTACTCTTCATCCACCCACTCCTCCCTCATTCATCACTCTCATTCCTAAGGGTGCTCGTGTTCAGGGTGTGGTCATTGAGAATATTGAAGATGAGTTTGAAGAAACAATTCTTCGCTCAGTCCTCTCAGTTTCCTCTCACATTCACAGGACCAGTTCTTCTAGTCCTACCCCTAAAAAGAGGAAAATCTCAAAGGACCTTGCCCTCTCTTCTGAACCCAAATTTCCACCTCTTTGGTTCTCTCTTTCTGTTGAAAATAGAAGGAGATCTATTTATTCTGAATTCTTGCAGAAATGCACTTTTGCCACAGTTTGTGGCCTCCCTCACCTCAATCTCACAGACCACCTCAACATTGTTCTCCCTCTTTCTTTCCTATCTAAATCTGATCAGTCCAAAAAAAAATTCATGACTGAGTCTAAGACTGGAGAGTAGTGGGCTCGGGGCCATCAGTCTCTCTACAAAAAATTTAAGCTTGCTAGGCATGACAGATTCCCTCCCAGAGACCACCCTCTCACTCTGAGTGAGTGGTTTATGATTCACCATAAGAATTCATGGGGTCCTTTCATCCAGAAGGAACTCAAGCTGATCAGATACTTCCAGATGTACAATGATTACAGATATCTCAACAATCTGCCAGAAGTTCAACTTGGCCAATTCAGAGGAGCCATAGCTCTGTTCAGAATGGAAAATCCAGTAAATACCTCTATCCAAGTGGACTTTGCCACTTTGAAGATGCCAGAGAGTGTTTTCCTACCTAGCCTTCACTCCTTGGTAGTGGACTCTGTAGTGGGTCCCATCATTTTCGAAAGGTTTGCCAGGGTCATGGGCAGGATCCACGTCCAGAGAGGCAATCTCCTTGCATTTCACAGATTCTTGTTCAGGGAATATCACAGTGGTCATATCAAGTCTGATGTGCTTGCTCCCCTTCTATCTGAATGTGAAAGGTTGTCCCCATCTGAGTGGGAAAAGCATTACCCTCAAGCTTCTTAGTAGCTCCTCAATCTTAATCTCTCTCTGGTCAGATCAAACAAGCCAACTCTGTCTACTGATGAGTTCCTAGATCTGAACTCCATTCATCTTGTTCAAGATCCGTTTGCTATTTGGGTTGAGAGGTACAAGATTTATGTACCAATGAAAAAGGATCTGAAGAAGCAAAAAATCTTCTACCCCATCTCAATTGATCAGTTTTTGCAGCATGCCAGCTTTGGCACATCTAGTTCTTACAAGATGTCTCTTGGAAAGGATGAATATGCCAACTTCTTGGAAGCTCAGAGGCAACTCCATATTCAGATAATGGCTCCGGTTATGGGGCCTTCCTACACTATTGCTTAGGGTGCATTTCAAATTTATTTTGAAGAGCAGGAACTCAAGGCTTGGCCGATCATTACTCGTCATGCCTCCCTCCTGTCACCTGCCTTCTATATCTCTGTACCCCCTCTGTAATCAATATAGTAGTTCTTTTGCCTCCCATTTATCTTTTCTCTCTTCTTTCTTTCTCTCCTTGTCTGTCTTTTTGCTTAATGACAAAAAGGGGGAGAAAATAAAATATTATGAAATACATTCCTTCAATTTATCAAATTTATCTAAATTTAGACAACAAATTTATTAAATTTATTTTAGTACTTTACCTTTATGTTATGTTTTGTCATCACCAAAAAGATGGAGATTGATGATCAGTCCATCTCCATATATAATTTTATTTATTATATATAATTTTGGTGATTAACAAAACATTAACAAATATTTTCTAACAATCTTTTCTGAAGTTCATCCACAAGAAATAATGCAAGCAAAATCTGTAAGTTCTGCTCACACTATTAGTTAAAGTTCAGAGCATGCATTTCTCTAAGTACACATCGATTTCCTTGATAGAACATCGATTTCATAAGTGAAATAATGATTTTGGTCTCACATCAATTTCATAAGTGGAATAACGATTTCGGTCTCACATCGATTTCATAAGTGAAATAACGATTTCGGTCTCACATCGATTTCATAAGTGAAATAACGATTTCGGACTCACATCGATTTCATAAGTGAAATAACGATTTCGGTCTCACATTGATTTCATAAGTGAAATAACGATTTCGGTCTCACATCGATTTCATAAGTGAAATAGCGATTTCGATCTCACATCGATTTCATGAGTGAAATAACAATTTTGGTCTCACATCGATTTCATAAGTGAAATAACGATTTCAGTCTCACATCAATTTCATAAGTAAAACAACGATTTGATCGCCGTAACGATTCGTTAAGGAAAACAACAATTTGATCATTGTAATGATTCGATAAGTAAAAAACGATTTGATCGGTGTAACGATTCGCTATCTCTTCTAGAACGATTTAATCGTTGTAACGATTCGATAAGTAAAACAACGATTTGATCGGTGTAATGATTCACTATCTCTTCTAGAACGATTTAATCGCTATAATATTTTGCTTTTACTTAAATAACGATTTGATAGCAAACAACGATTTGTCTTTACTTATATAACGATTTGGTCGCAAACAACGATTTGCTTCTACTTGAACAACGACTTGCTCACACAACGATTTCACAAGTAGAACAACAATTTTATCAACACAATAATTTCCTTATCATTAATAATGATGTCACCTTATATACATGAATCACATCGATTTCACCATGGATTTCATTTTTGTACATATCATTGATTTCATGTTTACATCAACTCTCTTCACAACGATTATATTTTGAATGTATTGTCATACACTTTTAATATTATTATCCTTCCAAACAAATTTGAAAATATCTACTCTCTATGATATCCAAACACATTTTCAAATACTATGAAGTTCAAGTCTTCCCGCGTATATCTTTATATCTTGCACCACGTAACATTTATTGTGACTGAACACTTCTCTGCATGTCACATATTTGTGTGCCTTCTATACCTATGTTTCTATTGCAAACACCTTCAAGGTGACAGAATGACATTTCTATTTTGATGTATATCCTTATAGTATGTTTTCTAACGTTGACTGACAACATAGAGACAGTCTAGCTGTCTATGCCTTGGTATTTATTACGTGCAGGTCTTTGCAAGTACCAGATCTCACAACGTTGGACAACCTGAAGAGAAGATATTTGGATGAATCTTCTCCTTGCGTATTTGTCTTCCAGAGCATTAAATGACTGCAGGCTTACCTGTTCCATACTTCGGACCATGCAATCTAACGTGCTTCAAACTTAGAGACAACAGACACTTCAACGAACACCTCAACGGATACTTTTTTCAATAGAAGATATATAGAAGACTGATGACTCCATGAAGATAACAAGACACGGATGCACACAAGAGATACACACTTTTGTTCGTGACAAAAAATTTGCAAGCATCAGCAGAGAAAGCTCATTCGTTTCATTCCAAAAACTTTTAGCTCTTAGCTCTCTTTTCATTTGCTCAACTTTGGAGAGCTTTTGTAGTTCTGAGAGTTTTTCTTGTTGAAAATCTTTGTCTCTCAGACATCATCTCAAATCAAGCAGTTTCATATAAGCTTGGTCTAGGGGCCATTCGCCTTTTACACAATTCTCTGTGTGTTCCTCTTCGGTTGTGAATAGAAGACTTGTTGGAAACAGGTGGTGTTATCCCCTTCATTGAGGTAGGAAGACCTGTGTATCAGGTGGTGATTTGTACCTCTTTGGGGATAGAAGAGAAGGCCAGGTGCTGTTGGATGTGTAAGAGTCCTTAAGGGCGACAATACCGTTGGTTAGTGAAATCTCAAGTTGTTGCTTGGGGATTAGACGTAGGACTCCTTGGGATAGGAGGTCTGAACCAGAATAAAAATCTCATGTTGTTGTGTGATTGCTTGTTTGTCTTAACTCTCACTAACGCCAACTATCTATCTTAGTGTTTTTCTGTTAAGTGTTTTTATTGACAGGTTGTATTCTAAAAAGATTTTTAGCAATCCATTCACCCCCCCCCCTCTAGGCTTGCTATCTGGGCAACATATCTCTTTTAGACTTCTTCATGAAAGTTGTTCTCCATGACTTTCTCTACGAGCTTCAACTATAATCACATTAAATGAAGGTCTGTGCTTAAAGATACAGATTCTTAACCTTCTCTCATATCGCAATCCAAACTAGCAGTGAGTGCGGCCTCTCTACAGCTTGAACGAGGGTGATCTAGTAGTCTTTGGGCTCTTCATGAAAGTTGTTCATGATATGACCAATGTATTCCATTAGATCAGCACTAAGAATCCGAAAACATAAACCAAACTGTAATGTCTTAAAATTTATAATAAAATATTAATATGACACTAAGAGATAAAAGAGATAGTAAATTATACGTAAGACATGATCACTTATATAAAACATAATTATCTTTCATTTTAGAATTTTTTATATTATTAATATAATTCTGGTATTATCTTTGATTGTATGCACTTCAACAGAACGACATTCGGTTCCAAAAATAAAGTCAAATCTAAAATCATCATAATTACTAAAAAATGTACTGATTCTAAAAATATAAATATCAGAAATTATTGATGTATAGATGTTGAGATTAAGTCGACCTAATAATTTTTTATATAATTTTACTTGACAAAAAAAATTTAAGAAATTAAACTATAATTACTATAATTTGTATCATCTCTAATTAGTTTATATTTGAAATTTTATCTCAATTAGACACCATTTAGATCCCTTAAGTGCACACAGCGTTTGCCGCAGTACGGTGAACCAGTTCACTTCAACGGGACGATATTTAGTTCCAAAAATAAAGTCAAATTTGAAGTTATCATAATTACTAGAAAAATATATTGATTCTAAAAATATAAATATCAAGAGTTATTGATGCATAGATGTTGAGATTAACTCGACCTAATGATTTTTAGAACAATTTTTACTTGACGAAAAAAATCATTAAAATAATTAAAATAAAATTACTATAATTTGTATCATCTCTTAATTAGTTTATATTTAAAATTTTATCTCAATTATACACCATTTAGGGTCCTTAAATATACAAGATATGAGAGATGAATGAAAAAAAAACATATATAGCGGACCGGATCGTACCGATCCGCCGCGGCATGCCCTTGTCACCCTATTGGTGTGACTCGACCGTGTTTGAACTCGCGAGAGCCCAGGCATGATACGGTTCACACGTACCGCAGCGATTTGTAGCGGTACGGCGAACCACGGACTTGAGATTAAGTTGACCTAATGATTTTTGTGACAATTTTTACTTAAAAAAAATTAATTTAAAAATTAAATTAAAAGTACTATAATTTGTATCATCTCTTAATTAGCTTATATTTGAAATTTAATCTCAATTAGACACCATTTAGATCCCTTAGATGTTGAGATTAAGTCCATCTAATTATTTTTTGGACAATTTTTACTTGATAAAAAATTAATTTAAAAATTAAAATAAAATTATTATAATTTGTATCATCTCTTAATTAGTTGATGTTTGAAATTTCATCTCAATTAGACATCATTTAGATCTCTTAGATATATCAGATGTGGGAGGAGAAATTTTATAATAAAAAAAAATAGACCTGCCACAAACTGGAACGTACCAATCGATGGCATACCGCGGCGTGTCACTGCGGTAGGTCCGGATCACCCCATTGAAGTGACCCAAGCCATGACACGGTGCGGTTTGACCAATCGACACTGACACGGTGTAGTTTGGCCAATCGTGATTGTAAGTGAGGTTCTAGTAAACTGTGCTTGATATAATCCATATACATGATTAAAGAGAGAAATATTCTCAACATGTATATACATAAAGAAGTAATTCCACAATTATCCCAAACACGTACATATAAATATCAGATGTATATTTTAAAACAAGTTCTGATTTTTTTAGTCAATTCAATCTTTCCCAATTAATATTAGTTCTTGCGAATTGATTCTTTTGTTCTAGACCTAAGAAATTTGACTTTCATCTAACGTTTGTCCCATCCTAGAAAGGGGTGTCAACTGGATCGGGCCGGCCCGGAGGCCCAACTCGGTATAACACGGGCTTGGGCTTTATTTTTTTGTCTATTTTTAAATTTCAGCCTGGCCCGGAATAAATCTGGGCCGATTCTGGGCTTTGCTTGGCCCGGCTTGGCCGTCCCAGTTTCTAGTGAAAACCTAAGGTCCTAAACGTCGCTCCCATTTCAGACTTGAAGGGTTTCTCTGCTCGCGAAGCGTCCACCACTCCGCCATCTCTTTCTGCTCTAGTGTTCCAGTGGTGGTAGCGTGGAAGGAGGAAGGTAGGCCGACTGCATCTCTCCCCCATTCTTTGTCCCTCTTTATAGGAAGGAAGGTAGCTTGGAAGGACTGAAGGAGAAGGCCGCCTGCATCTGTCCCGTAGATCGCTCTGCTTGCATCTCTCCTGCTGTCACGTCCCGAGAATTATGCAGCGGATATTAGTTCGAATAATTCGAGTCGATATTTCGAGACGTGGACAGTCGGCAAATAAGCCTCTAGCTAGCACGCACTAAATGTGTATCAACACAACATCATAATAGGGCCCACATGTTGAACTCAATATAAATTGTATTCAAAGTGGAAACTATTACAGGACTAAGACTCAATAAAGCAAAAGTACATGATACCTCACTTCCTACTACAAGAATCTAACACTCAAAATAAACTAACTATAGGTAGATTCATAATTGGAACGCTCATCACTCGGACGCATTCCCATCCTCGACTTGCTCTTCCTCTTGGATGTCATAGTCACCTAGATTGGGTAAAAGTAGGGGTTGAGCAAACTAGCCCAGAAGGATTTATATCTCAATGTGCGGGCAATAATATAAGTGATTAGCAATTTAGAACTAGGTAAGCACGAAGAATGTCATGATATGCATGTACGAATAAAACTCAATAAAACTTGATACATGAAAACAAGCTGGATAGAGTGAACAAGATAGAATAAGATTTTTGAACAAGGTGACAAGAAAGAACTAGCAATAGATCACTTTGTACAAGCACGCAAGATTTCACTTGATGTTAATAGCTTTCAAGAACGCAAGATATCACTAATTGCATTAAATGCAGGATGGCCATATCACGCAAGCAAGCAAGCAAGAAGGTACGAGCACGATCAAGTAACACTAATCCGGCACGTAGACACTAATGTACACCGAGAAAAGATCCATCAAGAATGTACACCAGGACACGTGTATGTGGTATTGTATCTATCATTCAACAAGCAAGCAAGACTCCCAGCGTAGATGCAACGCCAGTAATCATTATACCCCATGGTTAACAGTATATCTATGACTCGCCGTCATTGGGGCTAGATTGGAGCCCTTGGACACACGCCGTGCCCTGTCAGCATCTCATGTAAATTTTTAAATGAAGATACCCACAGTCATTATTAATGGCCAATGAGAGTTTCAATAAGTAAGCATGTGTATTGTCATGTTCATGATGATGATGAGAACAAGTAATAAGTAATTGAACATGATTTCATGAGAACAATGGTCAAGAGATAAATTCGGCAGCATAACGGTACGATTTATACTTTCGTTCAATCTTTACATTAATGACTTTAGTCTAGTTTGTAAGTCACACTCACGAGAACAAGAAGAGAAAGGAAGTGCGTGCTATCTCCAGGGAACTTCAATAGTACAACCAACTCGTCGGCCATGTGGGAATCCATGGTCAGAGGAGATTTACGGAGGCCTTGGTGAAAAGGTCGCTAGTCTACCGATTCGGAATGACCGGTAGAGAGTTTCCAATTTCCCAAGAAAGGGCTGCCTAGATGTGCAAGTGTGTAGTGATGTACGCGTGTCTCAATTCTCAAACCATCGGTTTCAAACTCGCGGAAAGCACTTAACATGATGGCACGAATTGAACAATGCATTTAACTACACATGGGTTTGCAAGGTTTAAGAACAATAATTATCATTTTAAACATGGTAGAATAATGGAGAGGTTAATCATAAGTTTGCATGAATGGATCATAACATTTAAGGAGCAATTAGAATAGCATTCATATAATTAAAGCTTTTAAATAGGTTAATCACTTTTAAGCCATTAAAATAACCACCATGCAATGATCAGACCCAAAACATGTGAAATCACACACTAAATATCGTATTAACCAGACCTCGGGTATAGCGGTTAGGTTTGCAAGAAAGTAAGTGGGGTTTTGTGCAAAAATCCTGAGATCGCGACAGGGGCATACAAGGATAGCGACAGGGCTATCAGGCCCGGGTCAGGTCGCGATAGGGTCTTACAAGGAAGGCGACATGGGGCTGTAAAGCCCGAAGGTCAGATCGCGACAGGCCGCAGCAAGGATCGCGACGGGTCGGGACTAGAAGGCGACAGGGTGTTGTGAAGAACGCGACTGGGCGGTCAGATCAGGCAGCAGGATCGCGACGGAGCGCTTCGTCGCCTTCAGAATGCGACGGTCGGTGCTGTCGTGACAGGACCTCAGAACGCGGCCTCTCGGGCCATCGCCTTCACAGGGTCTGCGCCTGATCCTTCCAGAGCAAGGACATGTTCTTGGATTGCGGTCCAGAACTGCCATATATTGACACAGGGTGCTTCCGAAATAGAGAACAAATTGTACAATGTATGAAAAATAACGAAACCAATTTTAAAACAACCTAGACATACAAGGTACTCCCAGTAAATCAGAATTAGAAAATAAGGATGGTTTTGATAGGCTTTGGTCAAGTCGAACACAACATCAGACCAAGTGTAACCTAAAACTGTAGTTTCATGCAGCAACCCTATTACCATGCTTATAACTCTCTAACTAATGAGATTTAGACAAACTGTTCAACATGAAACCTGACGAGGACATATAGTAGAATAACTTTCATGTTATGAGTTTACTCTAATTCGGTCTTGAATCACGTGCAACATATTAAGAACAGGAAAATCCCTAACAGTGCGCAACTTTGGCAAAACACTTATAATTCAAAATCTACTAAATGAAATTTGATGAAACCAGTGGGAAATGAAAGTTAACTTGATGATCTACACATTGGTATAGAATATGTTAAGGTTTGGCCCTAGAAAACCTACCTTATGGGTTGAAGAAGTCTCATTATTCTAGAAAACCCGTGTTCAGACCACTTGGAGGAAAATGCTTACTACTCCGTGTATACTACATGGAATTTGGGAATTCCACTTGGGTTAGAATGTAGACTTTACCCTCTTTCCAGGGGTATAGGCCTTGTAAGGTTTGGTTATGGTCTGACTAACCTTTGGTCGACTTCAAGTGGATGGTTTGTGCAGGTCGCAGCAGACAAGAAGGGGAAGAAGAACGGCTTGGTGTGGACGATCTCCTGCTCCCCAGCCACCAAGAACTCCTCCACACGACCCCATAAAGTTCTAAACTCGTCCCTAGGGTTTGGGTGAGAGTATTTAAGTAACCATGGTGTTTAGGAGTCCTATTATAACTAGGAAAGAAGGGTTGCGGGATTGGCATGTGGTTTCCTATTTTTGATCATTTCTTCCTCTCTTTGAGTGTGTGAGGCATTAGGAAACCTCCCCTCATAGTTAGGCACGAATTTGGGTTGCCATGAATGCATGATTGCATCTCAATTCAACTCTAATTGCCTCTTTTTAATTTCAGCTTATTATGGTTACGAATTTCTATGTATTTTCTTGCTTCATTTGATTTTTGGGTCATATGTGGTCCATTGGCCCAATTAAGATATTGGGTCATTAATATATAATGTTGGAAGTCTCCCCAACATTTTTATTTAATTTATGGTTGCATCGTATTTTCGTGTTAACGATTTTCCGACTTGTTTCCTAATTTGGATAATTAGTCACAATAACTCTTAAACCTAGTCCGAATGATTTTTATTGACCCAAATTTCTTGATGGGTCATTAGAAGATATTATTGGAAGCCCATATATGATTTTTATTTAATTTCCTGACTCATTCAAGTACGTGTGATAATGATTTTCCGACTTATTCATAAATTACGATAATAAGTCGTGAAACACTTTGAACTTGGCTAATCCAATTTTTCTTGGCACAAATTTCTTTGTGGAACATTTGGTAATAATGTTTAGGTTGATTTATAATTTTTACAGAATTTTCCGATATGTTTTAGCATATACGTTAATGGTACGTATGTTTAAATACTCTTATATTATGGAAATTATTTATTTCCATTTATTCAATTTTTATGTATTTAAAATTTTCGGGGTGCTACACCCTCCCCCACTTAAGAGAATTTGGTCCCCAAATTCATTGATCATTAATTGGCTTTTGAAAGTTATGATCCTTTAGTTGGTTTCAGATTTAATTCCTCCAACTTGTTTAAACATCGTGGATGCCAGTCCAAAATCTACACCTATGGCCACCCATACTATTCATTTGGTTCCTTCCACTCCTGTTTCCTTCCACGGTTGTTATAACTCGATCTTAATCCTGCAGATGAACTATGGTATCGCTACTAGATTATTCCTTTTCAATTTATCCTTAATGATCTCCCCCACTTAGAAATGTACCATAAGATAACATCATAAGATCAGTCTAGGGGTTTAACAATCATACCTCCTTCCGGAAACTCCACTTGCGTCATTGCATTCACCCGTCCTTGATGCTTTACCACCCCCTAGTTCCTTCCAGCTTGGTCTTTTAGCATGGGATAGTTCGGTATACGATGTTCATGACTCCCACATCGCAGGCAAGCCCTGGCCTTCTTCCAACACTTGTCCGCTTGGTGCCCAGGCTTGTTGCAAAATTTACAATACTCCACCATCATTGTTTCTTCTACTTTGATCTTTTTCTCCATGCCATAGTCCCTCCCAGTGGTTGGCCTTTTGTTGTTGTTATCGTTGTTATTGGGGAAAGTTCCAGCTGTATCGACTGCTCCCCTTTTTGTAAGGGTCGGCTTTGAGATGTCCTTCCCCCTCATGCCTTCCACCTTAGCCATAGTGTCTTCTACCAGCTGAGCTCTTTAGACCATCTCAGTGTAAGTTTGGATGTTGTGAGGTCCGAGCTTCTCGACGAACATGGGCCTGAGCTCGTCCATGAAACGGTTAGCCTTTAATCTTTCCGTTCCCACCAAGTGTGGGGCATACACAGCAAGATGCGCGAACTGAGCCTCATACTCAGCCACAGACATTCCTTTCTGTTTTAGTGCGGCAAACTCCGCTGCCTTCTTCTCCTTGACTCTCTCAGAGAAATACTTTCCCCGAAATATCTCCAGGAATCCAGCCCACTCCAATTCAGCTATATTAGGTAGATGGGCCTATGTGGCCTTCCACCAAGCTCGGGCATCCTTGGTAAATGGAACGTGGCCAGTACCACTTTCTCTCTATTAGTGCATTGCATCACCTAGAAAATCCTCTCTATCTCCTCTTGCCAATTCTCTGCCTCGTCCGGATCAGGGGATCCAGAGAAACGAGGAGGGTTTAAACTCCTAAAATTTCTGTGCAAATCACCGGCTCCGTTTCTAACTGCAGCAGCCTGATTTCTAGCCTGAACCACATTTTGCAGGGCCTGAGTCAATCCAGCTACTGTTTCTTGCATAGCTTGCCATTGGTTGCGAGCCATTGCAGTTGAGTGTAAGAGTTATGAGGGTTCCTGAGAAAAGGATGGAAACCAATTAATGTCTCTAGATACATTATAAAAGTTAATGGGTAGGAGTGTTTAATTCTTGCTAACATATTCCCAGTCTCTACCCATTCTCACCAGGTATGTATTTAATTTCCATGACCTAGGTTCCATAGGTATCTCCTATTCCTGAGACATATATCCTAGTTGGTATTCCTAGGCTCTGATACCACTAAACAGCCACGTCCCGAGAATTACGCAACGGATATTAGTTCAAAAAATTCGAGTCGATATTTCAAGATGTGGACAGTCGGCAAATAAGCCTCTAGCTAGCACGCACTAAATGTGTATCAACACAACATCATAATAGGGCCCACATGTTGAACTCAATATAAATTGTATTCAAAGTGGAAACTATTACAGGACTAAGACTCAATAAAGCAAAAGTACATGATACCTCACTTCCTACTACAAGAATCTAACACTCAAATAAACTAACTATAGGTAGACTCATAATTGGAACGCTCATCACTCGGACGCATTCCCATCCTCGACTTGCTCTTCCTCTTGGATGTCATAGTCACCTAGATTGGGTAAAAGTAGGGGTTGAGCAAACTAGCCAGAAGGATTTATATCTCAATGTGTGGGCAATAATATAAGTGATTAGCAATTTAGAACTAGGTAAGCACGAAGAACGTCATGATATGCATGTACGAATAAACTCAATAAAACTTGATACATGAAAACAAGCTGGATAGAGTGAACAAGATAGAATAAGATTTTGAACAAGGTGACAAGAAAGAACTAGCAATAGATCACTTTGTACAAGCACACAAGATTTCACTTGATGTTAATAGCTTTCAAGAACGCAAGATATCACTAATTGCATTAAATGCAGGATGGCCATATCACGCAAGCAAGCAAGCAAGCAAGAAGGTACGAGCACGATCAAGTAACACTAATCCGGCACGTAGACACTAATGTACACCGAGAAAAGATCCATCAAGAATGTACACCAGGACACGTGTATGTGGTATTGTATCTATCATTCAACAAGCAAGCAAGACTCCCAGCGCAGATGCAACGCCAGTAATCATTATACCCCATGGTTAACAGTATATCTATGACTCGCCGTCATTGGGGCTAGATTGGAGCCCTTGGACACACGCCGTGCCCTGTCAGCATCTCATGTAAATTTTTAATGAAGATACCCACAGTCATTATTAATGGCCAATGAGAGTTTCAATAAGTAAGCATGTGTATTGTCATGTTCATGATGATGATGAGAACAAGTAATAAGTAATTGAACATGATTTCATGAGAACAATGGTCAAGAGATAAATTCGACAGCATAACGGTACGATTTATACTTTCATTCAATCTTTACATTAATGGCTTTAGTCTAGTTTGTAAGTCACACTCACGAGAACAAGAAGAGAAAGGAAGTGCGCGCTATCTCCAGGGAACTTCAATGGTACAACCAACTCGTCAGCCATGTGGGAATCCATGGTCAGAGGAGATTTACGGAGGCCTTGGTGAAAAGGTCGCTAGTCTACCGATTCGGAATGACAGGTAGAGAGTTTCCAATTTCCCAAGAAAGGGCTGCCTAGATGTGCAAGTGTGTAGTGATGTACGCATGTCTCAATTCTCAAACCATCGGTTTCAAACTCGCGGAAAGCACTTAACATGATGGCACGAATTGAACAATGTATTTAACTACACATGGGTTTGCAAGTTTTAAGAACAATAATTATCATTTTAAACATGGTAGAATAATGGAGAGGTTAAATCATAATTTTGCATGAATGGATCATAACATTTAAGGAGCAATTAGAATAGAATTCATATAATTAAAGCTTTTAAATGGGTTAATCACTTTTAAGCCATTAAAATAACCACCATGCAATGATCAGACCCAAAACATGTGAAATCACACACTAAATATCGTATTAACCAGACCTCGGGTATAGCGGTTAGGTTTGCAAGAAGTAAGTGGGGTTTTGTGCAAAAATCCTGAGATCGCGACAGGGGCATACAAGGATAGCGACAGGGCTGTCAGGCCCGGGGTCAGGTCGCGATAGGGTCTTACAAGGAAGGTGTCATGGGGCTGTCAGGCCGAAGGTCAGATCGCGACAGGCCGCAGCAAGGATCGCGACGGGTCGGGACTAGAAGGCGACAGGGTGTTGTGAAGAACGCGACTGGGCGGTCAGATCGGGCAGCAGGATCGCGACGGAGCGCTTCGTCGCCTTCAGAATGCGACGGTCGGTGCTGTCGTGACAGGACCTCAGAACGCGGCCTATCGGGCCGTCACCTTCATAGGGTCTGCGCCTGATCCTGCCAGAGCAAGGACATGTTCTTGGACTGCGGTCCAGAACTGCCATATATTGACACAGGGTGCTTCCGAAATAGAGAACAAATTGTACAATGTATGAAAAATAACAAAACCAGTTTTAAAACAACCTAGACATACAAGGGTACTCCCAGTAAATCAGAATTAGAAAATAAGGATGGTTTTGATAGGCTTTGGTCAAGTCGAACACAACATCAGACCAAGTGTAACCTAAAACTGTAGTTTCATGTAGAAACCCTATTACCATGCTTATAAATCTCTAACTAATGAGATTTAGACAAACTGTTCAACATGAAACCTGACAAAGACATCTAGTAGAATAACTTCATGTTATGAGTTTACTCTAATTCGGTCTTGAATCACATGCAACATATTAAGAACGGGAAAAGCCCTAACAGTGCGCAACTTTGGCAAAACGCTTATAATTCAAAATCTACTAAATGAAATTTGATGAAACTAGTGGGAAATGAAAGTTAACTTGATGATCTACACATTGGTATAGAATATGTTAAGTTTTGGCCCGAGAAAACCTACCTTATGGTTGAAGAAGTCCCGTTATTCTAGAAAACTCGTGTTCAGACCACTTGGAGGAAAACGCTTACTACTCCGTGTATACTGCATAGAATTTGGGCATTCCACTTGGGTTAGAACGTAGACTTGACCCTCTTTCCAGGGGTATAGGCCTTGCAAGGTTTGGTTATGTTCTGACTAACCTTTGGTCGACTTCAAGTGGATGGTTTGTGCAGGTCGCAGCAGACAAGAAGGGGAAGAAGAACGGCTTGGTGTGGACGATCTCTTGCTCCCCAGCCACCAAGAACTCCTCCACACGACCCCAGCAAGTTCTAAACTCATCCCTAGGGTTTGGGTGAAGAGTATTTAAGTAACCATGGTGTTTAGGAGTCCTATTATAACTAGGAAAGAAGGGTTGCGGGATTGACATGTTGGTTTCCTATTTTTGATCATTTCTTCCTCCCTTTGAGTGTGTGAGGCATTAGGAAACCTCCCCTCATAGTTAGGCACGAATTTGGGTTGCCATGAATGCATGATTGCATCCCAATTCAACTCTAATTGCCTCTTTTTAATTTCAGCTTATTTATGGTTACGAATTTCTATGTATTTTCTTGCTTCATTTGATTTTTGGGTCATATGTGGTCCATTGGCCCAATTAAGATATTGGTCATTAATATATAATGTTGGAAGTCTCCCCAACATTTTTATTTAATTTATGGTTGCATCTTATTTTCGTGTTAACGATTTTCCGACTTGTTTCCTAATTTGGATAATTAGTCACAATAACTCTTAAACCTAGTCCGAATGATTTTTATTGACCCAAATTTCTTGATGGGTCATTAGAAGATATTATTGAAAGCCCATATATGATTTTTATTTAATTTTCTGACTCATTCAAGTACGTGTGAGAATGATTTTTCGACTTATTCATAATTACGATAATAAGTCGTGAAACACTTTAAACTTGGCTAATCCAATTTTTCTTGGCACAAATTTCTTTGTGGAACATTTGGTAATAATGTTTAGGGTTGATTTATAATTTTTACAGAATTTTCCGATGTGTTTTAGCATATACGTTAATGGTACGTATGTTTAAATACTCTTGTATTATGGAAATTATTTATTTCTATTTATTCAAATTTTTATGTATTTAAAATTTTCGGGGTGCTACACCCGCAGACTGAAGGAGGAAGGCGACATGCAGGAGGAAGGCAGCCTGCATCGCTCCGCCCCATCCTTCGCGCCCGTGCACCATTCACCCCGCCCATCGCTCGCCCCACGCCTCATCGCTCCCACCCACCCTGCCTTTGCGCACGCGCACCGGTCGCTCCGCACCCCATTACTCTGCCCCACTCTGCCTTTGCGCCCGCGCAGGCGCCCACCGCTCGCCCCGCGTAGGCACGCACACTACTCACCCCGCACCTTGGCCCTTTAGCACACCGCTCGCCCCGCACCCACGCACAGCTCCCCCCACACCCGCACACCGCTCGCCCCACGCCCCCTTTCGCACTGTGATCCTTTCCCTATCTCAATCTCTCAGTTATCTCTCTCATTTCTGTCCTTAAAAAAGTTAAAATCGGGCCGAGCTGGCCTTAAAAATCACCCCGGGCTGGGCCTATTTCCTGAAAACGAGATTTTTCTCCGGGTCTGGGTCTATCATTTAGAAACTGGGCTGGGCCTGGGCCAACCTAAGCCTAGTCCAGGCCCTGTCTATTGACACCCCTAGTCCTAAAAGAGAGTTGGGTCGATCTCTAAATTGTTATTTTTATTATTATTATTATTTTAAGATATTGTTTGGATCAAAATATATTGTATAGTAGACTTCGATTTGACTCGTGAGTCGGATCCCCCGTTTGCAACAAAGGCCCATTCCTAATGCAAGAGGACATATCTCTAAAAAACAAATTAAATAATCAAGTCTTGAAGGGTAGAAAGCAATTAATAAAAGCCTGGAGGGACTAAGAGCTGAAAAGAACCTTTTACGTTTTAAAGCGAGTTTAAAACGGGAGAAGAGGAAGAGTGGCATTTTACAAGAACACCCCTCCTCAAAAAGTGAGAAGCGGCAGAGGCTGCGAAAGCGCTTACTTGTGCGACAGCCAGCCGGATGGGGGGGGGGGGGGGGGGAGAGGGCAACGTGGAAGGAATGGAAGCCGAGGAAAATGAGTGGCAACTACTCGTCAACAACATCGCCTCCTTCCTTCCTCTAATCCTCTTCTTCTTTGTCCCCTGCGCTCTTCTTCCACTATGTCCCCTCTCTTCTTCCATGTCTTCCCCGACACTGCTAGTGCTGGCTGGTTTTTAAGTGCCACACTCCCGTCCCCTTCCAAGCCCTGCCCTTGTCTGTTCCCTTCCCACGCTCCTGATCCCCTCTACCACCTCTCTCTTCCCTCCGCACCCAGCTCCCCTCTAATTCTTAGGAGAAGGGGTAGTGCATGCAGCGGCGCCCAGCGTCGCATGTAATCCTCTGGGGAGAGAAATTAAGGCCCGAGCTTTTTTTGAGAAATGGACAGCAGGCGCCGCCGGAGGCAGGCCAAGGTCGCCAGATGCGAGTCCGAAGGTGCCCCATTCTTCTTCTCCTGCTCCTGCTGTTCCTCTTCGTCTGTTTTGGGGTTTGTTTCTTGATGGGGTTTTTTTCTTTTTTTCCATGTGGGGGTGGTGTAACTGGTGTTACTGCCTGTGGGCGCAGAGGTGAGCAGCATAGAGTGGGAGTTCATCGACATGACGGAGCAGGAGGAGGACCTCATCTACCGCATGTACAGGCTTGTCGGCGACAGGTACCGTTAACAAACGCGCGCCCTCCTCTACCCCCACCTTCCCCACCATCCTTTTCCTCCCTCGTCTTCTTCTTCTTCTTCTTCCTCCTCTGTTCTATTCTATCGGAACTGAGGCAAGACTCTCTCTCCCTCCCTCCTCTCTCACCACCCCCACCTACCCACCATGAAAAGGAGTCTTTAAAGGCTAGTCAGGTCCCTCCAGTGTAGGTGGTCCATCCTAAGTAGTCGTTTAAACCCACGGTATTTTTAACCTCTTTTCTATTCTTCATATGTTTTTTCACTTTGGGAATCGACTATTCTTCATATGGATCACCTTAATGCATGTTGGCCTAAATTGCCACCCATTAAAATCGGATCAAATTATTGTGTAATTTGTAGCATATCTACAGTCACTTAACATTATAGATAGTCATTTCTTTCTTTCCCAAAATGTGGGTCCTTGCCGTGTCTACTGCTGTTTAATTTCTATGTCCAATCGTTTTTGTTTTGTGTCATAAGAACCCAAGTTGGGAAAAATACGATTGCAAGATGAACAGTGACCCAAATATATTAAAGTTACTGAAAACTTTATTCTTCAATTAAAAAAAAAAAAGAGTACCGATTACGATTGCAAGACTTGTAGTGACACAAATACATTGAAGTTTTGCAAACTTTATTCTTCAATGAAAATGAGTAATAATTACCAAAGCTCAGAGTAACCGTAACCCCCCAATGCATGATTAGGGTGTCTTAATCATTGACCGTTCAGCTTAGATCCACTAAAGTACTGGCCCTAAAGAACATGCAAAAAAGATAAGGTTGTAGCAGCATAGTGGTTGGATGTGATGCCCTCAAGCTAGCTAGCTACCACACTGATTGACCAGGGAAGCATAAATGATGGTACAAAACATGGGTTTCTGTATTTGCAGGTGGAGCTTGATAGCAGGGAGGATCCCCGGAAGGAAGCCAGAAGAAATAGAGAGGTTTTGGATCATGAGACACTCTGAAGAGTATGCTGAGAAGAGGAAACTGAGGAGGACCTGAAAAAGCAAATCAAGGAGAGGAAGAAGGGCAAAAACAAATGGGTGGGTGGAGATGATACCCATATATATGTTGTTCCAATTCTTGTTCCCCTCATTCTTTTCTTTTCATACTCCTCTCTCTTTCTCTCTGGCCTTATTTGTATGTTAAGTCACCTCCTCTCCCCCAATGCTGTTGTCCTTTGTAAAACATTCTAGGTTTAAAAGCCTACAATAGATGGTGTCATCTTGCCCTTCTCTGCCATCTCCAAGTTCTTGTTAGATGTGCAGACTATCTTATGAATGCAAATGGATTTGGGTTTAGCCTCCAGGTACTGGATAGTGTAAGTATCCCAATCTCTAAATAATTACTGATAACAAATAAGATGTCAGATATCTCAATTATATGCAACTCACTAGTCTACTGTGAATAGTTGAGTTGACAAAGGACAATTTATATGCCACAAATTATGTTATCAAAGCTGTTGTTCGGTTATCGTCTGGCATTAAATTTGTAACAGCATAAGAATCCAATTTTGTCAATTGAGTTGGCAAAGAATATTTTTTACTGGTCGGTCACAGCTGATGCCATATAGTAACCTTTTTTTCAGGTTCCTGCCTAAATATATGTGCACATACATTCAGACAAAAAATTCTTGTCGGAAAGCTTTTGGGTCAAATCAGTTTGATGTTCCGAAGATAAGCATTGGAATATGAGATGTATAGAAGAACATAATTAAAAGAGAAAAGGTTATTGCTGAAAGATGTTATTGACACAAAGAACCACATGTTGTCCAAGGAGTGCATCATATTAACAAACTAGTTCTTTGCTCGTGCGATGCACGGAAGTTTTTAAATATTTAAATTTTAATAAATATAATATTTAAAATAGTAAACTATTTGAATATATAAATATCTTTTATATTGAAATTGGATTGAATTACATGTTTAGTCTGAATAATTTTTTATGATGATTGTAAAAAATTTGTCTAAGATTCTATATGAATAAAAATTTTCAAATTACATGTCAAAAAAATACAATTTTCCCAACATCTTTATGTTTGTAAAAAAGAAACAACATATCTAACAACATAGTAGAACATAAGAACTGTATATAGTGATAAATCCAAAATGTCAGTAATAAAAGTCTTCACAAAAGTTTTCCTGTGTCATGTAAGTTTAATTCACAAATATTCATAAAAACAGATGTCATCTCAACTTCAAACATCTTCTTTTTCAATTTTAATTTTTTTTCATCTTGTTGCATGAATGTTGTGCAGGAACAGTGTCAACAGATAAATCTTCTCCACGATCATTGTCTGGAATATTTCTCTTTAATGGAGTAATGCTACTGGAAGAACATGTATTGAAAATGTATCATGAATCATAGATAGAGAATTTAATTAATGTCACTTTATAATTAATACGACACTTTTTATAATTGAATACTTTTCACTTTTAGAATTAAAAATATGTAAATTAATTTGCAGGTGCACTTACAGTATCCACATCAGTAATTTGTTCACCATGTTTTGATGCTCTCATCCAGTTCAAGATTTTCATTTGATTCCTGAAAATAATAAGACAAATATATTACTTTGAGCATTAGAAAATATAATAAGTGTATGTAATTCGGTTAATAATTACAATTGAAGAAGACAAATATTCTTCAATTAAACTGTCATCATCCGTCACACGAATAACTGTATAAATAGGTCACTTTTGCTGAAGGTTGAACTCTGAAATTTGGATCTTGAAGATGAATCTTTTATGAAGAAATTCTAACTCTTCTCGGAACGACTTAGTATCTCCATCATGTCAAGAAGTAGAATTCATATTGAAATATAATGAATATGTTGTAGGTCTAAATATCTTATGAGAAGTTACCTTTATCAATTTGTCACGTAATTTATGGCAGTTTTATTAATGATTTGATTGGCCTCTTGATCAAACAACAGAAATGATGCACTTCCAGTATGATCAATAACTCTAAGCTGAATTTTATATCTAAAACAATTTATAAATTCTTTAGATATGCATATTATAATCAATCAAAAATTCAAAAATATAATTGAAAGTTTGAAATAATACCTTGGAACAACAAATTTTACAAAGATGGAGCATTTGTCACATCAGAATTGGCCACCATCTGGTTTAACTTTCCTTCTACATTTGTTACATGAGTTGTAAAACTAATTGTATTCTGTCTCAATTTTCATGACTTTCGCTAATGTTACATATTGACCAATCTGTTGCAAGAAGTTGTCAATCCGTTTAATTTTACTAATCATATGTTTAACAATAAATTTGTCAATTGTATGAACAAAATGTAATATATCTTAGTATTCTTTATTTTACCTGACGTGTCTCCTGGGCAACATTGGGTTGGAAATAGGTCATCTAATGGTTCAGCCTGGGCTGAATTAAGTAAGTAGGTCAGATTCAGGACAGAGTAATGATGATCCAAAACTAAACCTGGCAATAAAGTTTACTATCTATGACCTGGCCCATTGATGAACATCAATCAAGCCCATGGCAATATGTGCATCTGTAGCATCAGGTATGCTATCAGATAGACTGATTCTGTTTAACATTTACTCTTGATCTCAGTCATTTGATTGCAATTGTATGGCTGAGATTTTGTACCTATAAAATAAAAGTGCTATGTTTTTCTATTATGTTAGAATAGTTTAGCATGGATTATTGATTATCAGGTTCGCTTAATCTTAACTTTGATACTCTTGTTCACAGTGATCTGGATTTGGAGTTGCAGATTGTGGAATAAGGAATGGATGGGAGGGACATGGTGTACATTGTCTCCTTTTAATCCAATAAGGAAGCTTCTCTCGTAGAATGACAGAATTTGTCATACTTTTCTTCATAGATTTTGTGCTGTGGACAAATTTCTTTTGACTTGATTAATGTCAATTGATGCAGAAAGCAGCAAGTTTAAATTGAATAAATTTTCTTGAAATTTGATGTTATCAAATCCAGAAGCTGATTGGAAGTGGTTTATGTATTTGTTTTGATGTGTGTATGGCTCCAATGATAGTTGAATTGACTTGGTGGAATAGCCAACATATGAAGTATGGTTGCCAATTGAAGCAGACGAAAACAGGACTCTGAGCTTATAGAATGAGGTGATAGGGGATGTAAGTTAGACCATATTGAGCCAAATGGTGATTTTTGAGGCCTAGCTCAAACCTCAATGACTAATAGAAGTCCTACTATAGGTCCCCCTAGAAATGGGAATCAGAGTGATAAATGAATGATAACATAGATGGGCAGAAAACGCAAGGAGAAAGTATTTTGAATTTTATGGGAATATAATAGCAGTAGTGGGCATTCCAACCCTGTCATTTCAGCCTTGTACTCATATTAGTCTTTTTTCTATATATTTTGAACTGCATTTAACTGTTGTCATTTTGTTTACTTTCAGGTTTTTATACAAATGTGATATTGATTGTTCCATTATGTTTTAACCATGTTGGATAAATCTACATTGTAGTCAAGAAAATAGCAGTTCTATAAAGTAGCCGATAGAGAAAAGTCTATAAAATATAGAGAAAAATTTAATAACTGATCATCCAGGGATGATCTGTGATGGGTGTTGAGGGAGGAAAAAATCAAATAACCATGCAGTTAATTGGGACAAAAAGAATAGTCAAAAACTAATAATTTCAAAAACCTTAACCTCTAATTATCCGACAACTTTTTGTAAAGAAAAATCAACTAATATTAAGCCATTAGAAAACTGTGTAGATTTCCAAGGTTAGAAAATTGTACAGATTTACAACAAATAAATCAACTACTGGAAGAGAGCGACCTTGAAAACTGATAAGCTACCTGAAGATAGCGAGAAGAGAAAAAAAAAATCGCGAACAAACAGCATGAACGGAGGGAAATTTGTGGGAAAACTGTTAAGTACCTCTCTGAAAATGGCAACTGTGAGGCTGCGACGGGAAGGCTGCAAACTCGACGATGCGAGCGCGAGGCACTTTTAATTGAGACTTCCAATCTTCCAAACTGGAAGAAAGTAGACAGAAAAAGATCAGGACACACAAAAATATTGAAAAGGATACCACTGAAAAATCTTAAACATAACTAAAGATAAGCAGTAATGTAGATTATTTCTGATCATTTCGCTTACAAAAAATTGGACACACTAAGAAACCTCTAAAACCTTAAGAGCCTTATTAGGGAGTTAATTCAAAAAATAATTTAATGCGCCTAGTAAACTGGAACTCAACTTCTCACTAATTAAGTACAGCAGTTTACCTATTAAAAGATTACATAATAGAGCCAGTTAACTGAAACACAACTCTTTATCTTCTGCAAACTGAACTCTTTTTTTGCTTTTCGGGAAGTTTTTTCTGTGATGCATATCCACTGCCATGCCAGCATCATTACATATTTATGCAAGATGCATACCCACTGCCAGCCATCATTACATATTTATCAATGCATTCAAATATAAAATAGAAGAATGAAAATGCAATGACTCTCACCACAAACTACTATGGCATGTCATCAGGAGCAAGCAATTGATCTAAGTTGGAGAACAAAACCTGCAAAAAGAGGATGAATCAAACTTAGTGAGCTAGAGAAATCTTGCACTTTTCTGCCATAACTGAACTTATCCAGGCACAATTGCCTTCACTTTATTAAAAACTAATAGAAGTCCTACTTAATACGTAATATTCAGAAACACATTCTATTTAACAGAAAGTACAAAGAAGGGCCCCAGGGAGAAAAGAGGGCAAAAGAAAACAAAGATGGAAGGAACCAAAGACACAAAGAAGGATATAAAAAATTAATTAATGATCTAGAAAGAGTTGTTGGAAAATAGTAGATGACAGAAATGTAAATCTAGAAACTCCAAAACAGCATAACACTCAAAATATATGATCTACTTTGGTCTATTGCATATTTCAAAGCTTTTAAGGGCCAATGGGTGCGGGGAGGACCACTTTTTTCTGTTCAACTGCCAATGCAAAACAAATCTTGCACTTTTCTACCATAACTGAACTTATCCTAGCACAATTGCCTGCTTTCAACTCAAGAGCTAGTATTTTTTATGCTCCAAACCTTCACTTTATTAAAAACTAATAGAAGTCCTACTTAATTGCCTATATTCAAAATGTTCCCACAAAAATGGGAACACACTGATAATGATGATAACACAGATGGCATAAAACTCAAGGAGATCCATTCAGATTTTTCTGGGCATATAATAGCAGTAGTGGGCATTCCAGCCCTGTCTTTTTAGACTTGTACTCATATTAGTCTTTTTATTTGTATAATTTGAACTGCATCTAACTGTTGACCCTTCTACTTCGTGTCTGGTAAAATATTTTTTTTGTCATTTTGTTTACTTTCAAGTTTTTATACAAATGTGATATTGATTGTTTTTATATGTTTTAACCCTGTTGGATACTCTTCATTTGTAGTTAAGAAAAGAGGCAATTCTTTTATACCAGATATAGGCAGCCCAAGGTCCCTGCCACACGTGTTTACTTTTGGACTAGAGGCTGATTTGCCACACGTTGTTAAGGGTGGTGTCTTATTATTGGGCTCTAGTCTTGTCTTTATATTTTCTTTCTCTTCATCATTATAATACAAAAATCTTAGTCGCTTGGTGATAGTAGTGGCCCTCTCACACTAGTGGCCGTCGAGAATGTCCTAACCTTTTTTCTTTTGATGTGGTTATATTTAAAAAAAAATATTTATTTTTCATTTAGGATGAAAAATTGTACTTATTATCTTGATTCTTGAATGGAATTGACCCGCCCATAAGTTTTTTTATTTGTAAAAATTATTTGTCATTCTTAATCAGTTATTTATCACTTTTAATAAATTATTTATTACTTTTAAATTATTATTTATCAACTTTTAGGATAAATATATTTTTGTATTAGGAAAAGGTCCTACAAGGTGTGGGGCCTGTAGCCACCTACACAGTCCAATTCTATCTTGGATGCTGTTAAGATGATGGATAGCTATATTCTTTTATAGGTATATATCTTCTCATTGTTGATGTGGAGTTTAATCATTAAAACAAGACAAAAAAAAATAGATAGGATATCAAAATTGAGATTGACAGTTAAATAAAAAAATATTATTATGTAGAACTTCTTGACCTGTGTGGCTGTGTCCACAATTTATCTTTAAATTATCTAATAATTTAAAAGAATCTACTAGTTTTATGGGGACTGGTTGTTAAGCCAAAAATCAAATCAGCAAAGGAGCACAAAGTATCTAAAAGTTATGGATCAGATACCCTTGTATAAAGAGAAATATTTAATACAAGGGCACTTTTACAATAATTATAATAACATGAATTGTAAAAAGATAATAAATATTTCTCTTATACAAAAGGTTTATGCTGACAAGTAAGCTGAGCCCTTCTTGGAAGGGGAGGAGTGATCTAGTTGGAATCCTCTCCGAACAAGGTTGACCCATATTTCATAACAAGTCCATTCAATGAAGTGAACCACAGAAAGATGGTTATGCTACATCTCTCTCTCTCTCTCTCTCTCTCTCTCTCTCTCTCTCTCTCTCTCTCTCTCTCTCTCTCTCTCTCTCTCTCTCTAATATAATTATTTCTCAACAAATATATCTTCACACGCAAGCCTTGTGTTTAGAAATATTCTATCTTAAAGAATCAGAATCTTTATGCTCGTTCAGCAATATCCCGTGCATTAATCTTCTTTTGTTTCTCGTTTGAAACCTTTTTGTAGTTTTCTTTGTGGAGTTCCACATTTTAGAGATCTGTACTTTACCTACTTATTCACTCCCCATTTGAAGAAATAATTTTGAAAAAACAAAAATTTCTTATTCAATTCTAGAAATGAATTAATGTTAGAACAATACTCAAATAAACCCTACCCACATGAACGTATGTTCTTATTCTTAATGTATCTTATCCCATTATAAAGCCAAACTTTATTCAAACATAAGATCATTTTTGGTATCAAGATAGATCGAGAATAAATAAAAATATTTTAAAATTTTAAGAATATTTTTATTTTATTATCAAATTACTCTTAAGTCGATGAAAATGGATGCCTGACACATTAGAGTTGAGTTCCACTTCACCTTGATACAGTGTGCCAACATTATACATCGATAGGAAAATTTTTCCACGACTACAAAATCTTAGACAAATTAATTACACAGGGTTGGGAAGCCTCTCAAACGAAAAAATAAATAAATAAAACAAAACTATAGAAACCTCTCTGATTACAAGTCAAGATTATTAATATATTATGTTATATTCTAAAAAATAAAATAAATGTGAAGGCGAGTGTTGCTTGTACTAACGAAGCTGATTTCCCAAAGCCACGTGTATTGGATCAGTTTCGCAGTTGGAGCCCATGGGCCATCGCTCACGTGTATCATGGGGAAGAGAGAGAGGAGCTACCAAGGGGCCTCCGGATCCTCCGATACCTGTTAGTCAACTAAACGGGGATCCGATCCGAACTCCAAGTTATCCGCGTCGGGAATGGCAGAGGATCCGAACTCCGACTTATCCTCATCACGCTGTGGGCCTGCGGCATCCAACACCCGCCGCCTGCCACGCTCCGCTTCTTGTTCTACCCCGGCACCGGATGCCGCCTCTGCTGCGGCTGCTGCTGCTTCCTCCATGGCCACCGCAGTGTACTATGCAGCCCCCATGGACCAGGTCACCTCGCTTCCTCGCCTCACACCTTCCTCCCTAGCGAACCCTTTTGCCCGCAAGGAGAGGCGAGGCGGGATGCCAGCCGTAGCCTCCTTGGCAGCAACTAAAGCTCCCATTTTTACCCATTTGGAGCCCGCGCCGTCACCATCTCCGGTCCTTCTGGCCCTGGGGGCCGGAAACTTGACGTCCCTCGCCGCTTGCAAGCAAATGCATGCACTCGTCGTAAAGACGGAGCACGCAGACAGCTGGGTTGTGCCCGTGAGCAGACTGATCGAAGCGTATGCGGAAATTGGGGACTTTCGGTCGGCCGGGAAGATGCTGTGCATGTGCTTCGCTCAGGGGACGCTCTTCTGGAGCTACCTACAGGATGAGTTCTGGGCCAGAGGGGGCGAGACATGCCGGGCTCTGGAGGTCTTCCGCGAATGGCACAGGGGAAGGGAGGTGTTCGATGCTCGAGTTTTGGTCGTTGCTGTGAAGATTTGCACGTATTTGGAGGATCGGTGGATGGGTCTGGGAATGCATGCCCTCGCTGTTAAGGCGGGCGTGGATTGCGGCGTGGGCGCCAAGTGCGCATTGATGGATTTCCATGCGAACCTTGGCGGCGGAGAAGCCCCAGAGAAGTTAGTAGATGGTAAAGTTCCCCTATTGTGGAATAAAGCAGTGTGTGCGAGTGCCCAGAGCGGGATGTGGCTCGAAGCTCTCGAATTGTTCAGGAAGATGCAGCAATCCCAGGTGGGCGCAGATGAAGTCACCGTTAGTAAAGTTATCCAGGCGTGTGGAAGGCTTGAAGCATTCAGAGAAGGCAAGCAAATGCATGCTTTTGTCATCCGATCGGGTTTTTCCTCTTGCCTATTGATAAGCAACTCGCTGATCAGTATGTACTCCAAAACTTCTTCAGTAGTTCATGCTAGAAGAGTTTTTGAGTTGACAGAGAACCCAACTCTGATCTCTTGGAATTCCATTATATCCGGATATGCTTTTAATGGATACCTCGACGTAGCATGGAAGCTATTCGAAGAAATGACATCTTCTGATGTCAAGCCTGACTTGGTAACTTGGAATTGCCTAATATCAGGTCATATGCGTGCTGGATCAAACAACAAAGTTTTGGAACTTTTCAGGGGCATGCAAGCTCTGGGTTTGAGACCTAATTCAAGTACCCTTACGAGTGTCCTTCAAGTAATTGCTGGCTTAGTTATGCTTCAGTTTGGCAAAGAGATCCATGGTTATATCGTTAGGCATGGGTTTGAATGTAATGTGTACGTAGGGACATCAATGATTGACATGTATGTAAAGTGTGGTGATCTGATATCTGCTCGAAACATCTTCAATAATATGTACAACAGGAATATTTTTGCTTGGAACTCTTTGATTTCAGGATATGCATATAAAGGATTGTTTGATGAAGCTCTGAGACTATTAAATCAGATGGAGCAGGCAGGGATTGAACCTGATCTAACTACATGGAACGGTTTGATTTCTGGTTTCTCAATGAAGGGGCTCAAGAAGCAAGCTTTGATATTGATCCGCCGGTTGAAAGCATTGGGGGAGAAACCAAATGTAATTTCTTGGACCGCTCTCATCTCTGGCTGTTGTCAAAATGGATATTATGAAGATGCTGTAGATTGTTTTATTGAAATGCAGAAGGAAGGCATTGAACCCAATTCAGCTACCCTTGCTAGCTTGCTCCGAACCTGTGCAGGCCTTTCTTTGTTAGAGAAAGGTAAAGAATTGCATTGTGCAGCAGTGCGTAAGGGTTTAGACACAGACATTTTTGTGGCCACTGCACTTGTTGACATGTATTCTAAGTCTGGTAGTTTGGAGAGTGCCATTCAGGCATTTAAAAGCATCAAGAACAAAAGCTTGTCGTCTTGGAATGCCATGATCATGGGATTTGCTATCCATGGTCTGGAAGAAGCAGCAAGCTCTCTTTTCAACGAAATGTGTGCTTCACTAATTGAACCTGATGGTATAACATTTACCGCCCTGCTCTGCAGTTGCAAACATGCAGGTTTAGTGAGTGAGGGATGGAAATATTTTGATATTATGAAGCAAAATTATAATTTGCTCCCAAGACTGGAGCATTATGCCTGCATGGTGGATCTTCTTGGAAAAGCTGGATACCTGGATGAAGCATGGGATTTAATTCAAACTATGCCAGTAGAACCAGATGCTAGTGTGTGGGGTGCTCTACTCGGGGCTTGTAAGAATTTTAAAAATTTGCAAATTGCAGAAGTAGCTGCTAAACACCTGTTCAAGTTAGAGCCATACAACTCTGCTAACTATTTGTTGATGATGAGTATATATGCCTCAGGAAAGCAGTGGGAGGATGTTCATAAGCTGAAGGATGCAATGAATACTCTGGGTTTGAAGAGTAAGGCAGGATGGAGTTGGATACAGATTGGCCAAACCTTACATGTTTTCTCTGTTGAAGGGAAACCTCATCCAGAAATAGGTGAGATATATTTCGAACTGTATCACATGGTCTTGGAAATGAAGACATTAGGGTACATGCCTGACACAAGTTGCATAGCTCAGAATGTGGCTGAAGATGAAAAGGAGAAGATGCTGATGGGTCACACTGAGAAATTAGCAATTACTTATGGTTTAATCCGCACAGAGAAGCATGTACCCATTAGGGTGATAAAGAATGCTAGGGTATGTAATGACTGTCATACTATGGCAAAGTACATCACCAAGATAATCAGCGTGAGATCCTTCTAAAGGATGGTGTGCGATTTCATCGTTTCGTGGATGGAAGATGCTCCTGCGGTGACTACCGGTAAAAATGGAAAGAAGCCAAGAAACATCTTCTCACCAAGAGAGACTGGAGGTCTAAACTCGATATTTATGAGTTTAATCCACTGGTATGCAGTGAAAGAAAGTCTCAAATCATGTCATATTATTCAATATGTTCATCTAGAAACAATCTGTACTGGAAGGGATCGGAAACAAGAGCCACCTTTCCAGAGAAGGCAATGCATCACAAGACAAGGGTGAGCTATGGTTTGACTTGAAGGATTCAGGAGGACGACAATGAATGTATATTAATTACATTGGGATTATATGATTGCAAACTATTTTAAGCAGACAATGAACAGAGGAAGAACAGAAGTATGCACCTCCTAGGTTCATAAGATAATAAGGGCAGTTATCAAATTACTCAACTATGGAAGTTGGAAGTGAAGTACAAGAGGTCCAAAGGGAGAAAATGTGGCAGTTCCTACAAGCTGAAATAGCTTTTGACAGCTGGGAAAAGGCATTCAGAACATTGGTAACAAGACTTCTGAACTTGATGTCTTCATTTAATCAAGGCTTTACCTTTCCGGCTTCTACAACCTTTTCCAGCATAAACAAATAAGAAGCTTCAGTACAGAGGGAAAAGGTGATAGTATCCAAACCGTAACTATCGATACCATGGGGCACCACCTAATGGGGCCTTCTGTGAGATAAAACCTACCATTCACACAAATGTAATTTTCAATGGTTGTTTTTTGGTTATGTCAATTGTCAGTTAATGTAACCACTCTGACTGTGATAAGTGTTGTAATTAGAGCAAGGCTTGCTAATTTATGGTCCTCAGTGATTCTGTTAAGAGTGTTATTGCTGAAGCATGGGGATCACGTTCGAGCGGCTGAGTGCTGCAGGTACTTCATCGCAGTGATTCAGACAGAGCGAGGTGGGTTCTTGTTTAAAGTGCCAGGTTCCACATTACTGTTCTATCAGGCAGTACAAAAGACAAAAGTGATATCACTTAAACAGCAACTAGTTTGGCATTATCAAGTAGCATTTCAGGTTGGGGGGCGCATCTCCGGGCCACGTGACTGAGAACTGTTATGTGCAGGGTCGGCGGAGGCCGGAGTAGCGCTGCACACCGGTGAGAACTATAGTCCCACATGGAAAAAATTAAGTGGAATGGCTAGATTTATAAGTGAGGAAAGTTATCATCTCAATACCTAGGTTTTTGGGCCTGGGGGAGGGCAAAAGTTCGGCGATGAAGGCCGGTGTCAAAAACAAAGCACGAAGGGAGAAGCAAGCAGGGGACCCCGTTAACATGTGTATGTTAATGCATAACATACCCCGTTTAACATACTATCAATCGTCTTCTGCACTTCACTCATGAAGGACTTGAGATCAGTTAACGTGTGTGTTCGCACTTCAACGCATTATACACGTTTTAACACTCGTGAATCTAAATGCCGCTTGAACACGGATATCTTCATGCTTAAACTGGTAGGAAGTTAAAACACATTTGACAGAAACATGTTCTCGAGTAATACAAAGAAAAACCTTCTTCTAGATTCTAGAAACTTCTCCTAGATTCTAGAAAACTTTAAATTCAGCAATCAATATAATATACAATAATATAAGTATGCATATATCTCAATTTTATGTTTCTGTCACGTATCCTCATTCTTTAGGGAGACCCAACCAACTCGAACAGAGTCCATGCACAACCGCGGCATTCGATTCAGCAAACATCCAACCTCGAGGAGACACAAGTCAACTCAAGTTATTTATTGATGCTTATAAACCTCATTCGTAAGTAAAACAGATAGACTGCTTAAAGAATGCACTCCAACACCCGGGTTAACCCATCAAGGGCTGTTCAAGAAGAGATGAAAACCCATAACCTAGAGGCAGAGATCGTCACAGCCCTAGCCACTTCTAACATGTTGACAAGAAACCACATGTTCACCCGACACCCCTCTTCTACTTAGTAAAAACAAGCAATCTTTTGATTCAGCCAATGCTGAATCCCATCTCGAGAAATACTTATTGCAAGAGCAAGTTGGTCATTACAACTGCTTTCCTTGCGATCTATGTCATCATTATTACAAAATTGCTCTTACAATAAGTATTTCTTGGCCCGTGATTCTCAGATGGCAGGCTGATCCAAAAGTGTTAATTAACTCTTAACCCCAAGTAGAGTGGCAGACTCCCTGAACATACATGACCGTTCATTAGTGAAGCCATGAGTCCTCACGGTTCCAAATGCAGGAAGCAGAACTGATGGCCGCCCATCAGTCGAGATGATCCTTGTAACATAAAGTCACAACTGCCACTCACCCACCATTTTGCATCAGATGATGGTGCAAGAGAAGAAATGACATTTTAAAGGAAATTAAATGTAGCACCTAGAGTAAAACATAGTATTCACTGGATTTTGCCATGTGAATACAGAAGAATACATGAAACAAATGGGTCTATCTTTAAATCAAATATTGTGTGCTCTTGTGGTTTTCTCAGGGGCTAAGGTGCCTGGTGCAGAGTTCAAGCATATACAAAGAGCATCAATCCTCAAAATGGATACACGACTGACAGATGCTTCAACATTCTTGGTTAGTGCTATTTTGCACGAAGACCTGGCACATTCCTGAGGCCCATCTTGCCGAGAACAAGTTTTGAAATGGCAGGTGGATTGTCAAGCCCCATGCCTCTGCTGAACTCATTTGCAAGAGCCACCAGCCGACCCTTGTCCCGGCCGATATTTTTGTTTGAATTATAATACCCAAGCCACGATTGATATGCAGCTTCTTTGTTCTTCATTTCCCATGTGATAGTGCTCGCTCCACCTTGAAAGATAATAAAACAGTCATTAGTTTCATATAAGGATGATCACCATTTAATATGTACCTGGTAAACCTGGGCATCATGGAATTACCTATAACTCCCATATGAAGAGTTTACTGCTCTCACAGAAAGCGAGAATAACTGTACTATTTACTATAACATGTATCCCGAAAATGAAACAGGAGAGGTCCCTCCTACACAGGCATTGTGTATGAAACAAAAGGATCGGGGAGAAAAAGGGTTGACCCATGAATCCATCTTTCCATGTCACCTCAGACTTGCATGGACATGTCAACAAAGTTCTTGTGCACAGTGTCGTGCATATGCATACTTTCAGCAAATGGAAGGAGTGAGGAAGGGGAAAGGATAACATGTCCTAACCAACCTAGTAACAAGTCCTGTTAAACATTTACCCTATTATACTTTTCCAATCAAGTTCTTAGGCTAATTTTCTGCCACTTACATCATAACCAACATTTTACTTCCCTTCTTTTTTCCATTGGCAAGGACCAATTGTCAGGTGACACAGAGAAAAGGGGAGTAAGGGAGCGGAAACTTCAGCATCTAAGAGGCAGTGAGTGGAGGAGGTACAGTAAAGCAGCTTCAGCAGAAGGTGGGATGTGGTTGTGCAGCTATGTTCACTTCCTTCTTTTCATCACATAGGGAGGCTGCTGTCAGACACTCAACCTGTCCCAATCCCATCCCATCAGGTGTGTTGTCATTTGGAAGATGGGGGGAAATCAACAAACAAGACAACAATTTCTCCTCAGAATCCCACCAGTAGCGGCCGATACTCAATCAAATTGGCCATTTCAGATTGGAAAATGATGACCCATATTGATGGAAACAGTACCAGGACTATAAGAACGGATGAGAAAAATCTGGGGAATTTGGAATTGATAAGATGGATTGTCAAAATTGGGGCAAATTTTCCTATTCCATATATAACTGCATTTAAACTGATTATCAGTAGACTGCCTCACTGTTGTCTGGCCCTGGATCCATCAGAAACACCCACTACAGTATACTTGACAGTGTCAAAATAGTCAAACATAGATGCATTCTTGTTTACAACCATCATGCATCGGAAACAGATTAAAAACTCACTTTCTTTCTAGTGTCTGGATCTATTAGAGGCAGTGGAGCCTTCGAGATTGGCAAATCTTGAATGCTGGACAAGAAGAACTCCTCCCATGGTGCCAACAACAACATTCCTTTGCCTTCTTTACCCTTCCGGCCAGTTCTGCCAAGGCGATGTATGTATTGTTCTCTGTCTGCTGGCACACCAACCTTAAAAAAAAGAAAAAAGAAAAAACAGGTAACTCACTACATGGGTTGTAGAAATGGCATGTAAACAAAAAATGGAAGAAATTATATATATATATAGCATTCACGTTTTGCTAATATCTATATTAGAATGAAGAATGACTAACTTAAAGACACACACAGGCTTCAACTTCACCATGATATTTTGACCATGCATACAGAGATGTAAAGGAATAAAGCCCATCAGAGTAACAGGAGGGAAGGAGGAGAAACAAACATGTATGCCATCATGATGATAAAGAAGAATTTCAAAAAGGTACAAATAAAAGATGCAAAAGTATACCTGAATAACAAGTGTTACATCTGGATAATCCACTCCTCTTGCAGATACATCAGAAGACACAAGAATGAGCCCTTTTGATTTCCTAAATTCTTCAGAAACTCGGGTTCTATAACTCTGTGGCTTTCTAGAATGTATTTCACGGACATCAGATTGAGCTCAGAAAGAAGGTCAGCAACAAGTTTTGTGACCATTGCAGTTGTACAGAATACAAGGACCTGCATCGATTTTCAAATAAGTCAAAATGCATAACAATAAGCATCAATTCTGAAAAGTGAAGGCCTGAGGTAATAGAAACTGGGGAGATTACTTGGGAACACATTTTTTTGGAAGCTCCATTGTTGAGTTCAGCCATGAAGTAATTTTCAGACAGTGAGTGCTTACCTTATAATCAGGATTCTCTGAAATATGGTCAGTCAAAATGCCATATAACATGGAGAATTGCTTCTCTAGAGGTGCAACTAAAAGTAACTGCTCTACCTGGTGAAAACAACTCACTGTGAAATACTTCAGAGAGAGACAAGACGAACTATGACATTGGCCTAGAAAGTTTGAAGCTATACCTGTGAGTGTGTTTCCTCACTACCCTCTTCAACTGAGTTAATAAATTCATGGTCTCTTTTCAAAGCTATATGACAGATTTGACGAACCTACACGGTGAATCCAGGTCAGTGTACATAACAAAAACATTAAAAATTATGTGAAAATCCAGATAATGCACATGCAGACCAGTCTCTAGCAGAGATATGAAGAGGAAACATAGAGCAGGATGAGAATGATAGGCTAAGGACGATGATTGTCTGATGGATGACAAACCTCATCTGGAACTGTTGCAGAGAATAGAAGTGTTTGTCGTTGCTTGGGAACTGCAGCAATAATGTTCTCAATATCTTTTCGAAACCCCATATCCAACAAATGATCAGCTTCATCCAGGACAAGGACTTTAACGCCCTTCAGTCGTGTGGCAAATCCTGGTGTATTCTCGATATGATCTCTAAGCCTTCCAGGTGTAGCCACAAGAATCTGCAATATCCTTTTATTTCAAACAAGGAAGAAAGCTGCAGGCTCGTTGGAAAAAGTAGTAGTCCTGTAAAAATTTGACCTGGCAAGGATTAGCCTGCATGTTTTTCTGTTCCAATGCTAGTCTTGTTCCTCCGATTACAACTTGTACACCAATGGCTGGATGAAACTTTAAAAGTGTGTTGGCCTCTTTGGCTGCTTGATTGGCTAGCTCCCTCGTTGGGCATATGACAAGCACATCGATGGGTGGTCTCTTTTGATCACGATCAACTGGGAGCAGTTTAGTGATCACTTCAATTGCTGGAAGCTGAAAATGATATTACTTTGTGAATAAATGGTAAGCTGTGAAACACATGTCAAAGAAAAGTGAAAGAAACTTTTTGAGGGGAATCATTCACCAGAAATGCTACAGTCTTCCCAGTCCCTGTCTTAGCCTTGGCCAGAACATCTTTACCTGGAATGTATACATAAAACAAATTAATTACATCCTCGAAGAGAGAGGCAATATTGACATTACCAGCGAGTAGCAGTATGGGTACAACAAAGGGAAAGACCAGTCAATTTTCAGTGAGGAAGTTGCTGCAATATACTTGTAATGATGTTTCATTCATGAAACCCCTATAATCAAGTTCCAGCAGCTGTATTGGCTATTTTAGAAAAGGCACCTTTGAGGATAACAGGAAGGGTTGCTTCTTGGACCATGGTCATCCTCTCATAACCTGCCGCTTTTATTCCTTTCAGGGACAAGGGCGAAAGAGAGCACTGATCAAACCTGAATGTTAAAATCAGACAGCAAGTCAATATAATCCCTATCCCCACAGAAAGAAAGAGGAAAAGATACCACGGTTGTTTTACCTGTACTCTTGCTCCTCGAAAAGTTTTGCATCAAGTACAACCATTTGTTTCTATTATCCCAGTAATTTTAATTTTACATGTCCTTCAGATACGTGCTACTAGCAGTATATTTTTTATTGCAATTAGGAAATAGGCTTCATCGGATAATGCGGGATATACATTTTCACATGATTGAATGGCAAAAAAACGGGGAAATATCCAGATTTGAATGATTACAGGTTGTCAAGCGGTCTGAACAAAACCCATTTCAGGCTCATCTTAAAAGACTTCAATCAGTTCAGAATGATTGTATAAAATAGTAAACAAGAAATTTATGATCTCTCCCATCACATGCCTCCTCAGTTTCGTGAAAAAAAAACATTTCCCTTGTGCTAATAAGTAGTCACTGGCAACTTGTGTATAGTCACCGATGTGGGGTTATAGGTTAAACTGGTTAGAAAGTTACGACATTAACAAAAGAAATAGGTTCAAACGACATATGGTCGCAGACTTAACTCAAAATGGATAATTTAATAGCTACCTAGACAATCACCTTGTCTGGCTTAGGTAAGATTCAGCCCCCTCAGATGCCGATGGCTTGGATGGAGCATCTCCTTGTTCCTCAGACGAATGCGTTCTATCAAATCCACCAGGCACCACTATTTCCTCTCTGTCCTCAACTTTGCTCAAGAAACCGTCCTCTGATCCAGAGACAGCTTCTTCTTCATCATCATCGTCATCTGCATTTTCCTCTTCATCTGAAATCTCAAATGATATTCTACTACCACCACCACTACGAGCACGACTCAAGTCGAAATCTTTTCTCCCCCTCTTTTCCAACGAAGAAGACGTCGGCCTGCCTCCAATTCCACCGCGTCCCCTTTTTCTACTTCCGAAATCCATGTCCTCTTCTTCTTCACCCAAATCACTAGCAAGCTCCATTCTTCTCGATGGTCTGTCCGAAACCCGCGATGGTCTGTCCGAACCCCGCGATGGTCTGTCCACAGCCCGAGTATGCCTCCTCTCAAAGAACGAATCGAAGCCCTCGGGCTCACTGCGTCGCCCTTCCCTTGAGGGAATGCCATAACGCCCTTGTGATGGCTGCAAGTCCCTTCCCCTCTCTCTCCGATCCCTGACCCTGACCCCATCCCCATCTCTGCCTCTGGCTCTCTCCCTGATACTCTCCCTAGAGTAAGTGAATTCGCTCGCGTCGTCGCTCTCACTGCCTTGTTCCGCTCGGAACGAGCTCCTCCCATTCCGAAACCTTCCCCTAGCCCCACCTCTATCCCTACCTCTCTCCCTGCTCCTCGTCTTCGCCCCTCCATAGCCGCCCACGTCGTCGCTCTTCCTGCCGTCGTCGCTCTCACTGCCTAGTTCCGCTCGGATGGAGCTCCTCCCATCCCGAAACCTTCCCCTAACCCCACCTCTACCTCTCTCCCCGCTCCTCGTCTTCCCCCCTCCATAGCCGCCCGCGTCGTCGCTCTCCCTGCCCACCCCGACGCGGAACGAATCCGTCTTCAGCTCGCTGACCCAGTCACTCAGCTCCGCTTCCTCCTCCATAAGGCTCCTCCCCTGACCGACGCTGCCAGCCCGGAAGTCCCCTCGCCGGCTGTCCCGCAGCCGGCCGCCTCTTCCCCCGGCGGAGCGGCCGGAGAGGGCCCGGACTCCGCCGGCGCCAGCGCACCAATCACCGAGGCGGGAAGGCTGCCCGGGGCAGAGTAAGGAGTACTTGAGCTTGAAGGGGAAGGCCCTGCTCAAGATGGACATGCTGCGGGTGGAACCGAGCAGCCCAGAGGAGCTACCGAAGAGGCGGAGCGGGAGGAGCTGCCCCGGCATGGCAGTGGACGCCGCCTCCTGGAAGGCTGCAGCTGTGTGGATGCCCTCGCCGCCACACCCTGCGGATTTGCAGGAGCGAAGGGTGGAACAGAAAGTAGAAACATGAGGGTTTTGGTTGGCGTTTTGGGTGGATAGGGTTTAAGGAGGAGGATTTTCAGGGCAACAACGTGTTTTTGCATGAGAGCTGGAGGAAGCGCTTCCGGCCACGATTTTGGTCAGCCCACGAAGACTCGGCAACGAGGCAGCTATTGTTGCTACTAGGGGTGTAAACGAGTCGAGTAGTATGCTGTTCAAATTCTGTTCGTTAATTTTTAATCGAATTCGAATCGAGTTCGAGCTATATTGAGTATTGAAAATATTGTTTAAACTCGACTTGTTTAAATACTTTCGAACTCGAATTCTTAACGAGTATCTTAACGAGTTTAATTGAATTTGCGAGTTCGTATATATAAGTAAGTTCAATCCAATCTATAAATAAAAAATTGACCATTCATAGACCTAAATTTATCTTATTTTAAGCTTATATCTCAATAGTTTTGATAAGTTACTTAATTTAACTATTTTAATATAATATTTGAAATATATTTATAATTTATCACAAGTAGTATGAGATTAATAGATAGATACCGCAAGAGAGGGGGTTGGTGCGCGACAAGATAGAGGCGGTGCTGCAACTCTCCTTCGCACACTGCTCAGAATTCCCTTTCTACAAACCCGTCGGTGATGAATTGCAGCCGCTGAGAGCACCGTCTGCTAATGACGGATGATCCACAGTGGTCACTGGAGATGGCAATGGCCGACAACGCGCCCCTTGGCCCCATCAGGGCTCACCTACTGCGCAGATCGGTCTCCGGGAGGAAAGATGCTTGATATGCTGGGAGACCTTGCAAGACTAAATTTGTGTTCATACCCCTATTTACATGATTTGTGTATATACTCTCATTTGTATATTTGTGTATATCATTGTGAATTTAGTCTGTGACATTTAAGCCTTCATAAATATTTTATATTGTAATAATAACTATATAAAAAAATAAATATTTTTATATCAATATATACTTATTATATTTAAAAAATATTAAACGAAGTGTTAGCGAGTACTTAAACAAGCTCTTAACGAGTATTTAATCGAACTTTTAACGAGCTCTTAAACGAGTTGTTCACGAGTATAATCGAGTCGAGCTCACGTGTGTTCAGACTCGACTCGTTATGGATCAAGCTTTTTTTTTTTGTCAAGTTCGACTCGTTAATTAAATAAACGAGTCGGACCGAACTTTTATCGAGTCGAGCTTCGATTACTCGTCGAACTATCGACTCGTTTACACACCTAGCTGCTCCTGCACGGCTACACCTGTGCCTGTGAAAGAGAGCCCAAATAAGACCCGCAATTTAGGGGTGCTAATTCTACTCTCTTTCTCATATAATTATTCGGAGGGTAAAATGTATTTTTCCAATTTTTTTTTTACAAATACCCACTTATGATGAAAATTATTTTTAAACAAATTTTAATTTTATGTTTACGCACAAACTCTATGTGAACTAGCTATCACAAATGACCTTTTCTTGGTAGGTGGGTTGCGGGGAATGGTTGGACGTAATGTACCAAATTGATGTAGTATTCTCACGTCATACCATGTTAGAAAAAATCTAACATGTCAGTACACACACAATTGAATGGGCAGCGGTGTACCAGATGATAGGTTCGATCCAACCTAGCACAATATCAAAATATAACTGTACCAGATCCGAACCACGTTGATCCAGTACTGTGGTTCAAATTGTGTATAATGAAACTCACTTTAAGTTTTCTCCCCTACCCGAAATCATTTGAAGCTATGGCAGTTAAGATTCGACGTATTGTACGGATTGATCGTGTCGTATTTTTTATGATACGATATAATATTATATCGTATTATTTTTACAAGAATTGATTATTAAAATCCACCAAAAAATAAATTATTTGAAATATCTTTTTTCTGATAGGAACTAAAAAATAGACAAGAATTTGTAATTAATTTTTCTTAAATCACATATATAAAATTTATGAGGGTGCATCTATAGTTATCACAATAATTGTTTCAAGATAAGGAAGAGGTGAGTAAGGTTGGCTGAACTATTGTACGAACTTTATTGAATTTTACTTGATATGATACGATACTATACATATATATATATATATATATATATTGGTCCACTTTGGCTTCAGTTCGATCAAATAAATTTTAAGTTTTCATTATAAAAATAAAAAAAAGTATTGTTTGTCCTAAACCTATCTTTAGTACAATACGACATTATCAATTATGATATTGAGAACCCACTTGAAAGTATGGTTGATCAGATTAGTAAATCAGACCGAACTTGCCAACTTATGGTATGATACGAATCGAAGTGTACAAGTCTAGAATGCTCTAGTTCGGTTTGATTCGAATTAAAATTATAATAATAAAAATTCAAAGAGAATAAAATATAATTAAACAGATAAACTATGTCTATGACCGTAAGATCTTAAGTACGGTTCAAATCGAGTGTATCGGTACAATTCAATCCATGTTTGAAAGAAAAAAAAACACGTGAAGAGACTAAAAGACAAAATACAAAGCACCATGTCATAGGAAAAAAAAAATCTTCTTTTTTTACACTAAAAAGGATTTCTATTATACTATTTAAACTACATTACACAGCACAATGGAGCACAAGAAAAACTACGAACATATTAGGGTACATGGATTACATCCATAGAAAGCACAAAAATATGAAAAAGTCTATGAAGATAGACGGCAACATAAGTGATGATCCTCCCTTAACATAGACAGATCATAACCATCATCTCGGAGGAACCTAACATAAAGCTATTGGAAGTACTAAAATAGGTCATCTAAACATGAGAGCCAATGAAACCTTGGAGCCAACTTGGACCAATAACATCTGTGACACATGAAAACAACGCAAAAAATATGCACATGTCTGAACAATATGCGGATTAGCAACAGGACACAACCATATTCTCTATAACACCCCAAAATGGGAGAATTGAGATATTTAAGAGAGATATTTATTGTATTTCTTTAATGTATTTCTAGTGTACGTTGAGTATTTTTCATTAGCCAATATGTTATTGATTCATTGTGTTGGAGAAAATATGTGGTGGTTTGAGGGTTTATTTATAAACTTAAAGACTTTTGTAGATATGTATGAGAAAATCCTAAAGTTGCTTTTCCAAAGTGCAACGTGGCCATTCTCCTAGAATTCTTCCTTTCAGTGGCCGGAGTTCATTGACTCTCATGGGCAGTCTCGCTTGATTGGGGTTTTCTTTGCTCTCTGTCTCTTTTGGTCGTCTCTTATCTTGACTCTCGAAAAATCCTCACACCACAATTTTGTATAAATCGACGAAGGAGAATGTGTTTCGGAGGTTGTCATCAAGGAGGGACCTTCTTCGTGCGGATGTTTCCATTTTATCCTGGATGAAGGTCATTGACTCCACCGCATTGATATGACAAGAGCGATAATTTCTCTAAAGAGAGTCTTTAAGAGCGACTTGGCTAAGTGTTCTAACTTTATGCTATTTCTCTTGATTTGTTGCACTCATATGCATGTGTTTTCCTTTTGGATTGAAATCGAATCTTGCCTATATTTGTGGGACGATATGTATTCGATGTTCATGTCATCATGCTTTATGTATGTTCAAGTAATTAATTGTTTAATGTTCATTATCTTTCCAACAATCTTAGAGAAGTTATTCATCATGTCATCTGTAATCACTATGTGGACATGTTAGGCATGCTCGAGAAGTTCTCGAGATAACACTTCAAGTGATGGCAACATCGCATGAAGATTTGGTTCACCTCAATGTGGTTCATCTCGGTTCTTGAGTCAGATTGCCCTAAACTAGTTGAGAATGATCTCAATAGTCAAAAGACAGTAGATGAGTGGAAGTAACATGATCGTACATGTCATGGTTGCATACTATTGGCTTTATCCAATGTGCTATTTGATGTATATAGTTGTCTTCTGCTTAAATTGCCAAAGATCTGTGGGAGGAATTTGACAAAAAATATAACACTGAAGACTCAAGTCTAGAAAATATTTTCTTGTCAGTTCTTAAAGTTTCAAATGGTAGACGGCAAATCCGTGTCTGAACAGACCCATGAGTCCCCTTTTTACTTCATGGTTTGGCTGATGCTAATATGAAATTACCAGAGAAGTTCTAGGTTATGTCTATAATTGAGAAGTTCTCGAAATCATGGGAGGATTTTGGAATATCTCTCAAGCATCGCAAAGGTTTTAATACTCTGGATGATTTATTAGTGTCAATTGTCATTGAAGAAGAGCATAGAAATCAAAAGCTTGTGATGTCAGTAGAACTGAGTGCAAATGTGATAACTGCTGGTAAGGCAAGAGATCCTAAAAGTAAAGGAAAAATAGATCACATGACGATCAAAACCAACATTAAAGACAAGATCCAAAAAAAGTCCAAAAAGAACCATGTTGGGAGTGTGGACAGGTTGGATATTCTATCAAGGATTGTCTTGCAAAGAATTCTAAGAAGACTGAAAAGCATTCTTCTGGTCCTCAAATCAATGTTGTGATTGAAGGGACTGAGCAAGCTTCGGGCCCCTCTAGTGGATTGTATGTTTCTGTTAACCCTCAAGTTTTCACTGTATATGAACCAAATGAATGGTAGTATAAACTAGGGCTAATGTGTATGTATGTGCTGACAAGTCCGTATTTGTGTCTTACCAGGCCGTTCATGGTAGATCTATGACCATGGGGAATGCTACTGCTTCTAAGGTGTTGGGGATAGGATGCATAGACCTGAGGCAACCTTCATGGAGGTTCTCTCTCTCACAGGGTGCACCACGTTCTAGCGATCCAGAGAAATATATTGAGTGGTTCTGTTTTAGTGGACAAGGTTATGAAATAACATTCAAATGTAATAAAGTGGCGTTTCTTTATTTAGGGACTTTTATTGGAAATGTTATTTAAGTGATGGTTGTTTGAACTTCATGTGGACAATGCTTTGAATAAAGAAGTGGTTGACATTTCCTCTAGTTCTACTTCTTTATGTGAATGTTGTAGAATCTCTACTTTATGGCATAATCATTTAGGACATGTAATGTAACGTTGTTGCCGTTCGAATTTGTGTTTATTGGTTCTGGTGTGGTGCTCATGACCAATGTGGGGTCGTTGAGCCCTGGTCGTGGTCTCCGTGCATTGTGTGGGTGTTGTGGGCTGGAGGTTTTAGCCCAAACAGTCCACAGGTTCACTGGTTGTGAACGCGACAGGGTGCGGTGTCGCGTTTTGAACGTGACGGTCACATGCGTCGCGTTCTCCGTACCGCCTTTGTGACGCGTGGTATGGAGAGTTTTCAGAAGGCGACGGTTAGGTGTGTCGCGTTCTAAAGGCGACAGGATGCTAGGTCGCGTTCTTGTTTTCGGTTGGGATAAGTTTGGCCCTCCAGCCAAACAAAGCAAGAAGCTCTGTTCGACTGGGGAGAGGGTTGCTGTGGCGATTTTCGGCGACATCGGCTTTGGAACTTATGTTTTGACGTGGTTTTGGCACGTAGAAGCTACTCGGAGTGTGGAGAGCACCGATTGAGCCTCGTTCTGCGAGTTCTTTTATCGGTAGGGACTTTCCTTGTTTTATTGCATTATTTGATTGATTTGAAGCATGTTTAATGTGTATAGATGTGTAGTTGTGTTTATTTATAGTGTAATTGATTTGTAGAAGTTTGGTATGCATGGAAATGAGGTTTTGAGCTAGTTTCTGTGTGAAAATCGGAGTGCAGGGTTTCTGTCTAAGAAGGCGATGGATCGGGCTATCGCGTTCAGGTCGTGACCCTTGGCCCTGTCGCGTTCTGATTTGTGAACGCGGCATGTCGAGCCATCACATTCTTAACGTGATGGTAGACACTGTCGCGTTCTGGTGTGCGATTGCGGTTTGGTCAGGCTGTCGCGTTCTTATCGCGACAGTGGCCCCTGTCGCATTCTTCTGTCCGAAATAAGAGGTTGAGCCTTGGGCAATGAGGGTCCTGTGTTGTAACACCCCAAAAATTCAGTATTGAAAAAATAGAGATAAATTGAAAACGATAAATCAATATTAGTGAAATAGCAAAAACGTACGTGTCATTATCGTACATACAAAAACCCATTAAAAAATTTCATAAAAATCATAGTTCAACTCTAAATAATACTCCCTAATGACCCACGAAGAAATTCGTGCAATGAAAAATCCGACTGGCCAAGTGTACATCACAATGTGACTAATTATCCAAAATAGGAAACTAAGTCGGAAAACTGTTAATACAGGAATATAACATGGTTATAAATTAAATAAACATATTGGAGGGACTTCCAACATCATGTATTGATGACCCATTATCAGAATTGGGCCAATGGATCACCTTTGGCCCAAGAATAAAATGAAGCAAGAAAAATACATGAAAATTCGTAACCCTAATTGAGCTGAAATTAGAAAGAGCAATTAGGGTAAAACTTGAGTCAATTACTCACACATAGCAACCAAATTTCGTGCCTAACCATACTAGAGAGTTTCCTAAAGCCTCTCACACTCTAATGGGGTGAGAAATCATCAAAACAAGGAAGGTGAGAGACCAAAACCGCAACTTTTCTTTCCTACTCCCAATGGGACTTCTAAAAACCCTAAATTCATATATACTTGTCATGAAACCCTAGGGGATGAATTTACACATTGTTGAGGTCGTGGGGGCTGTTCTTGAGCACTAGAAGTGGAGGAAATCACCCCACCCGGAGCTTTCTTCCCTGCTGCGTTCTGCATCGACCTGTGTAGAGTGCTCTCCTTGGAGTCGACCAAAGGTAAGCCAAACCAAACCAAACCATGCAAGACTTATATCCCAGGAAAGAGGGTCGAGTCTAGCTCCTAATGCATTGGTTTGCCTATTTTCATTCAGTAGATCGGGTGTATTAAGTGTTCTCTTCCAAGTGGTCTGAACGAGGGCTTTTCTAGAGAACGAGACTTCTTCAACCCAAAAGGTAGGTGATCTCGAGCAAATCTAAATAAATCCTATATCAATGTGTAGAGCATCGAGTCTACTTTCATGTGCAAGTGATTTCGTCAATTTTCATGAGTACATCTTGACTATTAACCGTTTTCCCTAAGTCGCGCATGTTTAGGGCATTTTACATTCTTCATGCATTTTACGCAAATCGAGGTCGATTTGGGTAAAACCCAAAAGATGATCTTCTCCTACTAGATGTCCTCGTCGTTTTTGTGTTAAGAGTTTATCTAAATGCCGTTAGATTTCAAGTTATAGGTCATCATGAAGGGTGTCACATTTTTTCTGGGTTTCAGGCAAGATCCATGAACGCGACGACTCCAACGTCGCGATTCATTTGCATGAACGCGACGTACTGGTACATCGCGATTCAGTTAAAGGCGACCGATCTTTCCATCATGTTTTGCTGTCTGATCGGTCTCAACCACAGTGCATAAAACTGTGTGGTACATGGTTTTCAGCGCCTATCATGAACGCGACGACATACGCCATCGCGATTTGATTCGTTTCCCGCCCAAAGATTTTTCTGTATTTTTACATTCGATTTTTTAACTATCTCTTGAACGCAACAGGTCAACCCATCGTGATTCAGAGAGTAGTATGAACACGTCGGCGGGACCGTCATGATTCTTACTGGTAATCGATCCGACAATCGATTCGCTTTGAAGAAGGCGACGACATGTCCGTCGCAATTTGAATGGGACGGGTAGGTACGTTGTGATTTAGATACTTGTTACCGAACTGTGTTTTGTCTATGTGTGGCTTCTTGAAGTGCGTCGACTAGTTCTGACGCAATTTCAGGGCCGACCCAAGACTATTTTAATGAACTGGTCAGTCTAGTATATGCATGTTCTTATGTCACATCATGTCATATAGCTATGCAATGGCCTAAAAGTGATTAGCCTACATGAAATCATAAGAATTTGAATATCTATTCTAAGTGCAATGATTGAATTAATGTCATCTACCATGTGATCATGTGATTGATATATGTTATGTCCATGATCTGACCTGTTCATAATTGAGAAGTGATAAATGTTAAAAGTACTGCAACCATGAGATAGATTGCATTGTATACATGTCATGCATGTTTGTTAATTATTTTCCGTCTTGTTTTAATCGGTGGATTGTGGATTGAGACACGCTCTACACGTCACTTTGCACATATAGGCAGCCCCTTCTTGGGGAATTGGAAGCTCTCTGTTGGTCATTCTGTATCGATAGACTAGCGACCTTTTCTCTAAGACCTCCGTAAATCTCCGTACTTCATGGATTCCCTCATGAAGACCGAGTTGGTTGTACCAATGAAGTATCCGGAAGATAGAATGCACTTCTCTTCGTATCTTCTTCTCGTAAGAGTGATTTGATAACATTGAAACCAAGCCATTAAATGTAAAAATTAAACTAATGAGAATAAGTCGTTATGCTGCCAAAATTAATTTGGATCATGTCCCCTTGCATTGTTCTCTATCATCATTGACATGATCATTAGTTCCTCATTGTCCGTTACTTGGAAATCATGTGGCCATAAATGAATGAATGGAATTACTAGAAACTATTGGAACTTCGGTTCACAACTATGCTTGTGCAAATAGGGCTCAGTCTGGTCCTGGGAGGTGCACCGAATATTTATAAATCGTGAGAGTATATGATCCAATGAGGTGTCTGGCAATCACCTAATTGAATGCAAGATTGATCTGTGTAATTTCCACATTGTTATTGAATGATTGATTGATTGACTGAACTATTATATTTAAATGGCCAATTCTATTGTACATGTCATCGTTATTGAATCCTACATGTCATTGTCCATTGGAATTCTATGGAATTCAACTTGAGAAATCATTGTACATGCTACATGCTATTGAATTTCCTCTACATCAAGTGATCGTTCTATCTTCTATCTTGATAATCGTTCCGTCCTGTAAGACCCTCGAATTTCCGTCGTATTTTTCGTATTACATGTGTATGATTGTGCTTGTGTATTTATGTACGTATTTACGTAGGTATCAAAGTAGTATAATTACGTGTACATGTGTTTTATTAAATGTAAATATTGCATGTATGCATTGTGATAGTGTGAATATAATATCATGTACTATTGCAGGTATAAAAGCTTAGTGTGTATGGTTTTCTGCATAATTAGGGTTCTGGCCGAAGGCCCTATTGGCGTCAATCCCCAGGCCGTTGAGCCAGTGTCAGCGTCCAGCCCTGGACGCCAACACTAACTCCGGCGTCCAGCGATCTGGACGCCAACTTCTCTGCCCTGCATGCGCAGCAGAGCTGCTGTCTTCTGAAACAAGGCATGGCAACCATGGGGGGATGTCCCCAACGGCTCTGAAGGTGTCAGATCGGTAGGGGAGTGGGTGAGGGGCTCTCTTCTTAGGGTCCAACCCGAAATTGGCTCCTCCCACTTCTCCCTTCACCTTGTGAGAGGAGGAAAGAAGAGAGAAAACCCTAGAGAGCATTCTGTGAGAAAACTCTGAGTTTGGAGGCTTTAATCCGCTTCCTGGAGCTTGATCCGGCCAACTTCCCCGACAAGGAGTAGTAGCTGATATGAAGGGCAGGCCTCCCGGTCTTGTTTTGCTGAGGAGATCATCCAGGAGCTCGAGGGAGGCGTTTGTGGAGGTGCTTCTGCAACTTCTTGGGA
>CM024756.1:55467927-55574216 GCA_014218235.1 Colocasia esculenta
TAACATAGATTAGCCATTAATAAATAAATGGCAAACCTCACGTAGGTGTACAAGCTAAAGAAGGGTAACGCCAAACTCGAGTCATGTAAACTCGTTCGCGACACCAGCCACTGACCCAGACAAACCATACAAGACTACCTCTGAGTCTTGCAGCCACTAACGAAAGGTTCAGCTGCCGCTCCACCTCAACAGGCCAACAAACTGTGGAGACCAACCAACACCACACTTTCAGACTACACTGCTGCAGGCCCGTGCCTGACACCTTTAGGGACTCCGGCCCGAGCTCCCAAAAGTGAGGCACCAAAAAACAGGACTAGCTGGACCAGTACGTCTACTAGTGTCTGTCCTCCAACCACGAGCGCGCTACATGTGACCGAACCACCACAACACGAGTCGCTGCCCCATTGTCGTCTTTCCCTCAGCCGGACGTACAACTCAAACACAGGAGTGAGGGTGTCCAAGAAGACGACACAGACCTCGACGGTACACACCGTACCGGGACAAACCCTGAGCACCACATGCCTAGCTCACAATGAACCTAGGGTACCTGACTCAGGAGGTAATCACGGAAGGCGTCAAACACCCGACTTGCCACGTACACACACAACCATGCAAACTCGGTGTTCCCAATCATATTACGTGTCAATGCACCGATTCCATGCTATAAACAACTTAAATAGTAATGCACATCCACCCCACAGCCAGAAACAAACACACTGCCCTTGAAGGGAAACAGCTCGGGTGGACATATTTAGAAATGCGACAGACACAACAACCGCAATTCAGCATCTGAATCGCGACGGGACAAAGCGTCGCCTTTAAAACTTAAATCGCGACAGGACATGCCATCGCGTTTAAAATGCGACGTCTGGGTCCGTCGCCTTTTAAGCTGAAAGACCAAAACCTACACTCACCTACAAAAATCATACAAACCACCCTGTATAGCCATGTAACTCACATATTTGCACTTATTTAAATACCTATGCATGCTTACTACCCACTACTATCATTACCAAGCATTAAACACTTCAATCACGATCCAAAAATGAGAAGAATTCCCCTACCAACATGAAGAACGCGAAGAACAGCATTGCCTTGGCTTTTCCCGCGCTCCGAACGACTTCCTCGCGCAGGAGCCACGCCAATCCGCGAGCCACGAATGTCGAATCGCCGCCAATTCACCCAAAATCCCCACAATAGTCTCTCCCTTGGCCGAACAATGCTTCCTGCACTATTTGGCCAGGGGAAGAACAGAATAACACACTGGGATAAATCACAACGGGTCGCGCTGTCGCGTTTAAATCACGATGTACATGACCGTCACATTTAAACCGCGACGCCCCTGCATGCCACGTGGCGCGTATGCAGATGCGCACCCAGAAAGCGGCATCCAAATCGCGATGGGGAAGGTGGTCGCGTTTGCTAAAAATGCGATGCCTGTATTGGTCGCGTTTATAAAAATGCATCAGAGGCTAGTTGGGTTTGGGCTTTCCAACCCCAACTCCTCACAACCTACCCCAAATAGCCAAAAACACAACAAAGGGCCATACACTGGCCACCTAACCTATTAATCTATGATCCAAAAGATCACGATGTTACATTACTATCACCTAAAAAGAATTTCATCCTCGAAATTTAAAAAGAAGCCTCAATATAAAATCCACAAGTAATCATGCATGGTACTATCACCTAAAAAGAATTAAAGGCTTACTCAAACAAGTATGGATATGCTTTAAACATTTCTTCTGCCAACTCCTAGGTGTCTTCTCCTCCTTGCCGGTTTTCCCATCTGATTTTTACCAACCCAATCTCTTTATTTCTCAATTTTTGTATTCGGCGCCCTGTAATTTGTACTGGATACTCCGGCATTAACATATCTGGTTTCAAATCATCTCGGGTGTAGCTGACTATCTGGAGGGATCTCGAATATACTTTCTCTCAACATGGAGACATGAAAAACATCATGTGCATCTGTGAAATTGCTGGAAGTTCTATTCTATAAAAAGTTTCTCCATCCTCTCTAAAATTTAGAATGGACCCCATACCTCGGACTCAATTTGCCTTTTCATGTTGAATCTCAAACACCTTTAGTGGGGAGACTCTCAAGAACACATAATCACCAACCTTAAACTGTAATGGTCGGTGTCTTGTATCGCATAGCTCTTTTGTCGACTCGAGCTGTTTGAAGCTTTTCCTTTATGAACTTAACCATTTCGCACACTGTTGCACTAGCTCGGGTCCCATAACTTGCCTTTCTCCTACTTCATGCCAATTTAATGGTGTTCTGCACGGTCTTCCATATAGAGCTTCATATGGTCCCATTCCAATACTTGTATGATAACTATTGTTATAAGCAAATTCCACCATACCTAAGTGTTGTTCCCAACCACATCCCCATGTTAAACAGCAAGCTCGTAACATGTCTTCTATAGTTTGAATTGTTCTCTCTGTTTTCTCATCTGTTTGAGGATGATACGCTGAACTATACCTCAATTCGCTATTAATCACTCACTGCAAACTCCTCCAGAAACTGGATGTGAACTTGGGATCTCTATCTGAAACAATTGTCACTAAGATACCATGCAAATGTACTATTCTGTCCACATACAATCTTGACAATCTATCCACTGTCCACGACATAGTTACAACTAACAACCTACACACCTTTGTCAATCGATCAACAAAAACCCAAATTGTGACCCGACGCTGTCCTGGGCAATCCTACCACAAAATCCATAGCTATATCATCTCATTTCTATTGTGGAATCGACAATGGCTGTAATAATCCACCTGGCCTTTGATGCTCTACTTTCACTTGTTGGAAAATCAAACATCTTGTTACAAATTCTGCTATTTCTTTCTTCATGTTTGGCCACCAAAAATGTTTCTTCAAATCTTGATACATTTTTGTACTACCTGGATGGATAGAATACTTGGATCTGTGAGCCTTTTCCAATACCTTTTGCTTTATCTCTGCTTCTATTAGGACATATAACCTACCTCTGAATCTGACCATACAATCATCATCAATGGTGACATTTTCCATTTTCACAATGTCTGCTAGATTCTCATCTGTTTTCTGGGCTTCTACTATTTGCCAATATAATGATGGTTCTATTGCACTATTGGCCAACACCGCTCGCCGTTGATTATTTGGAACAAATAGAGAATTCTATGTTAGATCTTCATATAGTTTCCATTTCCTTATCATCATGTGACTCATCACTGCCTTTCTACTCAAAGCATCTGCAACTACATTGGCTTTTCCTAGGTGATATGCTAAGCTGAAATCATAATATTTCAAATACTCCATCCACCTGTGTTGTCTCAAATTCAAATCTTTCTGTGAGAAAATATTTTTCAAACTCTTATGATCTGTAAAAATCTCAAACCTCTCTCCATATAAATAGTGCCTCCATAACTTCAAAGCAAAGACCACCGCTGCTAGCTCTAAATCATGTGTTGGATAGTTCTCCGCATGCCGCTTCAATTGCCTGGATGCATATGCCACCACTTTACCATGCTGCATCAATACCGCTCCAAGTCCTCTCCTGGAAGCATCTGTATACAATACAAAACCTCCACTGCCTAAGGGTATCTCTAATATGGGTGTTGTAGTGAGTCTCTTTTTCAATTCCATAAAGCTCTGACGACAATCAGATGACCACACAAATGGCACATCCTTCCTGTTGAATCTTATCATGGGTGCTGCAATCTTTGAAAAATTTTGAATGAAACGCCTGTAGTATCCTGCCAAACCATGGAAACTTCTAATTTTTGACACTGTTCTCGGCTCTTCCCATCTCATAACTGCTTCCACTTTAGATGGATTTACTGCTACACCTTCTCTTGAAATCACATGACCCAAAAACTGAATCTCCTTTAACCAAAACTCACATTTACTAAACTTAGCATACAACTGGTGCTCCTGCAAAATCTGCAATGTGATTCTTAGATGTGTTGCATGTTCTTCCTCTAAGGCTGAATATACTAATATATCATCAATAAATACCACAATAAACTGATCCAGATATGGGTGAAATATTATATTCATCAAATTCATGAAGGCTATCAGTGCATTAGTTGACCCAAATGGCATGACCACAAACTCATAATTCACATACCTTGTCCTGAAGGTTGTCTTATCTATATCCTCTTCTTTGATCCTTAGCTGGTGATATCTTGATCTCAAATCAATTTTAGAAAACACTTTAGTTGATTGCAATTGATCAAATAAATCATCAATTCTGGGAAGAGGATACTTATTCTTGATTGTAACCTTGTTCATTGGCGGTAATCTATGCACATTCTGAGGCTGCCTCCTTCTTCTTAACAAATAACACTGGAGCTCTCCATGGTGAATGACTAGGCCTAATAAAACCTTTCTCCAAAAACTCTTGCAATTGCTTCTTCAATTCTTTTAGCTCAGCTAGTGCCATCCTGTATGGTGCTTTTGAGATTGTCATACTACCTGGCTGTAACTCCACTGTAAAATCAACTTCCCTGTACGGTGCTAGTTCTGGCAAATCCTCTAGGAAAACATCTACAAACTCCTTAACCACGGTGCCATCTCTACAAACTTACTTGACTCAACTAAACTTACTGAAGCTAGTACGCTACACACCCTGCATTAATCAACTTTCTAGCTCTAAGTGCTGAAATAATAAACTTGGGAGTATAAAACGGTATACCTTAGAATTCAAAAACTGCTCCCCTGGGATGACAGAATCTAACTCTCTTCTTTATGTAATCCACCATTGCCCCATAGGCTTCTAACCAATCCATACCCAAAATCATATCATAATCTTTCAACTGCAAGGCATACACCTGGCTGGCAACTGATTCCCTTGTATCACTATTGGGACCTCATCTATATAACTAGAAGTAAGCATAAAGCCACCTGAAGGAACTTCCACAACTAACTCACAATGCATATCCTCTAAAGGATGAACCATGCTATCTAGAAATCTTCAGAATAAAGAATGTGATGCACCTGAATCAATTAATACTCTTGCAGAAAAATAAAAAATGGGTAATATACCTTCAATCAGATTGGATGCTTTCTCTTGCGCCCTGGTAATTGCCATAACCCGTTCTTGACCTCTCTATAAAGGTGGACCTCTACCTTGACCTGCCGGTGGCTGCTGAGGTGGCTGCTGCTGCTGCTGTGCTCCTCTGCCATAACCATACATCCTGGGATAGGAAACAATTTTTGATCAAATGTCCCGGTTGATCACAATTATAACACCTGTATTCTGGAGGAACCGTGGGCTGCCTGGCTGTGCTTTGTTGAGATTCCTCCAACTATAGTCTGAAGCCCCTACCCTGTTGAAAATCTTGTTGTTTGCCACCTCCTCGGCCTCTGAATATCTTCTTTATCTTGGAACCCCATTTACCAAATCCTGATGAAGATGTTGTTGAAGGTGCTTTACCTTTACTAATACTTGTGGAATGTTGTGGAAGCCGGAAACTACTTGCCTCCCCTGACCATCTAGCCTGCACTGTTCTCTCCAGAATAGCTGCTCGTTGGGCCGCTTCTTCTACCGTTCTGCACATAAGAGGAATTACTGCATTCTGCAACTCCGGACGCAAATCTCGAATAAAGTACTCTACCATCATAGCATTATATGTAACTACATATGGTGCATATCAGCTCAATGCCATAAACCTCATTTGATACTCTAAAATTGATAAATTCTCTTGTTGTAATGTACGAAACTGCTCCCTTTTTGCCTGGTGGATTTGGACCGGAAAGAATGTATCATTAAATACCCCCCAAAACTCTGGCCAAGTAATGGAGTCTTCTGTTCTACCTGCAAACACCGTCTGCATTTTCAGCCTCCAACATTCCTGTGCAAATCCTTGCAATTGGTACGTAGCCAGAATCACCCTATCAGCCTGTGGACATATCATGGTAACAAAAACCCTCTCAATCTCATGTACCCAGTGCTCCGCTGTATCCGGATTCGGACCTCCTATATATGTAGGTGGCTGCAATCGCAAAAACCTCTCCATCAACACTGTTGTAACGACCCGACCTCCCGGACCCCCGCCAGGGACCCCGAAGTTCGCGTCGCCACCCACAGATCCGAAGACCCGGAAGGGTTAGAAGAAATGGTCTAGTGAGATATGTACTGAATTTAAATAACTATAACAATATAACAATTGTACCACATGTCCTAAGTAAAAGCACAGGTACAAGAAGAAAGGTGCAGTCCTTAAGGGGCATACCCCGAGAACTTGCAAAGCATAACTCTCAACTCACTCAGGTACAAGAGCTCACAACACTCGCTCTCATTGCTGCTGCCACACACGGCGCCACAGCTGCCTCCGCAACCCGTCCGACACCGAGCTCCCGCGACGACGAGCCCCTAGTTGAAGGAAGTAGTGGGGGTGAGCCTCGCGAACAAGGCCTAGTAGGGATTACCAGCCCCTCACCAGTCAAGTAGAAGGAACTCCGAAAATAAGAAACTACACTAGAAAGTTGTAAAGCGAGGAACACCTACAACAGAGTACTACAAAGAAGCAGAACAGACCATGCAACAGCATGACCACAAACCAAGGTCGTGACACACACATGACTCCCGCAGAAACCAATGGAGTCGGGCACCAAGCGGAAGCAACCCTCGGCACACCCGCCGAGACCACGCAACAACCAGTGAGAACAACGTCTCACCACAAGCATGCCACCTCAAAACTCCACAAGGTCGAGGGCCCACAAGCAGAACCACCCCAGACCCTGGACACATCACAAGGTCGGGAACCACACACACTGGTGCCACCACGGATTGGCACCAAGGAATGGGACTACGAAACTGAGAGAACACCGAGCGGAAACCACCAGAGCACAGGCCAACAAGGCCAAACCAACAACGCCCATGGAAGCTAGACATGGCCAGGCTACAACCACCGTGCAGGCTAGGGCAACGTCATACTTGGAAACGTCATGAGAAATGTCGCCACAACAACAACAACCAAGCCACCACCATTGGCAGCCAAAGGAGGACACACCACCACTCCCTCTACTCGACAGCCTTGGCTCTTGCCTCAGCCCCCCAGAAGAGTGAGACAAAGCCGCCACAGAACGCACACAACACCGTAGCCTGGCCAAGCTGCATCCCCACACCTAGCACCACTACGTGCTCCGGAACCAACACAGAGAGAGGCAGTGGGACAAAGGACTGTCTGGGCTGTGCCGGGAAGAGAACCGCCTCAACGACCTCGACGTCCCATCCCAGATAAGATAGATCTACAAATGACTCAGCAGCGCCGCTTTCCAAACCTCATTTTTCCCTCATCTCCAGAGTCTGCCAAGTCGGATGCCAACTCAAGCACACTCGTAGCCCCGAATGCTCCCTCAAAGGCTCCCGAGGATGGGGGTCCCAGGCAATGGAGACAAACTCTGAATAGGACAAGCCCTCAAGTGCCAAGCACCGGGCGAACAGGAGGGGCAAGCACAACAAGAACCATGCCGAACCACTGGCTTGTAACCCACGACAAGCCCAGCAAGCAAGAGGCATGCACGGACACTCAAGAGGGCCGTCGGCCAACCAAGGCACGCACGAACAAGCTAGAACCTCGGAACACCACCAGATAGTACAAAAAACTCATCGCTCCACTAATAATCGATTGTTCGCCAGTCAATCGATTATTAGACAGACGCGACCCTCCTGGCACCGCCGCCAGAACACGGCCACGAAGGTGTCACCTTCAGTCACTGAACGCAGCCAGGTAACTTGCCGTGTTCCCCACCTGAAGGTCCTAAGGGCAAGCCTGCCCTGGGGCACACGCCGACACCCCAACCGGAACCACGCAAACACCCGAGGCAACACAGGTACTGTCGCGTCCCCCTAGGCCGTCGCGATACCATCACAACGGGGAAGGACACCGTGACAGCAACCCTGTCGCGACGGGGCAGAGCGTCGCGATAGGCAAACGCATCGCGACAGTGATCCTTATCGTGATAGGCAAACGCGTCGCGATAAGGTCGCGCCCGATCGGGCAGATGCCTCTTCTGGTGTCACGACGCGCACCACGGTCGCGACACCAGCAAGAGGTAGACCCAAGTGATGCTCCATCCTGGGGCCTCTCACATGCCACACACATACCACACGGTGGAGGGAGCATGAAGAAGCTATCTATCTAACTAACTAGAAAGCATGAGAAGCTCCCAATCCACCTGGATCGAGAAGAACACAAGCAATCCCTACCTTAAACGAAGAATGACCCCAATAGGCCCTTCATGTCGATTGGCCACCTCCTCCTCGCTCCACGCAAGCTCCACGACGCCGGGACACCACGCACGACCCTCCTCCTCGCCTGAAACGCACAAAGGAGAGAGGGAGGCATAGCACCGCCGGAGGGGAAGGAGAAGAGAGGGAAAAGAGAGAAAAGGGGAAAGGTCACCGGCCAGGCCTTATGCCTTCGGTACCCAAGTCGCGACGGGGCGACGCGTCGCGTTAAGGACCTTAACGTAATGGGTCAACGCACCGCGACAAGAACGCATCCCCCACAAACGCCGCGACAGGTCATACTGACACGCCTGCCACACTGACAGGCGTCAGACGACCGAAAGCACAGAACACTATTGCGACCCGTTGACCGGGCGCGACATGAAGACGCGACGGAGAAGCAAGGCGCGACAAGAACGCGATGCACAAGCTCGTCGTGACAAGTATGACTGTCACATCGGACATCCTCGACGTGACACTAATGCATCGCCCAGTCCGGACACATTAGTGGCGAGTCATCCCAGACACCAGACGAAAAGCCGGGAAGCCGGGTCTTACAACTGTAGGCTCTTCCGTAGTGGTTGGACGTGCTGGGGGTACCGGTGCAATAAATGGTACCTCATCTCCTGGTGGTGGTGCCATTAGTACTACCTCCTTAACAATCTGAGGTGCTACTATTGCTGGCTGAACTGGACCCTGTTGATCCAGCCTTGTTCGAATCTCGGTGATACTTTCCCACAACCTTTCAATTAACTGATGTGTCGGCCATTTCAAATCCTACACAAACATCATTCCAAACCACATTGCATACAAACAATTCAATACAAAACCAGGGCCAACTACGAGCAGTGGACTAAAGTAGAGATCAGGCTATGTAAAATCTCAGTTCTCTTATACTCACACGAACATTGCTCTGATACCAACTGTGACGGTCCTAGCCTGTCACGTCCTAATAAATCATTTATTTATCGGGAGTGACAGAAAATAACACGGAAAAGACACTATATCCATTCAACTCTTAGATAGCCTCATAGTGTCTTATTACAAAAGTTTCCTCTTACAGTTCTCACGAGGAATAAGTCAAAAGAAACTTATTACATCACATTTACTAATTACAACGCTATAGAAAAGTAACGTAGATAGCTTCTTGTAGATTCATGGTTCACTCAGCACTCTTTCCCCCTTATCATTCGTTCCATCTGGATTACCTGAAAAATAGAATTCTGTGAGCTAACTAGCTCAGTAGGATTCAAGTCTATAATCAAGGAGATCAAGATACAAAGTAAGTGACAGGAATTATACATGTAATCATGCTTTTACATGCCAACATGAGATTGCTATACGACACTAGATAGCAAAGTTATGGAACATTGAACTCAAGATTCAAGGATTCATAGTAACATTCACGAACTGTATTGAACTCATATGAACACACAATAAAATGAAACGATGACCAATCAAACACTTAATGATGCTATGCCAACATCCACTCATCCTTTATCGTTCCGCGCGGCCACTTAAACGAATTTGGGTGCTCCTCCCAGGACAGACTAGCCCTTATTTGCCAGCATAATTCTTAAATTGAGTCCAAGACTCTCAATTTGTCATCACCACACTCTTACCTTTGTAATGAATCAATGAAATACAAAGGCTTTACTCATAATCACTCAAGGTTTACATACAAGAACAAGGAACTTGATTTCGACATTGATTTCTCGAATTGACAATTTCACGAAGACAATTAAGTTCGGAACTTGTAGTAATAACTCAAGGTGACAAGAAGGTTACTTGACTGATTTTAATAGGGTTTTGGTAGTAAAATCCATATATAAAGGTAGACTAACAAGTGGACAAAGGGTTGAATTTTTTTTAGGAAAGAACGAGTCAAAATAAGGCTAGAACAAGGTTCAGTCAAGACCTGTCGACAGCCTTGGTCTGCTGTCGATAGGGGCTGCACTTCCAGAGCTGGGTTTTCAGTTCTGAGTGCATCTGTCGACAGCAACCAGGGCCTGTCGACAGGTGCACTCAGTCTGAAGTTTTCTGGGTTCTGGCTAGAGTTTCCTGTCGACAGGCAACCTTCGTCTATCGACAGGGGCTGTGTAAACTGTCTGAAAGCTATTCCATCAACCTCCAATGGTTCTATAAAAAGTTGCTCTAATGTTCCTAACATGATTTGGACCCTAAACAAGTGTGATTTCACATGTATTACTCATTGAACATGATCAGAAAAGAAAGATCATGGAGCATAGTTTGCAAAGATGTTTTTAGCAAGAGGTTAACTCGAAGAAGATAATGGAAAGTACTCTTTCAGAACTACTTTCTCTTTACTATTCTCAGCTGAACATATATCAAAGTTTAACACTTGAGAGTTTTATGATCTCTCAACGAATCAGCCAACTAAGATTAGAAAAACATTAAGGTTCTATCTATCCTATATAATGAATCAACACTCTACATTGGGTCGAATTGATCAAGACAACAACATATAGTTACTTGTGACTTGAGGATCAACTAGAACATGGTGTAATGTTGATTTCCTAACATGAACATACCTTCTAAACTTTGAAATTATCATGACTAATAACATGACTTCTCAATTTGACAATAATATGAGTTTCTCAAATCTGAAGAATAGAAAGCTAAGGTATGCATGCTATTTGTCAATATGTCAAGGAAAGGTAGTAGAAGAACCAGAAGGATTAAGAAAAGAATCCTACCTTTTGAAGTGAGGTGAGATCCTTAACTCAGAATCCACAGAAATTATAGAAAGACAATTGCACACTTGATTGTAGATTATCCTCAATAGTTGCTCCAATGCTCAGGTGACACCCAGAACCCAGTTCAGCTACTCCAAGTAGAGTTGGTAGCTCAACTCAGTGGTATAGCAAAGAAGTGATCTCAATAGTAAGGCACACACAACACACCAGCAAGAATGAAAGAGAAAGAGAGAAAAAGCAGTTTCCCCCCGATGACTTCTTCACAACATTAAGCACTCAAAAACCTCTCAGCATGAGGTTACCCACGTAGAAGTAGCAGCATAGCAGTGGCCTGGTGAAGGAAAACTAGCTACGATGGTTAGGGATGGGTTTTTTAAACCTAAGTTAATTGCATGCACCAGGACACGTAGGGGGACATGTGTTGGGTAAAAATCACATTTTACCTCCTTCAACACCTAGCACATGCATGCTTAGAGAGTTACACATGGTAACTGAGGTTACCATGTCTCCCTTGGGTTCTGGCCTCACCAGAAGCCTCCACGTAGCCCACTGAAATTTACCCAGAAAAACCCATTACGTAAATCCCCAATAATTCAACTGGCCATTTGTTCTTTAATAAACCCATCCAAACCATATCTGATTGCATTGAAATTTTGACCATAGACTAATATGATAGTTTTACTATTATGGTGATTTTTAATTAATTTTAGATTTTATTTTACACTAGGTGAAAAATCACCCGAAAAATGGTCGCGTCGACTGTACCCTGAAATCCGTACGTCGAAAATTCAGATAATTGCATATTTAATTTCTCCACATTTTTCTGGAAATTATGATATTCTCAGATTTTTATTTCGATGTCGTTTTCCCAGTATCGCACTGTGGAGGCACGCACTTCGAGATACGACACTGGGATAATGTTCATTACCACTAATTAAGTCTATCATCTAATTATCACAATTTATTAATAACCCTAAGGTATTTTAACCAAATTACTTCTATTTTCTTAATATTTTAATTTCTGGGGCGTTACATAGCCGTTCAAACCCTTAACCTAATAACGAGCCCGACACGACTCTACCTCCCGCGAACAGGCCATAGCCTCGCAAGGGATACCATAACCTAGTCCGTGAGAACACAAAAGAACACTAGTCTGTGAGAACACAAAAGAACACACTAAATACATAAAGATTGCACATCTCACACATATTTACATGAGGATTACATACCAATTATTTACAAAAGTCGAAGTGTAAGTACACAACCTGGGGATACCTCGAGGCTAACAGAAAGGAAATTACACTGCTGGAGGTGCAGACCCAACTCCGCCTCTGTGTGTCTCCGAACTAGAAAAGATCGTGAACCCTCCTGCTCTCCCTCACCTGAAAGGATTAGGGGTGAGCCTCACAAGTCACTAGCTTAGTAGGGAAACTCCCTCAAAATCCGAAACGTTACCAATCCTATGAAAGCAGGAGTAAAGCATTCCATTAAACAATATAGAGAACTAACTAAGCATGGAATTACAACTATAATTAAATAAACAGTTCTACACTATTAACATGGATTAGCCATTAATAAATAAATGGCAAACCTCACATAGGTGTACAAGCTAAAGATGGGTAACGCCGAACTCGAGTCATGTAAACTGGTTCGTGACACCAACCACTGACCCGGACAACCATACAAGACTACCTCTGAGTCTCGCAGCCACGAACGAAAGGTTTAGCTGCCGCTCCACCTCAATAGGCCAACAAACTTTGGAGACCAACCAACACCACATCTATAGACTACACTGCTATAGGCCCGTGCCTGGCACCTTTAGGAGGGTTCACCCCACAACCAGAAATACACACACTGCCCTTGAAGGGAAATAGCTCGGGTGGACATATTTAGAAACGCGACAGACACAACAACCGCAATTTAGCATCTGAATTGCGACGGGACAAAGTGTTGCCTTTAAAACCTAAATCGCAATAGGACATGTCATCGCGTTTAAAACGTGACGTCTGGGTTCGTCGCCTTTCAAGCCGAAAAACCAAAACCTACACTCACCTCCGAAAATCATACAAACCACTCTGTACAGCCATGTAACTCATATATTTGCACTTATTTAAATACCTATGCATGCTTACTACCCACTACTATCATTACCAAGCATTAAACACTTCAATCACGATCCAATCGATCCAAAAATGAGAAGAATTCTCCTACCAACATGAAGAACGCAAAGAACGGCATTGCCCTAGAGTTTCCTGCGCTCCAAACAACTTCCTAGCACCGGAACCATGCCAATCCATAAGCCACGAACACTAAATCGCCGCCAAGTCACCCAAAATCCCCACAACAGTCTCTCCTTCGGCCGAACAGTGCTTCCTGCACTGTTTGGCCAAGGGAAGAACAGAATAACACACTGGGATAAATTGCGATGGGTCGTGCCATCACATTTATATCATGACTTACATGACCATCGCATTTAAATCGTGACGCCCTTGCATGCGACATGCGGCGCGCATGCAGACGCGCACCCGGGAAAGCGGCATCCAAATCACGACGGGGAAAAACGTGATGCATGTGTTGGTCATGTTTATAAAAACGCACCAGAGGCCAGTTGGGTTCGGGCTTTCCAACCCCAACTCCTCGCAACCTACCCCAAACAGCCAAAAACACAACAAAGGGCCATACACTGGCCACCAAACCCATTAACCTATGATCCGAAAGATCACGGTGTTACATCCATTATGTTGGGGCACTCCTCCCTAGGACCAGACAGGGCCCTTATATGCACAGGCATGAGTCAATGGACCGAAGTCCCAAATAGTGCTAGATAACAAACATATTATGGCCAACAAAATTCCAAGGAATAACACATAGTAGTATTCTACATAGATTCAGAAGTACCCTGATGAATCAAGAATAACAAGGGTATAATTCCAAGAGTGTCAATGGACAGCATATCAAGGCAACTATTGGAATTCAAATCGTGTAGCAAGTAGGCAGAACCATACCCATAAGGGTTTCAGATTTCATGACAAGCAAGATTTTAGGATAGAGCTCCAAATAAAGTAATGAGAAGTTCAAAACAAGATATTAAGAGCAATTAGGATATTCTTCAAGGTATTAAAGCTATCACATGGCTTAGAAATTTTAGGACACTGAACGGATCATACTGGGTGCTAATCTTAATTAAATAAAGCAAAAGAGATGTTTTCTGGATTAAGAACAGATGACACTATCATGAAACCTGAAATAGTGGTAGGAGAAGGTTTTCGGGGTGAGACAATCCAGATTTCCAACAAAGGAGATGTTGGGAACTCAAGTAGAAGAACTCTAGGAAAATCTTGGTCAAGAACTATGGTGTTGTTGTGATCAGGAGATAACAAGAAAGCCCAAAATGTTTAAAATCATCATGAAGGTTAGGGTGAACCAGAGACTAAATAAATAACAACTAGTCAGGGACTAATCAACGAAGCAATCATTTCTTAAGGAAGGAAACAAATCAAGCTTCCAACAAGGAAGTTGTTGTATATTCCGACCAGATAGATTCTAGATCATAGTTAAGGGTCAAATAGTCTAAGGGTGCAGGAATCAAGAGAGTAGGAAAGACCCCCAATTTTTGTAATAATCAAAAGTGCTTAATGCTCTACGTGAGGAAGTTGGTCAAGACAAGGAGAATAGAGACAAACTGGGCAAGCATTAAGATGAGTTATACTACATTATGTTGAGCCCAATATCACCTACCTTAGTTGCTTTTCAGATCTTAGGTTTCTACAAGTTGAAGTAGAGGTAGGAGGAAGGGATCCCAGATCCCAAACTTCAGGATTGTCCTCTTGCTTCAGGAGGCTCCTCCCACTTCGGCTCCTAGCTTTTCCTTCCCACGACCAGAACTATCCGGAGGGTTGGGGATGGCCAAAAGAGAGTTTATATAAGGCATTTATAAGGCTTTTGTCTCATTAGAACCCCCATTGTTTTATTTATTCAAAGTTAGTACATGAGGACAGATAGCTAAATATCTGTCGTACATGGGCCATACCTCCACTCATACCTAATGTTGACTTTGTTTGGAAAAGGACAGACCCTTACCTGGGCCATACCTGGGTACTGAAACTTTTACCAACTCCAACTGTCGACTCTTCTGGTGCACAAGTCGACTTCTCGCACAAGTGTCAAGACACACCCATACATGTGTCAACACACACATACATGTGTCCACACACAACCACACATGTGTCGACACATACCCATACATATGTCGACACACTCCTATACTCTGGGTCTTGGAAGAGACATTTACTGTAAAGGTCACTTGTCCCTAAAATCTCAATTTTTTCACAATCAGTCTTACCATGATTGGAAAATAATATTTCCCTTTTGATTGATGTTCAAGAGCTACATCAATTAATGAACAAATGTTCAGAAATCTATCGATTGGTGCTTATGAATGGATTGGTTACTGAACAAATGTTCAGGAATCCTTCCGATTGGAATTTATAGGCATCGATTGCTGAACAAATATTTGGGAATCCTTTCAATTAGCTTACAAATCTTTCAATTACTGAACAAGGGTTCAGTAATCCTTCCGATTACTGAACAAACACTTTGATTGGCTTATAAATCATTCGATTATTGAACAAGGGCTCAGTAATCCTTCTGATTACTGAACAAACACTCCAATTGGCTTATAAATCATTCAATTACTGAACAAGGGTTCAGTGATCGTTCTGATTATTGAACAAACACTATAATTACTAAACAAAATGTCAATAAACAGTACTTTGATTGGCTTATAAATCATTCGATTACTGAAAAAAGGTTCAATAATCCTTCCGATTATTGAACAAATGCTCCAATTGCTAAACAAAAGTTCAGTAACCATTCGATTAGTGACATAAGTGTTCCAATTACTAAACAAAAGTTCAGTAACAATTCCGATTGGCTTGTAAGTGTTCTGATTACTAAACAAATATTCAATAATATTTCAATTTGACTTAAAATCATTCCAATTGGTCCTATAAGTGGTTTGGACATTGATTAGTGTTATAATCACATCGGTTACTAAACAAAGGTTTAGTAGCCTTGTCGATTGGTGTGTGCTCACACTGATTTTGAACAGAGGTCCAGAACTCATCCAATTTAGTTATAAATGAACTGATTACTGAGCAGGAGTCTAGTAATCATCTGATTAGAGTTATAAATGGACTAATTACTAAACAAGGGTCAAGTAATCATCTAGTTGGGGTTATAATCATACTAGTTACTGAACAAAAGGTTCAACAAGGTTCCAAATGGGTTTCCAACCAATTATTTCACATGAGTTATTTACCTATGTTAGTGGGTTCTCCATTTACCTAATTCTAGAAATCTGGGTCACTGCACCTCCATTGCTTGGCCTAAAATCATAAGTTCTCATCTCTTTTCATATCAATTTCCACATATCATAAAATTTGCTTCGTTGGTGGCTCCTTTTCCTAAAACATCTTAATTGAACCCTTACTTAATCATTTTCACCTATTTATTTTTATTTGTTCATGATTTAAAAATCCAGGTTGTTACACCATGTTGTACAAAGGAAACATTATGAGAACTCCAATCCTTGCCGCCATGCCCCTGACATGTGATATGACTAACTCTATCAACTGGGATGGGGATGTGCTATTGCTTTGCCAAACTATCTGAGAACTCGATCTGGAACATGCATCTCCACTATGGCAAAACATATAAGTGGAGCTCGACATAACCACAGATTAGACCGCTGTCTAGAGGAATCTAACATCGGAAAAATGTTTGCAGTATAAAGCTTCCATCTAATTTGTAGTTTAAACATAAAATGTTAAATTCATGCTAATAAAATATTTTAAGATTGTGTGTTTAATAATCTAGTATACCTGATAGTATGCCTAATGATCAAACTCTGACTTGTAGAGTCTAAGGACATGGTGAGGATTGTTTGTCTCCACTCTTGCTACATTCCACCTATAGGAGACCTATTAGACTGTTATCTTGAAAAGAATGAATCACATTATTAAGAGACTAGAAATTATACATGTGGCCAAATGGCATACCATCTAACAATGCATGGGTTGCAATGTTAGGATGCCCTACATGTAGTCACTCTCAAGACCACAATTGAAATAGAAATTGAATCACATTAGTAAGAAACATAGATTGTAAAACAAACATAATATTAACTATAGTTGTAATACTTGAATAAGAGTAAGTGACCCACAAATAATTTTTGTCTCATATTTGCATGCAAGACATAACTATCGATAAAGATATGCAAGTGTTGCACTACCTCATGAATATCTACCAGCTAAATCAAAATCCTCAAAAAGGGGCAAAAACATAAGGGGCAATGTGTTGCCAGTCTTATCACTAAAGATGGTGCAACCTAAGAGATGCAAAAGATACACACGTGCATGTCTAACAAGAACATCTTCTCCATCTTCAGGTAGGAATGCAAATCTATGACGTAGCCATGATAAATTAATGGAGCCCCCTCAAATGTAATCAGGTGCCTCACCTAAAAGTGAAATGCAAACATCCCCCCAATCTAGAGTGGTAGGCCCTATAACAACATCCCCGTCAATAGGAAGTCCCATCAAAATGGCTACATCCTACAAGTGATCATCATCTCTCCATGTTTGAGATGGAATATCATTGTATCACTCCTCCACCTCTCTACAAGAGTTGTGATCAATGCCCAATCTAGACAAATCCACTGAATACAAGTCAAAGGAAGAAGTCATGCTCTATGTACATAACCTACAAGATGAGAATCAAGTCCCCAAGAAGCTAGAGTCCAGTGATGCTCCACACACTTCAATACAACCAAAGCCTAAAATCAACAAAAGTAGCATAATTAATGGAAAATCATATTATGATACATCATGTAATGAAAATGAGACTACATCATTATGTCCTACTCATACCTGACCACTATACACCAATTGCAATATATGAGACTCCTCCATAAGTACAAATGTGTCTATCAGCCCTAGGAGGAAGTCCAACTCCATGACTGTCGATAAAGATATGCAAGTGTTGCACTACCTTATGAATATCTATCAGCTCAATCAAAATCCTCAAAAAGGGGCAAAAACAAAAGGGGCAATGTGTTGCCTATCTTATCACTAAGATGGTGCAACTTAAGAGATGCAAAAGATACACACGTAGAACATCTTCTCCAACTCTTTAGAAAGGAATGCAAATCTATGACGTAGCCATGATAAATTAATGGAGCCACCTCTAATGTAATTAGGTGCCTCACCTAAAAGAGACATGCAAACCTCCCCCAATCTAGAGTGGTAGGCCCTATAACAACATCCCCGTCAATAGGAAGTCCCATCAAAATGGCTACATCCTGCAAGTGATCGTTATCTCTCCATATCTGAGATGGAATATCATGTCTCACTCCACCTCTCTACAAGAGATGTAATCAATGCCCAATCTAGCCGAATCCATTGAATGCAAGTCAAAGGAAGAAGTCATGCTCTATGTACATAACCTACAAGATGGGATCAAGTCCCCAAGAAGCTAGAGTCCAATGATGCCCACACACTTCAATACAACCAAATCTTGAAATCAACAAAAGGAGCATAATTAATGGAAAATCATATTATGATACATCAGGTAATGAAAATGAGAGTACATCATTACATCCTACTCATACTTGACCATCGTACACCAATTGCGATATATGAGACTCCTGCTCCATAAGTACAAATGTCTATCGGCCCTGGGAGGAAGTCCAACTCCTGTCTGTACATAAAGAAAGAAGGTGTGCATGTAACGCCCCGAAAATTTTACTTGTTAGGAAAATATAAGTAATGTAGTTATTATACATTAGTATGGTCATTAAATTGCAATAATTAGAATGTGAGTTTAATTAATGGTAACATACGTTACCCTAGTGCGTACACAGAGGTGCGCTCCCATAGGGCGACACCGGAAACGACAAAGAAATAAAAATCCGAGAACACCATAATTTCCAGAAAAATGTGGAGATCTCAGAAATATAAATGTCTAAATTTTTCAGCGTGCAGACTTCAAGGATAAGCCGACGCGACAATTTTTCGGGTGATTTTTCACCCAGTGTAAAATAAAATCTAAAAATTAAACTAAAATCATAATTTGTAAAACTATCACATTAGCTTATGGTTGAAATTTCAATACAAATAGACACTGTTTGGATTGGTTTACGTAAGGATCAAATGACCTACTGATTTAAGGGTGAATTACGGAAGGGTTTTGTGGTTATTGCTATGCCCACGTGTGAGGCATTAGAGACGCCAGCACACCTAAGTGAAAAATTAACACGTGTTACTAACGTGTAAGCATGGGAAGACTTGTATGGCTACGTGTTGTGGTAAAAACTAAATGGTTTTTTACCATGACACCTCAAAGGCCGATGTGCCTTGCATGAGGAACCTGCTGGGTTATAAAAACCCTCCCACAGCCATCGACACACCTTTCCACTCCTGCTTGTGTGTGTGTGTTTGTTATTGCTGAAGCTACTTCGCTGCTGTGGTGCGGCTATCATTGCCGGGAGAAGCTGCAACTGCTGCCCTGCTGTAGTGCTGCACTACCCCTGCACCAGCTTGCACTTGTTCCTTTCGGTTGCAACCAACCTCCACTTGAGGAGAAGAAGAACTTGTTCTCCCTCATGTAGGATTCATTCCCTCCTTTCTCACTCCTGTCTTTTATACATGCTAAAGAGGCTTTGCTAAGTGTTTAAGTTCATCGGTTCCTCCTCCGGTTGTTGTAAATTTTATGTTGGGAAGAGAAGAGTCTTGTTCTATTCCTTCTTCTTCCATCCTTAGCATTATACCTGCTATAGAATCTTGTTTGGAGCCATAAGATCTTTAGAATAGTGTGCTCTTTCCTGTTTAAGTTTTATTCTCTCAGACTTTGGATTTGACTCCTTAAATGCTCTTGAAATTGGGTAGGATCCATCTCTATTTTCTTCTTCTCCATCCTTAGTTCTGGAGTCTTATTTTGAAGTCACAAACATCTTTAGTGCAGTGAGTTGTTCCCTGTTTAAAGGTGTATATCTTCCAATTTCAGATTTGAGTTCTTAAGTACTCCTGGATTGAGTGTCCATATTGTAGGATTTTCTCTATTCTCTTTCCTTCTTATTAGAATCTCCAAGTATGAGTGTATACTATATCCACATCTTGATTTGTGTTCTGAAAAGATCAATAGGTTTGCTCTTCTTTCCATTGTGTTCATACTTTAACTAATGCTCATGTTTTGGGCAAAATATACTTGTGAAGAATTCTTGTTAGATGCAAGGAAAAAATCTCTTAGAAGGATTGTATATACTTTAATCTTATTCATAAGTATTTCATACCATCCATGTTGTAGAAATCTTCTTCTTTCTCTTCTTCTTTGTTCTGACTGGTTGCTGGAAAAACACTAGTGTCGACACCACCCCTGGACTGTGTCGACACCACTCTGGACTGTTCTGACTGTTTGCTGGAAACCAGAACTAGTGTCGACACCACCCCTGGACTGTGTCGACACCACTCCTGGACTGTTCTGACTGTTTGCTGGAAACCAGAACTAGTGTCGACACCACCCCTGGACTGTGTCGACACCACAGTTCCTTTGTTCTGATGTTTGCTGGAACATCACTAGTGTCGACACCACCCCTGGACTGTGTCGACACACCCCTGGACTGTGTCAACACCACAGTGAACTGTGTTGACACCACAGTGACTTGTGTTGACATAGCAGTAATTTGTCTATCTAGTAGTGTCAACTTGTCTTCAGTACAACATGTATCAATGTGAGGGATCATTCTTTTAGCCATGGAATTCCTAAATATCCCAAGTTTGCTTGTTCCTTCATGGCTACAACCTTTTGGAACCATTGGTATTAATCTTTAAACCTTTGTTTCATGTAAAATCTTGAATACTTGTGTACCCCAACTGAACCATTACAAGAGTGAGTGTGTTATGATGACAAAGTTGTGGGTCTTTAGACTCAATGAGAAATTATGCCTGGGCAAATAGGGTGGTTCAGTCCTGGGAGGAGCACCGAATTCGTTAGTGGCCGCGCGGGAACGATAAGGACAAGTGGATGTTGGCATACATCATTTCATGCTTGATTGGTCATCATATCATACATGTGTGTGTGAATGGGTATTGAACCAGAACTTAAGTGTTATCTTGAATGTGTGATTATGCTTCTACATTTCCATATTCTACATGTATTAATCAGTGGACACGTTTGTCCCTCCATTTAATACTCAATATTAGCAATGTTCAGATTCTTGTCCTGTGATTATATACTTGTCCTTTTTGTTTAAAGAATTGAATTCTACTGGGTATTTAGCTCATTCCTCCTACCTTTTCAGGTGATCAAGATGGGAATGAAGTCTAAGGGGGATATTGTGTGCTGAGTGGACTACCCGTCGTCCAATGAGTCGTATCTTTTATTTCTCTTATAGTTAGTTGGAATGTAATAATGTTACAGTTTACTTTATCTGCTCCTCATTTAGACTATAGTGAGGGTATCATGTAAAAAGCTTCCGCTAAGAGAGTTATGTATAAATAAACTTTTGTGTTAATTCTCGTGCTTAATATCTACGTTTTCAGTAATAGATTTTTACTAGGACGTGACAGTGCATAAGTTATTCATGAACAAAATGAAACACTCAAACATAACTAAAGAAAAAACAACATAATGATTGCAACAACCAACAATATTTTTCTTTACTATTATCGTTTTGGGAACTTACAACTTAAAAGGATCTTTGTACAACTTGGATCGTACTTTGTCAAACTTTATAAGTTCGTCAATAACTTCATGAAAAGTGATGTCTTTGTTCACACCGCAAAGGATGCATAACAGTCTTCATATTACAGTTTATAACAACCTCTTTATGAAGTACTCCATTAAAAAAAACATTAACGGTGCCATTGTACTAGCCATAAGTTAGCTACACAGGTACAGATGGTGGTGCCCTAGCCAAACAAGAAGGGTTGTGGCTCTGCAATGGGGAAATATTGCACGATGTACAATCAATATACATTTATTTAAAAATGGAAACCAAAGTGCTCACTGTAACGTAGCGCGTTTTCGGATCTTCGCGGATCGTGGATTAGTGGTAGTTCGGATCTGGTTGATTGGTTTTGGTGTGGTGCTCATGGCCAATATGGGGTCATTGGGCCTTGGTTGTGGTTTCCGCGCATTGTGTGAGCTTAGTGGCCGGCAGGTTAGGTCTGTAGTGCCCGTTGGTCACCGATGTGAACGCGACGGTGGTGAAGGCCGCGTTCTGAACGCGTCGGTAGCGAGGGTCGCGTTCAGGGTGCCGCTGTTTGGAGCCGACGTCTGCATGTGCGCCGCGTGTCGCGCAGGAGTGGGTTGCTGACGTCTGGGTGTTAACGCGACGCCTGAAGCTGTCGCGATGAGGTCGCGTCGATTAGGTGTGTCGCGTTAGTAACCGCTATGTGGTTTTTAAAAAGGGTTGGCCACCGAACAGAGTTTCCCAAGCTCTGCTCGACCCAGGGGGGAGTGCTGTGGCTGTTCGGGGCGATTGGCGTTTCAGAGGAGTTCTCGTCGCGCTCTTGCGACGGAGGACGTTGTTATGGAGCGGGGGAGACGTCGTGCCGTAGCGGTTTGGGTGTTCTTCGTGAAGGTAGGGAGTTCTACCTTGATTTGATTGATTAGTGGATTGCTCTTTGGTTTGTACTGCTTAAGAACAATAGATACCATGTCTAGGAGGTGAACTGAGCATGAAAAAACGGATTGAAATTATGTTTAGGATGGTTTGTATGAATGATCAGGAGATGGTCCGGATCCTGAGAAGGCGGGGTGGTTTCGACTGTCATGACTAGGTCGCGGTAGGCAGCTCTGCCGCGACAAGTTTCTTGTAGCGCCATATAATGGTGTCGCGATCAGAAGGCGGTCCTGGCCTCTGTCGCGACAGCAACCGAGGGTTCTGTTTTGTATGCTCTTGGTGCTTTGGTTATCATTGTTTATAGTGTATGACTAAGAGAAGAGGGGCTTTGACAACCGTGAAACTCTGTGAACAGGTTACCTACATGGTTAGTAGGTAGTTTACATAATCGGTGTGGTTGTTATTGTGGTGTGAGGTGCATTGGCATTTGTAACACCTCTAAAGTATGTTATTGGATTAGTTTGCGTGTGTTTAAGTGGTTTGAGGATGTGCATGGCACATACTCGTGTGGTGTGTACGCATGTATGAGTGTGTGTGTGTGTGTGCATGGCATGCATTGGTTGTCGTGGTGGCTAGGCAATGATGGTTCAAGTGTGAACCTAGCCCAAGTCCTGTAGTGTCCTATGTGGACTAATAGAGATGGTTTAAGTATTATGATGCAAGTAAGGTTAAAGGTTACCGTGTAGTTAATGTGTATGGTTTGTATGTGGCAAGGAGGTCATGTGATGACCAATGATGAGCCAAGTGTGATTGACTATCGGGATCTAAGTGTATGTTTGTGTAGGATAGCTTGAGAGTCACGAGATGACCAGGTCAAGCTAGTCCTTACATTTGTATTGTGATTTGTAATAAAGAATATATAAGTATATATCGTGGTTTGTGCATTGCTGAGTTGGTGGTCCGGCGCCTATTCCAGAATGCCTCTTCAGTTGGGTACCCCAGGTTCTGTGTGAGCCAGGCACGTGAGTGTGTTCGGGGCTTGTCCCGGTGCGGTGGTACCGTCGAGGTCTTGTCGTCTTCCTGGACACCCTCACTCTCAGGGAGAGTTGTCGTCCGGCTGAGGGAAAGACGGCAGTGGACAGTGACTTGTGAGAGTTTGTGTTTAGTCACTTGTAGCGCGCTCGTAGCTGGAGGTTACGGACACCAGTAGACGTACTGGTCCCCAGCTAGTCCTGTTACCAGTGCCTCACTTTAGAGAGCTCAGGCCAGAGTTTCTAAAGGTGTCAGGCATGGGCCTGCAGGGTGTGTGACCGTAGGTTTGGTGGGTTGGTTGGACTCCACAGTTCTTTGGCTTACTTGTGTTGTGGAGCTGCAGTTGGACCTTTCCTCCATGACTGCGAGACTGAGAGGTTGTTCTTGTGCTGTGTTGTCCGGGTGGATACTGGTGTCATGAACCAGTAGTCATCCCGTGTAGTGGCGTCGTGCTTTTCGGCTCGTGCTTTGCTATTAGTTATAGCGTGTGTTAGTTCTGGGTTTACGCGTTGAGGGTGTGCCATGGTGTTGGCACAGTTGTTGTTGTGGTTGGTGAGCGGGACTCACTAGTTGTGGTTTGACTGGTTGTGGTGTGCCCTAGTGGTGGCACAGTTGTGTATGAATTTGTCAATGAGGTGCTTGTGTTGGCACTGGTTTAATGATTGGTTTCCGTGGTGGTACCTCGTGGTGGTGGGTACCTGTACCCTCTGTGGGTATGGTTTCTCGTGGTAGTACCAGTTTGTTTAGGTGGTGAGGTGGAGGTCGTGCGGTGAGACCTTCCATGTTAGTGTTTTCCCCTTCTTGGGTAAGTTTCGAATATGATTTAGTATGCGATGGATTGGCACCATGATAGCAGTCCTTCTTCTTAAGTATGATATTCGATATCGTGATTTAAGGTATAAAGGATTAACTCTTGGTTAGCAAATCCTGATTCCATGTGGTAGATGCTTGCCAGTGAAGCTAGTAGCTTAGGCAATGCTTTGCCTGTATGGCTTACAGCTTAGGCGACCAGCTGTTGTCGTGGTGTGCCTGTGAGGCTTGTGGCTTAGGCTTTTTAGTTATTGAGTGGATTAATGGTGCTGTTGTCTCTTTGTCTTTCCGAGTCTTGCAGCAATGTGAGTTAATTATGTTTAGTATTGTTATTATGCTTTATGGTGAGCATGAAATGGTTTGGCTCCTGGTGTTGCCAGTGAGACCCGTTGGGGTTGAGGTTCTCCTGCGTTGAGTGTGGTTTTGGGTGGTTCCCTACTGAGCCAGTGACTTGTTGAGGCTCACTCCCTTACAGTCTTTTTCAGGGTTTACCGTTGGTGTCGCTTGAGGAGGTGTTGTGTCAGACTTGTACCACCAGCAGTAGTGTTAGTAGAGTTGTCTGAGCTTGTGCTTCCTCGGGGTATGCCCCAGGTAGTTGTACTCTCTTTAATTTGGACATGTAATAATGTAATGGGACAGATGTAAATTGTATATGCAGGTATGAGCACATATCCTTTCTTGTGTCTCTTACTATTGTGGTTTGTCTTTTATATCTTCCTGGATGCGTGTACGAGCTATCCCTTGCGAGACTTCGGTCCGTTCGCGGGAGACGGATCTGGATATGGACCCTATTGGGTATAGATATCCAGGGCCGTTACAGTTGGTATCAGAGCAATTGTCCAGTTAGAATATGAAAAGATATTAAGATTACAATGTCCCAATACATGATTTAATGTCCACTGCTGGTAGTAAGTTGTAGCTTCTTGTGTTTTTTAGTACGGTTTCCATATGAGTTTTGGTATGTGAAATGTATGTGTAGTTGGATAGATCAGTAATTGTGGGTAATAGCAGATGTGATTGGTGATGTAGTATGAGTGATTATTGGATTGTGATTAAAGTATAGTTGATTAATAATTTTCTATTATGGAAATTGAAAGAATTAGTGAGTTTAGTTATGAAATTCACTAAAAGTGTTTTAATGAGAATCAGAATTGGTAGAGAAAGGTATAAAGTAGTGATGTGATGGAATAATAGAGGGAATTGTATAATGATGTGAAATAGGGCTTTGTGATTAGAACTGTTAAATGGGTAAATTGTAGTGGAGATAGTCATTGTGTTTGAGATTTATGTTAATGAAGTGTTAAGGAGTTGCTTGAATAATAGTATGATTAGTGGTATGTTAGATTTGAAATGATTAAGTGAGATAGTCTAGTTTGAGATGAGATGCTGGTAAGCAGAGGAGTAGTGATTTAGATGATTCTTAAGTGTGATTTGTGATTAAGAATAGTTGTAATAAAGAATTTAAGAGCAGTATTATCATGAGTAATAAGAATAATAGAAAGTTTGATTTAAAAACTCATGTAAGTGGATGTAAAGGTGATTGGTTGATTAAAGAGAGAGTAAAAGAGCAGTGGGAAGTCAAATTTTGTCAGGAATTTTATAAGAGAAAGATGTTTGTTAATAAAAGGCAATGGATAAAGATTTGTAGAGAGACTTGTATAAAGTTATTGCAGTATTAAAGATAAGAATAGTGGTGTCAGCATTTGTGTATAGATTGCAGAAGCAGAGAAGGGAAATTGGTGTCAGAGGCAGATTGAAGTCAAAGCTAAATAATTAAAGTAAGTTGAAGCTATGTAAGTTAGAATGGATAAGATTAAGTCCATTGAAAAGTAATGGGGAATAGTAAAGTGGATTATGAATAAATATTTGTGAATGAGCTGTAACAGTGAACAGTTTATATTTGGCAGTAAGTTAGTAATGTGGAATAAAGTAGAAGAATCATTGTGTTTAAAAGAAATATTTTGCAGAAATGGTGTTATGTTATTGATAGTAAGGATAAAGTTTAGTATTAATGATCAGATGAAGAAAAAGAATGTGGTAGATTATTGAATAGTGATAATTAAATGATTCAAGAATTGCGCAATAAGAATTTGTGTAATGATATATAGTAAAGTGATTTGGATGAATAAATGAATTTTGTTATAAGAATATTTCTGGAATTTGAAGAAATTTATAATACTCGATTAAGGAATTGTGTACATATTAGAGCATGGTGAAAGGAAGCGGAAAAAGGTGAGGAGCAGTATAATTAGTTTAATGATAAGGAAATTTTGAGATTTCATGTTAGATAATTGATCAAGTCTTGAATAAAGGAAAATATGAATTTGTGGGTATGTGTAGTAATGAGAATAGAAGATGTGAAAAGTTATGAATTAAATTTGTTAAATTGATAGGGAATGTTGTTTGAAGCAAGGAAAATATATAAAGGGAAAAGTTTATTAATATTGTTATATGCCAAGATTTAGAATTTAATGTGAAGCAATTGAGGCAGCAGATAGAATATGAATGGAGTCAATTAAGTGGTATTGATGTATGATAAGAGAAATGTAAAATTAGTGGAAAGTATAATTTGAAGTGGGATAAGTTATTAATGAATTAAGAGGATCCAGAATTTATGAAATATTTGGTGAAGGTTTAGTTGATCAGAGTAGCGCAGCGGAAGTGTGGAAGATTTAATATTCATGATTATCTAAAGTTTAAGTAATTAAAAGAGAATTTAAAGATTTGTGCTTAATTGAGCTAAGTGATGGTTAGTGGTGATAAATGAATGGTGGAATAACATCTGAAAATTTGAAAATTTTAAATAATATAAAGTGAAAGGATTTAAGCAAGAAAGTGGCCCAGAAAGAAATGTTGTAAGTATAACCAGGAAAAAAAATGTGGAAATAGGTCTGGTCCAAGAAGATAAAATGCTAATAGCAAGGTAGAATCGCTTGTGGTTGAAAGGAAAAGAATGGCAGAATAAATCCAGAAAATAAAGTAATTGCAGAATAAATTAAAGAGAAAGGGAAGGCAGAGTAAGTATGAGAATGAGTAAATAGTTGGAAAGAAAGATGCAGAGCTTCTTTGCATATGGGTTTGTTTCTTTTAGGTGATAGTGTGGTTTATTGTCGATCGTTTTGAATGTCGAGGACGACATTCCTTTTTAGGTGATAGTAATGTAATGTAGCGCATTTTTGGATCTTCGCGGATCGTGGATTAGTGGTAGTTCGGATCTGTGTTTATTGGTTTTGGTGTGGTGCTCATGGCCAATATGGGGTCATTGGACCTTGGTTGTGGTTTCCGCGCGTTGTGTGGAGCTTAGTGGGCCGGCAGGTTAGGTCTGTAGTGCCTGTTGGTTCATCGGATGTGAACGCGATGGTGGTGAAGGCCGCATTCTGAACGCGTCGGTAGCAAGGGTCGCATTCAGGTTGCCGCTGTTTGGAGCCGATGTCTGCATGTGCGCCGCGTGTCATGCATGGAGTGGAGTTGCTGACGTCTGGGTGTTAACGCGACGCCTGAAGCTGTCGCGATGAGGTCGCGTCGATTAGGTGTGTCGCGTTAGTAATACTGTGGGTGGTTTTAAAAGGGTTTGGCCGAACAGAGTTTCCAAGCTCTGCTCGACCCAGGGGAGGAGCTGTTGTGGTTGTTCGGGGCGATTTGGCGTTTCGGAGGAGTTCTCGTCACGCTCTCGATGCGAGGACGTTGCATGGAGCGGGGGAGACGTCGTGCCGTAGCCGGTTTGGGTGTTCTTCGTGAAGGTAGGGAGTTCTACCTTGATTTGATTATGTGGATTGCTCTTTGGTTTGTTTACTGCTTTAAGAACAATAGATACCATGTCTAGGAGGTGAACTGAGCATGAAAACCGGATTGAAATTATGTTTAGGATGGTTTGTATGAATGATCAGGAGATGGTTTCCGGATCCTGAGAAGGTGGTGGTTTCGACTGTCGCGACTAGGTCGCGGTAGGCCGCTCTGCCGCGACAGTGTTTCTTGTCGCGCCATATCGTGGTGTCGCGATCAGAAGGCGGTCCTGGCCTCTGTCGCGACAGCAACCGAGGGTTCTGTTTTGTAAGCTCTTGGTGCTTTGGTTATCATTGTTTATAGTGTATGACTAAGAGAAGAGGTGCTTGACAACCATGAAACTCTGTGAACAGGTTACCTACATGGTTAGTAGGTAGTTTACATAATCGGTGTGGTGTTATTGTGGTGTGAGGTGCATTGGCATTTGTAACACCTCTAAAGTATGTTATTGGATTAGTTGCGTGTGTTAAGTGGTTTGAGGATGTGCATGGCACATACTCGTGTGGTGGTGTTACGCGTGTATGAGTGTGTGTGTGTGTGTGCATGGCACATGCACTGGTTGTCGTGGTGGCTAGGCAATGATGGTTCAAGTGTGAACCTAGCCCAAGTCCTGTAGTGTCCTATGTGGACTAATAGAGATGGTTTAAGTATTATGATGCAAGTAAGGTTAAAGGTTACCGTGTAGTTAATGTGTATGGTTTGTATGTGGCAAGGAGGTCATGTGATGACCAATGATGAGCCAAGTGTGATTGACTATCAGGATCTAAGTGTATGTTTGTGTAGGATAGCTTGAGAGTCACGAGATGACCAGGTCAAGCTAGTCCTTACATTTGTATTGTGATTTGTAATAAAGAATATATAAGTATATATCGTGGTTTGTGCATTGCTGAGTTTGGTGGTCCGGCGCCTATTCCGGAATGCCTCTTCAGTTGGGTACCCCAGGTTCTGTGTGAGCCAGGCACGTGAGTGTGCTCGGGGCTTATCCGGTGCGGTGGTACTGTCGAGGTCTTGTCGTCTTCCTAGACACCCTCACTCTCAGGGAGAGTTGTCGTCCGGCTGAGGAAAGACAGCAGTGGGACAGTGACTTGTGAGAGTTTGTGTTTAGTCACTTGTAGTGCGCTCGTAGCTGGAGGTACGGACACCAGTAGACGTACTGATCCCCAGCTAGTCCTGTTACCAGTGCCTCACTTTAGAGAGCTCGGGCCAGAGTTTCTAAAGGTGTCAGGCATGTGCCTGCAGGGTGTGTGACCTGTAGGTTGTGGTGGTTGGTTGGACTCCACAGTCTTTGGCTTTACTTGTGTTGTGGAGCTGCAGTTGGACCTTCATCCGTGACTGCAAGACTGAGAGGTTGTTCTTGTGTTGTGTTGTCCGGGTTGGATACTGGTGTCATGAACCAGTAGTCTGTCCCGTGTGGTGGCGTCGTGCTTTCCGGCTCGTGCTTTTCGGCTCGTGCTTTGCTATGTTATAGCGTGTGTTAGTTCTGGTTTTACGCGTTGAGGTGTGCCATGGTGTTGGCACAGTTGTTGTTGTGGTGGTGAGCGGTGACTCACTAGTTGTGGTTTGACTGGTTGCGGTGTGCCCTAGTGGTGGCACAGTTGTGTATGAATTTACGTAATGAGGTGCCTTGTGTTGGCACTGGTTTAATGATTGGTTTCGTGGTGGTACCTCGTGGTGGGGGGTACCTGTACCCTTTGTGGGTATTGGTTTCTCGTGGTACCTTGTGTACCAGTCTGTTTAGGTGGTGAGGTGGAGGTCGTGCGGTGAGACCTTCCACTTGTAGTGTTTTACCCTTTCTTGGGTAAGTTTCCGAATATGATTTAGTATGCGATGGATTGGCACCATGGTAGCCAGTCCTGCTTCTTAAGTATGATATTCGATATATTGTGATTTAAGGGTATAAAGGATTAACTCTTGGTTAGCAAATCCTGATTCCCATGTGTGTAGAGGCTTGCCAGTGAAGCTAGTAGCTTAGGCAATGCTTTGCCTGTATGGCTTACAGCTTAGGCGACCAGCTGTTGTCGTGGTGTGCCTGTGAGGCTTGTGGCTTAGGCTTTTTAGTTATTGAGTGGATTAATGGTGTTGTTGTCTCTTTGTCTTTCTGAGTCTTGCAGCAATGTGAGTTAATTATGTTTAGTATTGTTATTTATGCTTTATGGTGAGCATGAAATGGTTTGGCTCCTGGTGTTGCCAGTGAGACCCGTTGGGGTTGAGGTTCTCTGCGTTGAGTGTGGTTTTGGGTGGTTCCCTACTGAGCCAGTGACTTGTTGAGGCCCACTCCTTACAGTCTTTTTCACGGTTACCGTTGGTGTCGCTTGAGGAGGTGTTGTGTCAGACTTGTACCACCAGCAGTAGTGTTAGTAGAGTTGTCTGAGCTTGTGCTCCTCGGGGTATGCCCCAGGTAGTTGTACTCTCTTTAATTTGGACATGTAATAATGTAATGGGACAGATGTAAATTGTATATGCAGGTATGAGCACATATCCTTTCTTGTGTCTCTTACTATTGTGGTTTGTCTTTTATATTCTTCCTGGACGCGTGTACGAGCTATCCCTTGCGAGACTTCGGTCCGTTCGCGAGAGATAGATCTGGATATGGACCCTTATTGGGTATAGATATCCAGGGTCGTTACACTCACCGACTGTCGATGGATAGGGTTCTACTTAGAATGCAAGTGCATTGTCAAAATACATACACATATAAGATCTCATACTAGTTTTGCTTAGCGAGATGACAGCAATGCCCGGAGTACATGGCAGTGCCAATGATAGTGGCCACTGTGTAGGGAGGAAGAAGAAGTGGGGTGGTGGAGGATGCAGATCTTTTGTTGTGAGGAAGGAGATGGGGGCACAAGGCTTCACAATCTCCAGTTGGAAGGAGAAGCCACAGTGGAGGAGGAGTGTAGTTTCCATGGAGGAGCCATCTATTGGAAGAAGAAGCCATCGGTGGAGGAAGAAGGTTCTTTGGCAGCAGAATAAATCAGGAGACGGGACGGACAAGCGATCATTTAGAAGCCATAGACAAATAGCTACTAGAAGTAGGGCCCATAATTGAATAAATAAATTCTCTTCCTTTATTTATCAAAATGAATATTACAATCTCCAATATCAAACTAAAACCAATCTCTACTCACAAATATATCTATCTCTGATCAAAAGGAAGGAAAATTACAATATTGACCACTTTCTCCTAAATTGACAAGAAATAAGAATCACTCTCTAAGTGTACTCCACGCTCAATGCACCTGTCCCATCATAAGCTTTATTTCTTACCTTGATACCTGAAAATGTTAGAGAGAGCATGTATGAGCGTACTCGTCTAGTAGGATTTACATCGTCAAGGGTAAATATAAGTAATTAATATTTTCAAGCTATATGCCATGAACTAAATATGCAAATAAAAGTCGGTAAGAAACATGACTAGCAATGTGATCAAGAGATGTCCAATCAACCAAGATATCATGTGAATAGAATGATCAAGCATAAGGGATTATCATGCTAGAAAGTATATTGCATGTACAAGAGAGTATTCACACTAAAACATGATTAGTAGTGCAGGACAACTATCATGTCTAAATCACTAGAGAGAGAACAATTAGGATTGTACACGAAGGTTCTTTCACACAAGAAGGTCACTATAATATCTTTCAAGATAGCAAGATGGTACTAGAAAAGTACAAGCACACGTGACAATTCACTAGCAAACACTCTGAGTAACCCGCTCTGGGCACTCCACAAGAATATCACGTAGGGTCTACTGGTGCCTTAGGCAAGTATGTTCCTCTACCACTCGAGTTAAGGACTAGCACGCAGTAGTGAGTAACAAGTCAAGTCAAGTAAGTGTATCACATGTAACATGTACGTACCATGCCAAGCACCAATCATGATTCTGCACCACGCTAAGTAACACGACTTTGTTAGGGGATCAACCTAATAATCAACTCCTGGGGTAATTGACATATTTGAGAAACTAGGCAATCAACACCTTGGGATAACACGACTTGTCGGGAGCAATTCCTACAATCACACCCATAGGTAACACGACTTTGCTAGAATCTCCAAAACCAGATACGGGCCCACGGTCAGGTTTGTATTGTGCAATATTGGCATATATCCCAATGAGCCCGTCGACTCATGGGTAATAAGAACGTGTTTTGAGCCCATGACTCCAATCTTTATTCATATCATTAGAATGCACTTCAAGAATGTATCACAAGAAGGTGTGTCAATAAGGATGGACTGGTCAAGAAAGTTCATGAATATCATGTCAAGGATAAAGATTTAGGATCACAATTATCAAGAGAGTAATCATGCTTAGTTTCAGTTTAGTTTAACCATCCATTAATGTCCTGTCATTCAATTTGGACTAACGTTGAGAGAGTAAGATGAGAGAGAAAAGTGCATGCTAGCTCTAGGTAACTTCGATGGTACAACCAATTCGATCTCCATGAGTGAATTCATGGAGTACGAAAACTTAGAGAGGTCTTACAAAAATGTTCCTAATCTGTCAGAATGGAATGTCCAATAGAGAGGTTATAATTATAATTCGTCAAGAGAGGCTGCCTAATTTGTGCAAGTGTGTAGTGCGCGAGAAATAGAACATGCCTAACAAGCGTTTAATATGTATATAGCAAGCAAATCAAGATAAACAGGGAAACCACGATATGAGGCAAGTCGAAACTAAGAAAGTCTAAATAAAGTAAGTATTACATGAAGTAACCCTAAACAAGGCAAGTGTTACATAAGGAAAAGTTTAAATAAGGCATGTGATAAACAAGGAAAGTCTAAATAGGGCGACTATAAAGAAAGTATGGCATGGTGACATTAACATGATAATAATCATATTAGTAAGCTTAAGTTTCCATTTTATATCAAGCTAGAATATAAGATCAAGAAGGAGAATAATCACTGATAAGAATAACAATCACAATATTAAGACAACATTAGAATAATCTTTAGGTTGACATAGCTTGTAAATAGGATGATAACTTTTAAGATACTAGACAAACTCAATTCAATCCTCACAAGACCTTAGACCAGTCTAGACAAAAACCTTAGGCACTGGGAATACAAAAAATGAGGTCCCTAGGAGACAATTAAATACGTCAGACATAGAGGACGTGATTAAACAACCTAAAAACTTCTTAAATAAAAATACTGTTTTGAAAACTCAGTGAAAGGTGGAAAAAGGCAAAATCACGTCTAGTTGGCTGGACGCGGTTTACAGATGACCTGAAAACTGAAATAGCACTTAAAACGATGTATATAAGGGTTACGGTCGTCTCCTAAATTATATCAGGGTGACTGGACGAGGTTAAAAACATTTCAAATTCACGTTCACCTCAGTTGACATGATTCAGAGGCCTTAAATCACGCCATCTGGACTAGACACGATTAAGGTGTCCAGACCGATCGCCGATTGGGTTGTGCGATCTAATGTTTTGGCTTAAAACTCGAGGTTCTAGAGGTTTTAGATAAAACTCTTAACATGAAACTTGTTGAAAATGTGAAGAAGAAGAACCATATGGCTTTGGTTTGACTCAATTTGACCTAGGAATGTGTGAATCATGAGATGGACAAAAAGAATCCTAAAACGATGCGATGATTAAAAAATGCTTAATACTCTCTACACACACAATAAAAATTAGGCAAAATAAGATCAAATGAAAGTAGACTCGAAGAGATTTCAGATGGTATATGTCATGTTATATTTGTGCTCAAGATTACCTACTTTTGATTGCTCCAAAGAGAGGAGTTTGCACAGGTCGAGAAAGAGCTCGAGTAGGAGAAGAAGCTTGAGGTTGGGATGATCTCCTCCTGCTTGGGTGTCCTAGGACACCTCCACACGACCCCAACAAGATCTAAACTCATCCGCAAAGGGTTTTGGAGGGTTATTATAGGAGTTGGGTTGATTTAGAGTCCTATTATGTCTAGGATTTGGGGGTTGCATGTTTAGGCCATAGTTTACAAATTCTAAGATCTCCTACCTCAATTAGGGTTGGGGAAGGTTTGGAAACATCATCCCATGGTATGTCTTGGTTGTGGGCCAATTTAGAAGCCCAATAGATTGATTTCTAACTCTTATTAGCCCTCTTAAAATAAGCCCAAATGTGTAGTACGAATTTCTACGATTTATCCCAATTGATTTGTTTCTTGGCCCAAAAAGATTCAATTGGGTAAAAGTCTAATGGGATGCTGGGGAAATATTATTTGGACTCCAATTATATTTTTTATTTTAAGTTTTAATCAGTTTTTAAACATGCGATAATGGGCCGTAAACATTGTCGATTCATTGTCTTGTCGGATTTTTCTTGGCATGCTCTGATTCCTTTGTTAAACTTTATATTATGATATTCATTTTACATGTATAGAATTTCATTCAATTCCGCTATGTTTCGCATAGGTGATAATGACATTTTATTCATTATCGATTTTATCGCCTTAAGTTGTAGTTTATGGTTTTGCTCTTTTTTTTTTTTTTTTAGTTCTAGCCAAGTGGATAAACCACTGGCGCAACCACCCCACCGGGTATCGAACCCGGCCCCTTCCCCCCCAACCCTGATGTCCATCCCGCCAAGGCAGGGGGACATGTTTTGCTATCAAACATATTTATTGACTCAATTTTCTTTACCATTCTTTGTATCCCATTATTTAGTTTGGCATCTTAAATTTTCGTCCAATTCTATTTTAGTTTCTCACATATGATAATAGTTATAGCCTCCCAAGTTTAATTATTTTAAGGTGTGGTCTATTGTTCCTCACCCTAGCTATGAATGTCATAGCCCAATCTTTTTATTATTCGTTATATTATATTATTTAGTTCACCCATAACGATTCTCATGTAAATTCGATGTAATTTTTCACATGCAACAATAAATTTTCTATTTTATCAGGATTGACTAAAAATCCATGTCACTATAGGAGAAGCCGCCGGTTGAAGGAGAAGAGTCAGTGGTTTGAGGAGGAAGAGGGGCCGCCGAAGACTTCTGCACTGCGTCGACGCGTCGCGAGGAAGAAGATGAGAGGCACACGGGGGTTTAAGGGCGAATGATGTCGGCATTATTGCCGGCATTGCGAACACCGAATTCATCATCGACATTGGCAATGTTGATATTGTGTTGGGGCCAACCCGCTCACAGACAATCATGAAATTACTTATGTAGCAGTTTTGTGACTATTTTCTGCAAATATTTTTAAAATATAATTATTTACTTTTTATTATTTATAATTATTTTAATAAAACCCCTAAATCATATCATACATATCACATAAAAAAAGTATCTACTACCATTATGACACCTTCTTCAAAGTCCCATCCTTTTGACTTACCTAAGGTAGCAACTTACCCCACCCCCATGGGTTAGGCAGCTAAACCCATTATCTTGCGTGATCGTACCACACTTTAATCTTGAAATCCCTGGTTAAGCAAACTCAACAACCAAACTATGTCAGACAACTAACCATGGCATACCCTATGGTACCAAAGGCTATCCGCTACTAAAGCAGCTTTTGAAATTTAAAAATTATTAATTAGATTTTTATAGTAATAAATTAGGCTTATAAGTACTATCTTAAATTAGAAAGTACTATCAATTAATTTTAAATAATTGTTTTGTGTTCATAAAGAATAATTTTTTATTTTAAAATAATAATTTTAGATTAAAAATAGTTATTACTATCGATCGCCACTAACCACTCCCTACTAATCCATACGACGCATAAGATGATGCCACGTGGATAGCCATATCATGCGCAAAGGTGCAATAAATTCTCATCAACTTAATTTCTTTTATCACATTTGGATTCAGATTTGACAGCTCAACATGGTCTTCGTCTTTACAATCTCGAAATTGTTCGTTTTTAAGAGTACATACGCAAATTTTCAAAGACAAGGATATAATAAAAATAACCCTGGCATACTTCCACAGTCCACACTACCATAGGGCCCCGGCCTCCTCACGCTCCCCGCACTTCCCCCTCCTTTGTCGCCGCTCCGCGTTGGGAGTGGCGCGTCTCCCTGAAGCCTGCGCAGCTGCGCTCCCACCGGGTTCTTCTCATGTCGTCCTGCTGATTTCTTCCATCCGAAGCTCCCCCTGGTTGCAGAAGGGGACGAATCTTTGTGGACTCCCTCGCAGCTCCAGAGGGGGGAGCAGCAGGAGGAAGATGACGAGATGCTGGTTGGCCCTTGTGGTGGCGGCTTCGCTGCTCTGTGCCCTCAGCGGCGACGCCCGAAAGGTGCGTTCTTGCTCCAAGGATGCTGAAGCTATTCTTCCCCATCTTCCGGGGCCAGCATTACTGAGATAAACGCGTTCGGATTCCTGGGTTTCATTTTTCTTGTTTCTTTTTGGGTGATTGTTTGCGGTCTTTCTGCGTGGTCATCGATCGCAGGGGGATCTGGATGGTTTGCCTTCACCTGGTGGCGACGCCGTAAACAAGACTGCGGCCCTGCTGGGGGAGGAGAAATTGGTCGAAGAACCTGCCAAGGTTCGCGATGACAAGAAGGGTGAGGGCGAAGCCAAGGCTAGCGCAGGAGTGGAGGAGAAGGGCTTAGGGGATCAGCTGAATGGGAAGGCGGGGAAAGAAGCTGAAGTCGCGGGTGAAGATCATAAAGTGGGTTCAAGGGGCGATTCTACTGCGAGTTCAGTTGTTACCAAAGACGGGACTGCGCATGTTGAAGAATGCGATGCGCCGAACAAGTGCATCGATGAGAAGAACAAGTTCGTTGCCTGTCTGAGGGTCCCCGGAAATGGTATGTCATCTGAGTCATTTGCTTAGGGTCTTCACGTAGCAGTTCCAACCTCCCCACCCTCCCCAACAAATCACTTGTAATGAACCTAGTAATTGTCGACTTGTTGCCATCATATATATGGTTAGGTGTAATCATCTTTCTCCTGTGAGGGAAGCCAGAGGCCTTCTCTGGAAATGTTAGATCTATGATTTTTTGTCAACTAACAATCCACAAAAGATTACTTCTACAAGGTCTTTCAGTTATAGCAGTTTAACATTTGAACTAGCGATCTAGGCTTACTGGATTATCGGCAGTTCATTGAATACTTTATGCAGATTATGTTTCGTTGCTGATCTATGTAAGCCCCAATCTTCGTGGAACTTATTTGTAATTTGAAAAAAAAAATGAATTTGTCATTAACTTCATTAGAAAGCCGATGAAGTTCACTACGGATCAGTTTCGCCTTTGCATAATCTTATATCTGTCTCTAATCATTGTAATGGTGGATTCACTGTCACTTCTACGTTTTCATACTCAGAAGAGTTTTTACCTATCAGTTTGTCACTTTGCCGAGTTCTATGGGCCTCTATTTACTCCAGCAACTCAATCAGTCGGAACTCTTGTTCAATCAAGGGAGAGTAGGCTAGGATTAGAATTTAACTAGCTTATTGGGTTTCACATGCACTTTAACCCATCAGGTGGAAGCTCAGAGGGTATCGCCTGTTTTTGTTTCTGAAAATTGGATTGAAAACCTGGTGTTCTAAATTGTTTGAAAAATTGGTTCACTTGGGGAAAAATCATCTGAAATTTTTTAAATACTGGTTCACTTTTATTTGGACTATATTTTCTGTTGTTAGCACAATCTGTATTATTGGTGCGAGGGTTCATTGGATCTGTGATCCTTTTAATTGTATAGTTTCTTTACATTTGATTGATTATACCCCAAAGCTTTTATCCCCCTAATTTATGATTGAAAATGTTCCCTTTTGCGTTTTATTGTCTCTTTCAGATTCTCCTACCCTTTCACTTCTGATCCAGAATAAAGGAACCACATCTCTAACTGTTAACATTCTTGCTCCTGATTATGTCACTCTAGAGCAGAATGCTGTAATCCTCAATGCTGATGAAGACAAAAAGGTACTCAAATGAATTTGTTGACAAGTTAAACTTCATTTGAAACCTGGCATAAGCTTTAGCCGAATCAAGTTCAATGCTATTATTCTTGTAAGTTTCTGAATTTTATGGACATTTTCCCCCTTACAGATCCGCTAAATTCAAGTCTAAAATATTTCATATATGTGTATGGTTCCTTTTTGTCTGCTTTGAGCCAATTCTATTTCACATGAACTATAATGATGAAATGCCTTGTGGGTATTGCTTTTGTTTGATTTATTATGAAGAACTTTATTTGTTGGGTTATAATCAGGGTTGACAAGCGGGGCGAATCGGCCCGATTCGCCCGAAGCGGAGCGAATCAGGGCCGGCCCGATGCGTGATCCGCATGGATCCGCCGCCCGGCCGCGGACCGGGCAAATCGACCGGATTCGATTCGATCCGGCCCGATTCGCCGGATCTGCCACGATCCGATACGCCCCAGTCTTAAGATTCGCCCGACGCCATGCGAATCGAGACTGTGTAGTCTCGATTCGCAGGTGTCTCGCCGCCAGCCCCTTTCCCCCATTTTTCCCCCTTCTCCCTCAAGGAAACCCCAGATCTACACCCTAGGTGACCTAAGGAGGCTTCCTACGTGGGATTGAAGGTGCTTGGAGGCGTTCTGGGCTTCTCTCTCATCCCTCTCTTCATCCATTTCACTGTTTTGAAGGTAACTCTCCATGTATCTTCCATTTTTTGCTGTTTTTTGTTGATTTAGGGGAAGTATATTCTTGAGAAATGATGTTGCAAGTGATTAATGTTCACTTGCAACCATTTCTCCCTTGAATCTTCAATTCTTTTACATAGATTTGCCATTTCCTTCTAATTTCAAATTTTTGTAATTATTAAAAAAAAAACAACAAATTTCAAACATGATGGCCAAGTGTTTAGTGTTCACTTTCCACCATTTCTCCCTTTGATTCTACATTTTTTACACATACATTTGGTCATGTTCTTCCATTTTTTATTTTCTGAAATTATTAAAAAAATAGGGATTGCAATGAAATTATTTTTTAAAAAATCAGAATTTGCAACCATGATGTTGCAAGTGATTAATGTTCACTTGCAACCATTTCTCCCTTGAATCTACAAAATTTCATATAGATTTGGCCATTTTCTTCAATTTCTATATTTATGAAATTATTAAAAAAATTACAGAAATTGGAACCATGATGTTCCAAGTGTTTAGTGTTCACTAACAATGTCTAATGTGTGTTAGAAATTGTTCGTATGTGAAACCAACATAAAATGTTTTTTTTCCTGAAAGTTAATGAATATTTATTTTATGTAGATGGCACGAAGAAAGCCGCTAGTGAGGACATTGGGTGGCAGCATGGGACTGCAATGGGCAGTAGGCACAATTACAAGTGCAACTACTGCGGCCAACGGGACAAGGAGGTGGCGTCTTTCGCCTAAAGAAGCACCTTGCAGGTGGGCGGCTTGCAGGGTACCATGATGTCCAAGGTTGTAAATCGGTGCCTGTTGAAGTGAAGCGGCTCATGATTGAACACTTGAAGGGTGTTCGGGCCGAGTCGCAAAGAAGGAAGGCGGACAGGGAGATGCAGGAGAGGATCATCTCGGGAAGGCAACGAGATGAAGACGACGATGATGAGCCACAAATTCATGCAGAGTATGTGCCTGATGTCCCTGAGCAGAGAGGGAGTTTTGAGGTTGGCAGTGGTAGTGGAGGCAGTGTGTCCAGGTTGGGGGCGAGGCGCAGTCCCGTCGGTTTTCCAATGTGGGTGATTACTTCACTCATATTCCAACCGACATCCCAATCCCAGACCAACATCAAGGGCAAAGGAAGAGATCACATGTGTAACCTTAGAAGAGGTGGATCCTAATATATATTCTCGGGAGCATGGAAAGCAAACTAGAATGATGATGCATACAACCAGCAAGGGCCTAGATATAAAGTGGGTCGTGCAGTGGCAAAATGGTGGCATCATTCGGGCATTTCATTCAATGCAGCTAACAGCCCATATTACAAATCTATGATCCAGGAGGTACAAACACAAGGGCTTCATGTGTAACCACCTCAAGAGACTTGGCAGGGAGATATCTAGATGAAGAAGTGCAAGAGATCAAATCATATATCCAAAGCTTCAAAAAAAAGTGGGAGAAATATGGTTGCACATTGATGTGTGATGGTTGGTCGGGTACCACCAGGAGCAGCCTTATAAACTCCTTGTTTATTGTGATAGATAGGTGTTCTACCACAAATCTGTTGATTCATCGATAGAGTGCACAATGCTGAGTACATTTTGAGTTTGATGCGGGAGGTTGTGGATGAGATAGGAGAGCAATATATTGTGCAGGTGGTGACCGATAAGGCTCTGCATACAAGAAGGTAGGGGAGGAGTTGATGCTTCTTTATCCCCATCTTTATTGGACTCCTTGTGCAGCACACTGTGTAGATTTGATGTTGAAAGAGATTGGCACATTGCAACCTGTTAGAACTGTGGTGGAGGCTGGGCAGAAAATCACAAGGTACATTTATAATCATCATGTGGTGTTGGCGTGGATGAGAGAGTCCACAGGTGGAGAGTTGTTGCGGCCAGCTATCACCGCTTTGCAACTAATTTCATTGCTTTACAAAGTCTCCTAAAGCACAAAGATGGTCTAAAACGCATGTTTAGGACAGACAGATGGATGCACAACACTTTTGCAGGGACTTCTGATGGTAAAGAGGTAGAAGGGATCGTCTGCAGCGATAATTTCTGGGACCGAGTCTTCAAGCTGGTGCAAATCATGAACCTCTTTATGAGGTTTTGAGGGTGGTTGATGGGGATAGGAGACCAACCATAGGGTTGGTTTATTCAAAAATTGAAGCAGCTGCGAAGAACAAGATCCGTGCAGTGTCCCTCGCTATGCACACTTGGTGTTGGACGTTGTTGAGGATTGGTGGGACCGACAAATGAGTCGAGATCTACATATGGCGGGTGAGAAAATTTTACTTGAATGGGGTTTTGATTTTAGTAGCTTCATTTAATTTATTTTATACCCTAATTGCAGTTTACTATCTCCATCCTGCTTACCATTATGCGTTGGAGCTATCATACGATGATGACTTGACGGCCGCCTTTACGCGGGTTATTGAAAGACTATCAAGGAGTCCAGTGGATGCAGCAGATGCTATTGATCAGGCGAGCATTAATCTCCCTACAATATGTCAAATTGTCAATTACAAGTTTAAATTTATTGCTAATGAACTTCATTGTGGCAGATGAAGAGCTTTCGAGAAGGGGTTGGGAGTTTTGCAGAGCCATCTGCCATTGCTGGTCGGGACCGCATTGACGGCGGTAATGTGCTTTCCCTTTCCTTATTGGATATTAGTAAACTCAACGATTGACTATTTGAGTAACACTAAGTTTTTTACAGCTGATTGGTGGTTCAACTTTGGGCACTCGACACCCATATTGAGGAAAATTGTAGTGAAGATCATGCAGAAGGTTCAGCAGGGATTGTGATAGCTATAACATGATATCTGATTTTGAAAGAATGAGCACACATGAGTCTGTGGGATCCTATGGCTATGGGGGACATAGTTATCAGCCAGAGTCCGACACAGGCTACTCCAGTGGCTATAGTGGCTACGCCACCACAGGCTACCCACACCATATTTTCATCCACCTCCGTCTATTCATGTTCATGTTCCTGTTCAGCAGATTTATGCTCCTGTAGAGGATGTACAAATGGCGAGTTTGATGATAGTTCGTCCTGGATGCGAGGTGGGGACCACTTTGTGAGGGCGTTTCGGACCAGATACAACACCATGATGACTTGGGATGAGTTTGTACATTGTGTCTCAAACCAAAAGTTATCATCTTATTGGGGAGCTGCCCTCAGAGTCAGATGAGTCTGTCCAGCCACAGTGGGGTACATATCAACAGGGATATTGGGGCTACTAGACTCATTGTATTTGTATTTGGATTTGAGTTTGATGTTTGTACTTTTACGAGTCTCATTGTATTTTCATTTAGAATTGAGTGTCATGTTTATACTTTGTACTTTGTATTCAATTTCTAATAAAATTGAATGACAATGGATGTTTGTGTAGTATTACATGGCATAAATATCATCAATTTTACATGAAATTCTTCACAGGAGGTTTTAAACTGAGAATCAGCCAAAGAAACATCAAATCCATACGAATCTGGCCAAAACTGGGGCTGTAGGGCAGAACCAACATGCTCGGGCCGGATCCACCCGAATCGACCCGATTCGATTCGATCGGGACGAATCGGATCGCATCAGGGCGAATCCGATTCGCCCCGAATCGGCGCTCCAGCAAACCATGGTTATAATCCAAATTTATCTGGGCATGTCTTTCCTGCTTCAGTTTTTGCTATGGAATTCTGAATAATCCATTTTGGTTTGAATTTTAGCAACATGAAGAGGAAGTGAGAGAACATGCATCTGTTCTTGTCCAGACTTTATATTTTATCTTTGCCAGTCATCTAAAAGATACTTGCAAAGAAAAACATGCATCTCTTGATGCTCATATTTTGTGCTTATCTTTGTCAATGACGCAACTGTTTACTTGCACTTATTTCTTCTTTGCTTCTAGCAATGGACAAAACTGGATCTTCTGGAGGGTCATGAAAGAGGATCAGATGTACTTGGATTTGCCATTGGCAGTAACAGTCCAGTCAGGAAAAGCAGGAGCACTAAAAATGTTGGAAACTTTTTATGCTTGTAAGTTGACACTGTTAGACTGCAGAAGTCAATTACTCAGCTTTGCTGGCAAAAACACTTAAGGTGGAAGTCACCTGAATCTGCCGTTCCGCTTTCTCAACAACCAAAACTCTGACATGGTGCCACAGTATCTTGGGTCTAAATCTGAGATGTTCTTCTGGAAAGCATGTGCAAGGGGGGAGATAGGAACATACATGTTCATTGGAGACAAAGGATACACAGAAGTTGGGTGTGATTTGTACTGTCTCTATTTAAAATATATAAGTTGGTGATGCAATTCGTGTTAGCTGTTGGAAAAAAAATGGTTGGAATAGCTGTTGGAAAAAAAATGGTTGGATGTAATTCAGATCCTGAAAAGTGCTGAAAGCAGCATTTGGAAAATGGTATCATACTCATGTCCAAACATTATTAATATATGGATTATCAAGCAGCCTCCAAATGGGATGTGAAATTACATGTATCAGCCTCTTTCTGTTGATGAAATTGAGGCTATATGCCACAGATAATTGCCAATGAGGAGCTGTGCAATATTCTGAAGGATGGACTGAAAGTTTCAGCTTATTGCAAAGTACTGTTGCTGAAGAGACAATGGAGATGATAAATATTAGCTGATTCAGATTGATTTAGATGAACATAGGGTCTTGAAGATGGTTCGAAGATGGATTCTGGACACGCTGAACTGGTGCATATGAGGCCTTTTGAGTTTAATAGAAGGCATTGACATTTGTTTGAAGATGGCAGGGATTGATACTCAAGGTTCACAGATGATGGAACCAGGACCTTTTCAGAACCAGTCATGACATTTCTGTTTCTGATAAAATGCACTAGGAGGCTAGGTGGTGGGCTGCCCCTCAAAATCAAGAACATACATGAGATGAAATAAAATTAAAATCACAGTTGATCATAAATGCACTAACAGTAACAGCAGTTGATCAATGTAATTTTCTAATAGATGTATCCCTGATATGAATACAGTTTAACAAAATAATACCAATTAAAAGCAAACTGAAGCTTAGGTGTGCGTGGAGCCTGAAGACGTCTTAAGGAACTGCATGATTTCCTTTTGCATGGTTTATGTTTTCTGGAGGTGTATGATGTGGGTGGGCTTCAAAGAGGTGGACTGATTTTGGTTTCTGGGGCTGTTAGGTGTGTCTAGTGGGGCTGTAAGAGTGTGCTGGCTTTCTTTTCTTTGCTCCCTTGGCAGGCTCTGATCTGCATCTTTTGTTTCAGGGAAGTGTTTTGGGAGCTCGCCCCCTCTCTTTTCATGTATTTTTTTCCCTTTTATAATATAGTGGTACTATCCACTTTTTTTTTAAAAAAGATCATGTTAATAATTTTGATTGTGTATTCAAATACTAGATTGCTTTCATGTTTCAGAATTGATACGTTAACATGCTTGTTTACTAAGTGTATCCAGAATTAACATATTATCCTGCATGTTCACTAAGTGGTTGCATCCCATGAGAGAGCAATTATCTCGTCCATAATCTTTGAAGTTAAAAGTTTCAAATGCTTTATGGTGATCAATGCACTCACCATAGAGCACTTTGCAATTACTGGCTCGCATGTCTGTGGATGGGAGCTTAAATATCAAACGTTCTTCTGGCGGATTTTCCAACATGGATATCAGTTACTACTTACCGGAAACAGCAAGCCAGAAGCAGATCAAAGTACCAAAAGCCAGCATGCAGCCCATGGACAGTAAAAATAGAACAGGAATCTATACCATTGTCAAGGGTGGTTTCATCCTTGGTCGACTGCTTGTTAATCATGTTCCTTACAGAGGATAGCTGGAAGAGCCCCTTCTGTAGCTTCTGATCCTGCTCAAGAAGTGCAGCCAATTTGAGTTCCATCTTCAGGATTCTTGAATCAAGACTGCTAATGGATGAGAGTAAGGGACAGCGACTGTTATATGGGAAGGCTCTCTCTCTCTCTCTCTCTCTCTGCATACACACACAGAGTAAAGAGCAGGATTGATAGCTGAAAAAGGTGCCTTCCCTCCTCTTTCTAAGAGGTAAAATTGGTGGGTGCAAAAAATTCTTTACAAATTGATCTTAACTTAAATTAACATATTTATAAATGTACCATTTGAAAAACTTATGGCAGTGACGTTTTAGAATGGCAAGGATTGTCGGGAGTTATCTGGAACTATGAAGATTATGGGCAAGAATGTGGAATTTGACAGATTATAGTTGCTGATTAGTGGATTCCCTAATTTTCATACATTAGAGGGATTTACATTTGATCCAAAGAACATTTTGCCATTCTATAATCATTCATCCCAATACAATTTCTTTTGCACTTTTGCCTATGCCAGAAGTTCGATGTGATAATTGTGTTTGTGTCCTTCTCATTTAGGTCTTATCTTACATCATGACCTGTGCCCTTTTCGATGTTCTTGTCATACTATGTCAGCAAGGCTGTCAGTCTCATAACATTAATTTACTGCAGCACTGGCGTAGAATCAGGAATATATATGTCCTGCTTCCTGTCCCCTAAAACCCCCAAAAGGAAAAGAAAGCAAAGATAGGTCTGGTATTTACATGAATGAATTGAGACCTGTTGCCTGATCATAGTCATTGCTAGGTCTAAGCCTTCTGTCTCTTTGTGGCCCATTCTTCCTTCCATGTTTTTTTTTAAACTTAGGGGTCATTTTTTGTTGCCATCATCCATCTAGAGAAAAAGGCAAAATATTCTGCATTTTCAACTCAGCAACTTTTACCTCACATCCCTTGTAAACTATCGTCTAGATATTTAACCTTGTCTTAGTATGTGGAATGGATGCAACGTTACTTTCTTTAGAAAGAGGACTCCTTTATGTTTCTTGAAACATTTGTATACGTCTTTAAATGTGTGGTGATATTGCTTGTCTATTGCAGGTGAAGGTTACTGTTGAATATGGTGTTAATAACACCCCAATACTTTTGAGTGCTGGAGATGGTCATTGCAATCTCAGCTTTTGGGATATGATACCCAGCTCTATCAGAGAGGCTGAAGGATATTCAGTACCTTCACATATCAACTTTTTCATTCGTTCAACTTTCGTGTACTTGGCGTTGGCTTCTGTGGTTCTCCTAGGGGCAGCTTGGTTATGGGTTAAATTCCAGCGGATGCATCGTTTGATGGATCCTAGATATCAAAAGTTGGATGGGGGGTTGCCAGTTTCCAGTGGGGGAGTAATGGAAAAAGATGATGCTGACTGGCAGAAGAATTGGGATGGCAGCTGGGATGACGAGGAAGCACCAAAAACACCTTCAAAAACCCTATCCAATCCATCTTCCAAGGGCCTGGCATCAAGGAAATTTAACAAGGACGGCTGGAAAGATTAACTATGCCTACTATCTGCCCATTGGAGAAGAGTGTGGCATCAAGTGCGCATTCAAATCCCACTTTCTGCAATTGCAGCAGGATGATTTCTAGCATCTCATTTGCAGGGTGGATGAGCACATGAACCGAATTTTCTACTTGTGTGTGGATCCCATAGCTATTGACGATGTTGGTGACATGCACGAATAGGATTGGTCTTGATCAAGATGTACATTTGTAATACAGAGGTTGGTATCTTCCCTCGCTGGGGTTCTGTCCCCCATTCATACGGTGAGTTCTTGCCACCAATTGGAAGACCTAATGTTGGTGATAATATCTTATTTTTTTACATTAGAAAACTTTTAGCTCTCTGTGTCTGGTTAGTTCTTAATTGTCTATGCATGTATTGTCACTCCACAAGCTTCATAGAGAGGCTATCAGAATCCCTTATTCCTTAAAAAAATACCACGCTTCCACTTTTTCATCTTCCATCCTTATTATCCTTCTAGGCTGTATGCCGGTTGGTTTCTCGATGTCGAACATGTTGATCCCTGTGCATTTTCTTTTGTTCGATCTGCTAAACTTTTACATACGACTATCGTGGAAGAAAATTCAGTACACTTGAAACCCTCATAAAAATTATCTTGGAAGGAAAAACATTTACTACCATTATTTCGGGTTTACAGATAAATAACGGTGAAACTCCATTTTTTAGGCGTTTCTGCTACTCCTGAGCTGAGTCAACTCTGCATAATTACCTTTTTCAGTAAAATAAGATGTGTTCAAGTCTGAGGAATTTTTGAGATACACCTTTGTTAGGATTGTATCTGCAGAATTGTTAATCTTGCATTATTTTATAATAATTTCGCAGCACCCCACTTGCGAAAAGTGCCTTACACTGTCCATTAATATTCCAGAATAGCTTGTTCAATTATCGTTGACTTTTGATAAGGTTTTCACAAAATCAAAACATATAAACTCTTTTTTCCTTACAAAATCTTCTTTTAAAACTTGACCCTTTTTTATGTTCTATGGAGGGTGTTAATCAACTATGCCCTTTTATACATGTTTATAAGTTAGTCAACTATGGAGAATGTCTCGTGCACTTTTTGTTTTCCTTTGGATGGACATATCCTGCCCCTAGTACATTGGCCAACGGAAAGGCTAAAAGTGCATGGAAAGGTGCAATACCCAAGTGCATTAAGTTTGCTAAAAGAAAATCTAAAGTACAAGCTTAGTGATTACTTTTCAGGTTCATAGAATGCGGCCCCCATATGCCCACTGCTTCTCCATCATTTTGTTCTTGGAAAACGTAAAATAGATAATACCTTCCATTAGTTGCCTGCTGCATCTTTTGGTTCTTAGAATCTAATTTTATTGGCTAGTCTTTTAATTGGAAGAAGGATGTTAAGTGTATTACAGACAACATTGGAGGGGTCGGAAAGATGTTTGGGTGTTAGCAGGTCTATATATAAATGAACTTGTCAGTTTAAATTACATGTTGGAGGAGATTGGATAATTTAGGTTCTTGCCTGCTGAAGCATTGTTTTGTCTCTTACTTTGTTGTCACAATTGATGATTGTCACCAGTACTCTCCACATGAGCATACACCATCTTCGACACAATGGAATCTGTTTGAATCCCTTAGGATTATTTTCCGGCCTGTTGCCTTGGAGATGAACTTGATGGCGGTGTGGCAATCCCCACATATGCGCAAGTTCTTAAACACCCGGATTGGTCTGGGAGCAGAGGTGCTTATGAGACCAAAAGCCACAGCTATCTTCTCACTGTGTTGGAATAAAAACTGCTCCTTGAGCTCATCCTCCACGTCATGAAGAACAAAATTCAAATCGGGAACATATCCCATCCGCTTTATTTCGATCACCAGTTCATCCAACTTCGCGTAGATTTCTTGAGATCGGCTGTGCCGGGTATCACCCACATGGAATTCATGGATGCTGTTGTCTATCTCCATCCAGCTTAAACCAGCTTCCTTTACCAGCTGCTTCTCCTTCATGCTACTCCTTATCCCTGCCACATTTTGCCATTGCCGGTTGCAGCATATATGTTAGATAGGAGGACATATGCAGCTGGATCATGAGGTTCCAATTCCAGAATGTGTTTAGCTGCTTTCTCTCCAAGGACCATGTCTCCATGAATTCTGCAAGCACCGAGCAGAGCTCGCCACACCAAAGCACTAGCCTTGAAGGGCATTGCGTAGATGAAGTCGATGGCCTCTTGCAAGAACCCTAGTCGTCCGAGCAGATCAACCATGCAGGCATGGTGCTCCATTCTCGGAACGATCCCGTGCTCGCTGCTCATCGAGCGGAAGTGCTTATGCCCTTCTTCAACCAATCCGGCATGACTGCAGGCCGATAGAACTGCAATATAGGTTACTTCATTTGGTTTAGTACCTTGGCAGGTCATTTCATGGAACATTGAGAGGGCTCTGTCTGCATATCCATGTTTAGCGAGTGCCACAATCATCGAAGTCCATGATACCACATTCCGACAGATCATCTCGTCAAATACTCGACAAGCATCATCGATGTCCCCACACCTAGAGTACATGGATATGAGAGCATTGTTAACAGACTGGTCTGAATAGAACCCTGACTTCAGGAGCCAAGCATGCAATTGATGGCCCCTACTCACTGCCCCAATAGTTGCAGCGCCACTCAGAAGGCTGGCAAAAGTGAAAGCACTTGCTCCAATCTCTGAGTAATCTGTTTCGTGATTAGGTGCAAAGTCTTCCCCAGAATCTGAGTTCTTCACATTCCCATCAACAGCAGCATTGTAAGAGATCAGATTCTTGTCGAGTAGGCCTTCAAAAGCTTTCCGTGCCTCCTCCATCCTGTCCGATTTTGCATACATGCTAATCATCGAGTTCCCAACGCAGTTAATAGATGCCATACCATATTTCACCACAAGCCCGTAAACCTGTTCTCCTGCAGCAGGATCAGGAATATTTGCACAAGCCTTAAGAATGCTGGAGAACGTGATGTGGTTTGGCCGGACACCTCCCTGGATCATCTGATGGAAGTAATCTATGGCTTCCTTGTCATGGCGACGCTGCGCCAGGCCGGATATGAACGCAGTCCATGACATGACATTGTGCTCGACCATCCGGTCGAAGACCTTCCTTGAATCCTCCATTGAACCTTCTGTTGAAGCTTTGGCGTACATGTTCACAAGGCTGCATCCCACACATACATCCTCAGTCAAGCCCGACCGAATGACCCGAGAGTGCAGCTGTTGCCCAAGCTGGAATGACCCCAGCTCTGTGCTTGCAGAAATTACACTGCTCAGTGCGAACTGATCTGGCCTGAACCCTTCTTGTTCCATCTCCAGAAACAGATCGATCGCGTCTTTCACGAGACTGTACTGTGTATATCTCGTAATCATCAGTGTCCAAGCCACTGCATTCCTTTCGAACATTTCGTCAAACACTTTCCTTGCCAGTGCTAATTCCCGATTCCTCGCAAACAGATCGATCAGCGCACATCCGACGCAGACATCGGGCCCAAAATAACCCATCTTCATCAAGAATCCGAATACCATCAGGCCGAAATAGAAGTACTCCGAGTTGGAGCAGGCGCGGAGGACACTGGAAAAGCAGAACTCATTCGGGCGAATCCCCTCCTCGAGCATTGCAACGAACAGGACGACGGCACGGGACCACACGCCGGCGTTTGCCGCGCTCGAGATCATGGTGCTCCAAGAGACAAGGTCCCTCCTCTCCCCCATTCCCCGGAAGATGGCACCCGCCGTCTCCCAGTCCCCGCACTTGGAGTAGAGGGTGATGAGCGAGTTGAAGGCCACGGAGTCCGGCTCGAGCCCCGACTCGTCCAGGCGGCGGTGTACGGCCCGGCCGTGGGCGATGTCGCGAGAACGGATGCAAGCCTTGAGGAGTACAGTGTAGGCGACGAGGTCGGCCGGTGCGCGGAGCTCGGCCATGAGGTCGAGGGTGGAGAGGGCGTCGCGGAGGCGGCCCCGGTCGGCCTCCCGGATGAGGCGGTCCTTGAGGAGCTCGAAGTGGGGGTGCTTGGCGGGGGCTGCCCTGGGAGGGCATGGGGTTCCGGCAGGCTCTCTCCGGCGGGGGAAGGGGGAGGAGGCGAAGGGGAGGGGGAAGCTGCGGGGTGGGAGGAAGAGGCAGGCGTTCATGGCGGCGAGCTGGGAGAGTGATGCTGCTACGTTCGGACCGTGGAAGGGGTTTATATAGTTTTCGGTTACACACAGCATGCACCACGGTGGAATTATCGTATTTTTTTCTCTGTTTAGATCATATTACTAAACTTTGTGAGAAATATTATGGATCATCAAGTTCGGATAATTTATATTTTTGATATTTTGAAATTTCAGAGTACCCAACTTAAATTACCGTTTCAAATTTTCACCTGTAAAAAGAAGAGTGAAAAAATATAGAGAAACGCTTATTTTCCAAGTATTTTTTACCATCCGTTTAGCATGGAATTAGTTAGCATGTTGGTGTGGGGCCTTGCAAAATAACTTTTGTAGTGCGAGACCTAACATGGTGACCAATCCCGTACTGAAAGAGTAGCAAAAACTCTCAGTTCAGCCGATACATAAGTATTTATAAAATATGTGATATATAAAGGGCACTATAGTATTCTTCTTAAATTTAAGATATCTAATGGTATTATATATATATAAATATAAAGAGAGAGAGAATAGTGTTATAGTGCGACGATTCGGCTCCATCGTATCATAACACTCCGTTGTTGGATCAAGATCTAACGTCAAGAAACCAAAAAAAAAAAAATGAAAGTCCCACCCATGGCTGGTGCCTGCGGAGCACGCACAATAATACAGGAGCGGGTGGGGGCCCCGGTAGGGTGCAGCCGGGCTGCACCAAAATCTCTCTCTCTCTCTCTCTCTCTCTCTCTCTCTCTCTCTCTCTCTCTCTCTATATATATATATATATATATATATATATATATATATTATAGGGTAAATTAATTAAGAGTCCCTATCAAATTTTTGACTTATTTGTTAGTCTCTAACAGAGTTGTAACTCATTACAGTAAATGTTATCACCTGTTACAGTAAAGACCTCCCTGTTACAATCAGGGACTTCTAATTAATTTGCCTATATATATATATTATGTTGTTACATGTATCACTTTGGTTTTCTTCATCTACTTTTAAAGATCAAATACTTGTAGTAAGGTCGACAAGGAAACTTAAATTTGGTGTTTCAACTGTTGACAAACTTGGAAATACCAAATCTTAAGGTAGATGATTCTTGGTGTCTGATTCAAAAATTCGAATTATGATGAGGAAAAAGTGTAACAGACAAAAAGACAACAAAAACAGCTTTAAAACATTCATCTTGTTCCTGCGCAAGTGTTCCTCTATAGATATTGTAGGGCTCTCCTTAGTTACACAGATGTTCTAAACCCACAAACAAAAAAACTTTTAAGTTGTAGAAAGCCCAAGCAGAAACTTGTACATTCTGTTGAAATAATAAATAGTCTGTACATGCACCGGTATGCCAGTTAAATGCTGATGTGAAAGGAAGTTGAAGAAATATGTCAACTTTGTCATATGCATCCCCTCAATTTCTGTGTTGCAGAGCTCCTTCACTTGGCACTTCTATACAAGTTATCGATGGCACTCTGAGACAAAAAAGGGGAAAAAAAAAAAACCTCAGTTGCTTCAATTTAGACATGAACGTTCAAGTAAAGAACAAAATCAAAGACTTTGTTATGGAGCATAGTAAAAACACAGATGTTCAGAGGATATGTTGGTTTTCCATCCATCTATAAAAGAATTCTATGATGAGGGAAAGTGGAATGGAGTTGGGAGATGGTCTCTTATATGTGCCACATCATCCATGTAGAGATCAAGGAAATATGAAAAGGCAAAAAGTGCAATGGATAGGATCACAATTTCATTCTGGCAAAAAAAGTAATTAAATCATCTAAGTTTCTGAGTTTTTATCTACATTGTGTCTTTGGATTATTCCCTTGATCTTTTTTTTTTTTGAAAAGTTGACAGTTACAATTTCCAAATGCAACCGAGGCCAAAGTGATAACATGGCTGATTTTGTAAGAGTAGAATATACGTTTCAATTGAGGAACAATAGTAAAATACTGGATTCTGGGATTGACAATTTTTGACAAATTTCTAAGGATATATTGGAAAATATGAGGTTGCCCTATAATCACCAAGGGACTGTGAATTACTTAAACTGGAAAGAAATCTCATCTGCCTTATCCATCAAATCTTATGCAGCACATTGATGGAATACTAATCTCCAGCATATCTGTAAGCAACCGACTTTTTTGGAGTTGGGGAGGGTGTTTGGTTGGAATGGCACCAGCGTTCAACATGTATGTGTTAGTATTTTTCCCATGTTTTGAATTCCTTCACTTATTCTAGACTTAGACGGCGCAAAAAAAAACAGTAGAGGACAAAAAACGCTAACCTGGTAGTACTTGAGGAGCTGTGGCCGCTTCTTTTTATATGTTGGGGTAAGCAGGTCCCTTTCCATGTCAAATGGTACAGGGTCAATGTGAACAGCCTTTATAAACTCGAAGCCTTTTAACTGCCAAAGGATGAAAAAAAATCAGAACTGACCTGCACGAATAGTCTGAAAACTGAATTTGTAAGTGACTTACTGCCATCTAAACTAGTGTCATACTAGAGAAATCATTTACCTTATTTGCTTTGGCAGTCTTTGTAAGTTCTCCAAGAATGAACTCTTTCACTCTGGGGTTATCACAGAGAGAGGAGAAGTCCCCAGTTATACCATTTTCTTCAGCCCAGTGCTCAATTGCAGGTTTGTTGGGATTGACAACAGCAACCAAGAAAGATTCGAAGCTATTTCCATAAACCCATATCTGAAAAAATGCCACATTTTCTTGATCAGATAACAAATATGATATTTACAAAAAGCTTACAAGTGGTAGAGTTTGGTCTTCATGTTATTAAAAAAATTGTATCATTAAATTATCTTAAGAACAACCATATTTTTTCTGCTTATCCAAAGGAAATGATAATTAAGAAGGTTGTAAAAATCCCAACCACTAACCAAAATTACAAGATTGAGAAAATTTTCTAGTTTCTCATCCATAAAGGGTGTGCAGGAAGAAAAGTTGAACACCTTTCTACATTTTCCTTTCTAACTGCAAAATTTAGTAATAAAGTCTAATATGCATGTGATGAAGTCTTGATTCTTGAATAGAGAAAAGAATGGAAAATACTCCTAGAAATAATGTGATTACCCCATATTATGAAGTTGATCATATGTAGTCCATCCAAGAAGATAGTCTCATGCTATCCAACAGAATTTGCTATGACGATTCCAACAATGTTTACAGATTGGTCACCAGCGGTACATTGGGTTGATTTTTCTTTCCTTTCTTTTCTTTCCTTCCAATTGGCGTTGTTTTCTAGGGCTGAAATTGAATCTATCACTGTCTGGACCAACTGATCCTACAATCCACAGTCCTAACTTCAATTCTTATGTTAATCTGGAATCACAGTTCTTAAATGATTAATATCTACCATTTGTCAATAAATATTAGATTTTCATGATGCTTGTCCAATATTTTGCAATCTATCCAAGATCTCTTCTCTTTAAGCTAGCTGAGTCAATTTTGAGATTAGATACTGAATTTGTGGGCCATCTTCCTTCTAGGGCACTGATCTCATAAAAAATTGCCTAAAATGCCATCAGGAATCTGCAAGGGCCAAGAATTACATGGTACAGTCACTGTGTTGAATTCATTTTATGATCAATGCCAACTTCATTTTTGTAAAACCATGTCTATAAGCCACTTGGAACTCCTTCGTACTGCCACTTCAGCTGTCCTTGGACAAAGCTTATGAATGTGAAATACATCATCTTAATTACTATTTACCTAAGGCAGATCCGTTCTTTTCTTTTCTCTTCTTTCCTTTTATCATCTTGGTCATCTTTCCTCCATTTTTCTCATAGCAGCCATGTTTCCAAGGCCAGACATCTTACTCACGATTAGCTATGTACTGTCAATTACACCTAGCATATAATCTCTTTTAATTGAAATAATTTACTTGTACACTTCACATTTGGAAAAAAAATCTATTTTTCTTAGTTTTTAAAGTTTGAATGCTTCTCTCAGTCAGTTGATTCTAATCATCCAGTCTTCATGCAAATTCAGTGTGACAACAGATCCAGGTTCTCAATCTGCTGCCTAGCTTGATGCTGTGTCCATTGCGCCTCTCCTCCCCACCCCACCCCCCCCCCCCCCCCCCCCCGCCAATCCACAAGGTAATATACTGACTCATCTCTCTCTCTTCTTGCTTCTCTTTGCCATTGACAGAAAACTGGTTAGTGCTCTCCATGTCTCTTCATTTGCATTTCCCACAGACAAGCACCTTTCAACACTCTGCACACACTTGTCTTTGCAATATGAAGAATGAGTCTTTTCACTTGTTACATGAAAATCTTAAAGATAAAGTGACAACTCATACTATCAAAACTGAAAAATAACTGAAAATACCTTACATGACAATTCAGAGAAGGCAAAAGTTTCAAGTTCATGCTCACTAGGCTACTAATGAAATTATGAAGGCATCTGAGTCAGACAGCATACTGAATCAATTTCAGAGACATGACCATAGATGTTCTCAAGATTCTCCACGGCTACATATTCTCCTTGAGAAAGCTTAAAAATATTCTTCTTGCGATCAATAATCTTCAGACTTCCATCTGGTTGCCACTCACCAATGTCCCCTGCACAGTAAAGATTCAAAAAATTCCATGAAGAAGACGCCCCATGCCATAGTACTGGACCTACTGGTTACATATTAATAGAATTTGCAAGTCAGAACAAGAATGAATTTTTAGAATATCATTGAGCTAAAATCATTTACAAATAAATTTCAGGATTCATCTTGAACCTGAGTGAATAAACATGGAGAGATATTAAATGCACAAGCAATCTGCCACATTTCTGGGAATCAAGGCTGGGTACCAAAGGGTAAAGGCCAAGACAAAGAAAAAGGGGGAAAAGGTCATTTATGATTTAACAAATCCAAAATAACCAGTACTGAAGATTACCTTAGTCGACAGAGAGAGAGAGCATACAAATTAACATCAAATCTAACTTCAATTGAAATATGCAAGAAAAGTGAGGTGGACATACCAGTGTGGAACCATCCATCAACCATAACTTCCTTTGTAAGATCCTCTCTTTTGTAGTAGCCTGAAAACAAAGTCTTTCCCCTGACACAGACCTCTCCCCTAGGTGTGTTAGAAAGTGCGTCATATCCCATTTCAGGGACAGATTCAAGGCGCACATCAACATTTGGTACAGGAGGACCCACAGTTCCCAACATTGATATCTCATGGGGTAAAGAAACAAATGTACCCGCACAAGTTTCTGTCAGACCTGAAAGGAGATCAAAATAAAATCAGGCATCCAAATACTGTAAATTAAGGAAAAAGTGCAACTAATTGCTAATGGAACCATTTCAATCAATGTCTACTATTTCAGTCAATGTCTACATAAGGATTGCATTTATTAATTGAAATACATCAAAATAAAGTGTATGATACAATCATATTAATGTATAAACATAATCAATATGTATATCAATCATACAAGTGTATACTAATGTACAATATCTTATTTAGCTGAACATCATTTAAGTAAATGTTAGTTTTTGTAGTTTCATTTACTTAAGATATTAAATGTAAATAAGGAAGTACCTCCCATTTGAATCTAATAAAAAAATCAAAAACATCATATCTCTTACCAATAAAAAGTCAACTCTCCCATCTAAGAAGAAAATCGCAATTTTGGTGATCCCATCAAAATAATGTCTTTCTAATCCCTCATAATTTGGTCTATCTAAAAATTTCGTAATTCAAATAAACCCAATAGAACATTGAAAATCGAAAGTCCGGTGAAAAAAAAATCAGATGTGCATATGGCTTCTCAAAGGGAGCCACTCTCCTACTGACAGCAACTAAGTCCTAGTCAGTAGGAGATTGAATGCACGTTTGTCTATTTTCACCGGACTTTCGATTTTTAGTGTTCTATTAGATTTATTTGAATTATGAAATTTTTAGATAGACCAAATTATGAGGGGTTAGAAAGATGCTATTTTGATGAAATCACCAAAATCATGATTTTCTTCTTGAATGGAAGAGTTGACTTTTTATTAGTAAGAGATATGATTTTTTTATATTTTTATTAGATTCAAATGGAAGGCACTTCCTTATTTACATGTAATATCTTAAGTAAATAAAACTACAAATACTAACATTTACTTAAATGAAGTTCAAGTAAATAAGGTTTGAAACCGGCCTGGACTCAACTTGTAATTGGCCTGAACTCGGCCCTTGGTAGGTTTACCCTGGATCGGATCGAGGGCCCAAAAACTGACCCAGATCGGCCGATCCGAGTCCGATCCAGCCGATTTTTGATACCCTGATCTTAAGTAAATGAAACTACAAATATCTTGTTTACTTAAATGATGTTCAGGTAAATAAGGTATTATACATATATAAAGAGAATCGGGTATATGTATGTCATATAATACATAATATATATATTATGTAATATATACATACATATATATATATATATATATTTATTTGTATGTCACAATATAATTATATATGTATATATAAACATGTACATATGTGTATACCATATAATATAATATACATTTATATATTCTATTATATATGGCAAATCGGACCGAATCGGTATATCAGGGAATCATATTCTCCCTGATCCGCTACGATTCGCCCGAATCAGACCGATTCGGAAAACCATGTGCTAAATCACATTTGCAAATATTCAAATGTTGTTGTGAACACTACAACTTATCTCAAGAAGGCAAGATGACATGCTGATAAGCAATTTGGATGGGTACAAGCCTTGTGAAGTGTATGACTAGTATCAGCCATAAATTTTCATTCATGGAAAAAAAATGATTACGATAGTAACGACACCATGACTTAAAAATACACTAGTCAATTAAGACAGGTGGTGGTTGTTCACAGTGATGTTTAAAAACGGACCTGTAATCAAGCAAATTTACCTGCTTTAGCATGGGGACAAAAATTTATAAACTCACCCTCTGGAAACAAGAGTGGCGGATCATACACTAGGAGTGGCCCGGTTGGTTGGCGCTCCGTCGTACACCAGAAGGTAGGGGTTCATACCCAAGTTTGGCAAGATTTAAGGAGGTTTTCTCAGGAGTTGTATATATTCAGGATTTAGGTGTCGATCCTGGGTATTGAACCCAAGACCTCTCTGTATAGGTTCAAAGACTAGACCAACTAGCTTAGCACACCAAAAAATAGGAGTGGCGGATCCAGCATGTATCCAACGGGTCCTGTGACCCCACTGGATCTTGCACACCTTTAATTTTACATTAACTCAGTTTTCAAAGAACTAAATTTATTAGGGGTGACCACACTGACTTAGGGTTGGTGTACCTCTTGACCCATAATGGTCCAATGGATCCCAAAATGTGACCGCACTGAATATCTACATCCATTAAACATCATTCCAGATTTCATCTTTGAGTTATTAAAAAGCATGTTTAAATTATTCAATGGGTCTGGACTTTGCTGGGGGCACATGAAAGAAAATTCTAGTGAATCATGTCATATGTTTGTACATCTAGGTTGTCATTAGAGAAAAGCTCTCTAGGGAGAAATAGAGAAGATGGTTACCCTTGATACATCCTGGTGGCTTTACCAAAGAGCTTTTACTAGAGAGGAGGAGATGGACGCCCTTGAACAAGTAGGTAGAATCATTACAGAAAAAGAAAAAACACAAACTGCTTATGTGCCAATTTTGGAGAACCTCCTCATTCTTCAACAAATCCTGGCACATGGATGCAATTGCCATTAGGTGCACCTTTCGATACTTCCTCTATTTGTCCATTACTGGACAAGATTTCTTACATCTTTGTTTAGTATGGCCTTCAGCAAAGGGTTATGTGTTTGAATCACATTTACCAAATAGGTAAATACTAATACCCATACAATGTCATTTTGTTTGTAATGTCAATAAAGAGTAGAATAAACTTTGGATAGCACAGTTAGATGAGGTGGGGTTTGATAGTGGGACCAGATGCATGTTCGTGACTGGTAGCTATTTATGAAGCAAGGGACCATTGGTGGTAAATGAATTTATGAATTCCTCTTGTGAGTTGTGATTAAAGATTATAATTTGTCCTATAGAGATTAAGAAATATGAAATGTTTAAAATCAGAAAGTCTAAATCATTTTAATCAAAGAAATTGCAAGATAATTCTGAAATATAAATGTTCAATCTATGAGATCATGCTGATATATCCATATATAAAGAACTACAAGATTTAAGATTAAAAATATTTTGTGTGTTGCTAAGGATTTCCATCACTGGCTCCTCAAATACTTTTTCAGTGTCTGCCAACATGGTATACAAATCTGAGTTGGCATTCCTCACATTTCTTCTAAATGCTTTTATAATAAACACCAACCATGGATTTTATTTGAAAGAGATTCTGTCAAAGCCTAAATAGTAAATTCAAGCCTTTCATTAATGAAGATATTAAAGTGGCCTATGTACTTTTGTGGTACATTTTTTGAATAAAATATTCCAGAGAAAGTTTACATACAGCAAACACTGGCAGAATACCTTCAGGGTGTAAAAGCTTAACATTTTGCCAATAGTTCCAGAAATTCTGAGCTATATTGTCAATGAAAGCTTGTTTCTGATTCAGCTCTTGCCAAAGAAAAAAAAAACTCCTCTTAATGAAAAGTTTTATAAGATCTTTCTGCTGCCTACCATAGCCTTGTAGAACATGGGAACATGTAACAACTCGTAAAAATTCTTCCACGTGCATAGCTAGAGGAGCTGCTCCAGATAGAATGAGGCGAACATTACCTCCCAGTCCTTGTTTGACCTGTAAAATGGACAAGCATACTCTTAATTTGAAGAAATTAGCTAAGAAGCATATGTAAGCGGAATTAACAAAGTTGGATGAATTTAGGAAAGTGGTTTGCATAGTTTTCCGTTCTCACCTTGCTGAAGACTATTTTGTCAAAAATTCTAGCTGCCTCTGAATGCTTACTTCCATTCCTCATGTTACGCAGCTTGCTGTGAAATTTCCAGTTCAATAAAATGAATATAGAAAACAAAAAAGTGTCTGATGAAATGTGTTAAAAATATAGAGCATGAAATAGAAAAATCCACATTATGTCTGAAACATCTGGAGATGCATTTACCATACTACGAGAATGCCCAAAGAGAAGATGAAAATTCCAAGCATCAAACAACCAGAAGCTTTTTCTGATTAACCAGACTTATAAGCAGATATGATATACATTTGTGGTACCATCCAGTCATCCACTTCTCAAAAAAAAAGCAGATATGATATAAAGATCAGGAAAAAAATCAATCATAATAACACCAAGGTATAAATAACATATGAATTTTTGCACAAAAATTTAAAAGTGAGGGTGGCCATTTCAGGATAAAATGTGAAACTTTTCACTTACTATTTGTATGCGAGATTAAACAATGTATGCTTCAGAAAACCTCCTGCAGAGATTTTGTCCTGCAGACCTGTAGATATTTTTTGAACAAAGAAAGAATTACCTTCAAATAGTTTAAAGGAAGAATTAAATTAAATATAGTAATTAAGCCATGAACAAAGGGGAGAAGTCGCAAGCTAAGAAATTTCCGGACTGTGAATATATAGAATCAATTTCTGAACATGAATAATCCATAAAAAGTTGTAGGTTACAAAGATAGCTGCTGCTGTACAGAGGAAGTTTTGTCCATATTTTGTAATGGTCGTTGTCTTCAGTTTGAAGGGTAAATAGCACATAATGTTCTGGTGTTATACATACCTGTAATTATTGTAATTATGTGATTCGATATAAGAGGACATGATGGAGATCCCCTGTCTCTGTTTTGGCTGTCCCTTTCTCTCCCAAACCTTGCATTTATCACCATCTCTTATCCCTCTATCTTGGTTTTTGATTACCTACATGGCATCACAGCGGGGAGGGAATGCAGATGCAGTAAATGGGATCTGGCCTTGCTTCTTCCTCTTGCTTTATTGCTTTCTTCTCCAGATGATCCCTGGTTTTATGGGTGTCATTATACAGCTGACATGATTGCTGATTGTCTTCTTCTTTATCTCAGTATGGATTCTTTCACTCCTATTCCTCACTTGCGACAACCGGAGTGCTCTTTAGATCACTAGTAATCCAATTTTTCATTGGCAGACTAAACATATTGAGATCAATTGTCATTTTTTCCATAGCAGTATCCCTCTGGTGTTCGGTCACTTTTTCATATTGCCTCTGCTGAGGCAATTGCTGACCTCTTCAGTAAGTTATCAATGACTCCATACTTCAGAGAGCCCGTCGGCAAACTCCCAGTGTATGATCCCCTGTGAGTTTCCTTTCTTTTACTTTTCCTTTTTTGGGGGGGAATGGGGGGAGGTGTTGGAAGATAACAAATCTTGTATAAAGAAGAGTAGCCCTCTGTATAGCCTTTCTTTCTTTTCTTAATTCCATATTTTATTCTTACTAGGATTAGATCTTTGTCCATGAGTCATGCATTCTTTGGGGCACATGTAGTTGCATTTATTGTGGAGTACCATAGGAGAGACTGTGCCCTTCAGTTCTCCCTCTTTATCTACGAAGGGTTTTCTCAATTTAATGCCTAAGTTTTGGGTTAGACTTTGGGCCTTTAACATGGTATTAGAGTGTTGGCTTTTCTCATTGGCACCATTTTATAATGTAACCACTGAGATGTAGTTCCACGTCGGGTAATTTGTGGGGGCCGTCCCTCTTTTATCAGTAGAAAATTCCCTCAACTTAACATCTAGGTGTTGTGCTAAAGTTTGGGTTTAACACACAAAGTAATATGGAGGATTAATCACCATATTTTGCAATCTACTTTAAATGCTCATTTTCCCATCCCAAAAGAAGCATCTATACACTTCCCGGCACACACATTGGGCTTGTCAAAATCTGAGCTTAAACCTCTAACATAAAGGAGCAGATATACAGCAAGTAATCAAATGTTCAATGGACTTGTCCTCCTCAGAAAAGCCTTTTGATACTTAATGAGCCACACCAGCCAAGGTTATTGGTTAAAGAGACTTGGAATGATGAAGTTGAGACAAATCAGTAATATCTAAATTGTTTGACACATATTAACAGCTAATGACTCATTTTCACTAACAAGGATCTACAAGCAGAGCACCCAAACCCTGCCTCCAGTGCATAGACACACATAGGGCTGTGCATTTTTCGTTTCAAACCAAAAAACCAAACTGGTCCATTCGGTTTGGTTTGAAGCTCAATTTGGTTCACTTGTGAAACTGGACGAAACTGAGCAAACCAAACTTATTATAATTATTATTAATATTGTATAATATACTTATTATAAATATTAAAAAATTATATAAACAAATTTAACTACAAATATACATATTTTTAGATTTTTATTATCATTCTAAATACATAAACATATAAATTAATATAAAATTTTGGTTGAACTGAACCAAAACAACCTGAAATAATTTGACTTTGCTTTGATTCGGGTTGGGAAGGGGCTTCGGTTTGGCTTGGGTTGCCCAAAATTGGGCTAAGCTGGGCCGAACTGACCTGCACACCCCTAGACACACAGATGTATGCCTCTGGGAAGTGTTCCGTGCAAATCCAACACCAACCAACAGGCATCCACAGAATTTATTAGGCATAGACTAACCAAGCTAGAATTGATCAATGTAATTAATTGATACATTCATAAACCTTAAAAAAATAATTCATTGGTACTCATCTATCAAAACCCATGCCCTTCTAGACTATCATTTTATAAGACTGCCTTGAGTTCTTCATGAGAGTCTGATGCATGAATGTTATGATTGGAGTGCACCATGGGGATCCAAGTGTCACGATCTGATACAACATTAAGACACATTTTTCACCGTAAGCTGACATAAGGATTGAAACCTACATCTGATGTGGGAACACCCAATTACCCAGGACCTACATACGTTGTTAACTCCATGCTACCCCAATAGAAGCTCCATGCCTGCATGTATGGGTGCAAACAAACTAAGCCGAGTATCACTCTTTCTCAAACCCAGCAGGACCACCCAAACCTAGGCTCGAAGTCAGTCAAGTCTTTCTAACAGCCACTCAAACTCGGTTTGTTTAAATAGTTAATGAGTTTGAAAGGCTTGATGAACCAAACAAGCTCAAGAACAGTTGTATTTAAGCGAAATAAATGTTTACTACTTAATGGAAATGCCCACTAAGATGACCAATAAATGGCTGAACCTGGCATAGATGTTAGAAAGTTAAGCAAGTTCTTTTATAGACTCCAGCATCCCACCTCTTTGAATAATGTTGCTTGTGTGGAAGACTGCTCCGCGCCCCTCTTTTGGCTGAGAAGTTAACATCTCCTTTTTTATGTTTGAATGTTTTGAGATAAGCATATTCATTTATTATAGTTGCAAGATCTGAATTGTATTTCAGCTTTAAAATAATTTAAAAAAGTTTACAAATGAGCTCATTCACATATGTGAACAAGCCGAGTACACATATGCTCAAACTGGCCCATTTCTGAATCGAGGTCAAAAAGTTGTCCAAACTTGGCTCCTTTACTTAGTAAATGAGCCAAATTAGCTTCTCCTCTTTGTCGGAGGAGATTTTCACATCTGTTCCTAGCCTGCCGGCCCCTACGTCAGCTGGGGATGCTGTTCAGCCACTAGCCATCGTCATTCCTTCCCCGCCTCTGAAATTGGAAGACTTTTAGAGTGGTGCAGGAGCAGGTTGAGGAAGCATTTCAACGAGAGGAGGTAGCTCTCGTGGACAACGGGAATCTTTCCAAGGGGGAGGTTATGGATATCCTGACCAGGTTGAAAATTTCATGGAGACGCAGATGAGTGAAACGGCTAGACTGATTGGGGGATGAAGGCGTGGACAAAGGCTTGAAGTCCACACTACTCTTGATCAAGCGTAGATGGATGGTGGACATCGCTAGAAAGGCAAAGTTGGATGCAACAGTCAAGAAAGGACTTTCGCAGGACACTGAAGCTTAGGTCGTGCGTGGAGCCTGATGATGTCTTGAAGAACTACATGATTTTCCTTTTGCATGGTTTATGTTTTCTGGATGGTGTATGATGTGGGTGGGCTTCAGAGAGGTGAAATGATTTTGGTTTTTGGAGCTGTTAGATGTGTCTAGTGGGGCTGTAAGGGTGTGCTGGCTTTCCTTTCTTTGCTCCCTTGGCAGGCTTTAGATCTGCGATCTTCTGTTTCGGGGAAGTCTTTTGGAGCCTTCCCCCAATCTTTTCATGTATACTTTTTCCTTTTATAATACCAGTGGTACTATCCACTTTTCAAAAAAAAAAAAACAAATTAGAGTATTTCTCGAGCCTAGTTCAAGCTACTTATCCAGTGTATCGGTTCCTTTGCAGCCTTACCTGCATGTTTTCACCTTCACACTCAGGTAGCCTTTCCCTACCACTGGTCCACTAGCCATTTCCTGCTGCCTAGATTGTCACTGGGCCACTACGCTAATTAATGCAGAATGACAAAGACTCATGCAACCAAAGAACTGGCTATCATACATGCAATAGTTGGAATCTGTCAACACAAACAGATGCAAAATTCAGTTCACTTATCAGAGCTGCATAAGATATAACCACCAGAATGCAATATTTCAAACCTGAATAGATTCGATCTAAAACACGTGGAACAGCACAAAAGATGGTTGGCTTTAGTTCCCCAATATCCTCAACAAGCAATTTGACATCCTGAATCAAACATAGAAATTTCGGTTAAACAGAAGCAGGAGAAAGAAAAACATATTAAAATTCATAGAAAGCACAAATCTCTTGTTGCTCCCATTCATGTCTTAAGTTTTGCTTCCATCTGTCATTAGAGAAGAGATGGATTTCAGAGGACCAACCAAAATGCAGTAACAGCAAAATACGTACACAACAATCAAGAGCAGGGTTCTTCCAGAAAATATAACACATTATGCTCCAGATTTTTTGCAGCAGAAAATGTAAAAGTTCCAAATACATAATCTCAATCAAAGTTTGCATGAGAATATATAGCTTTAACCAGAAATTTTTTGCAACACTTTCAACCCTAAGTGGGATTCTTCGCTGGTTAAATTAATGTACATCACTGAGAATGACACTGATAGGAGATCAGCAAAAAGGTGCAAAAATCCAAAAGTTGCAATCTTCATCTGGTGGCTACCACAGAAAATATTTTCTTTTCAAAGGGAGTCATCAGAATATATAAAGACCCTATCAATATTTTCCCTGTGGTTGTCAAATGGAAGTATGAAGTGTTATCATCCGTGAAGCACACACCCAAACAAGCATAACTTTTGATTGTCCAGGTGCACTCATGGTTGGCAGTTTCAGCCGAAACCAAAACCGAAACTGGGTCAAAGTATTGTAGCAGTTCCAAAACTGAAAAAAATAATATTTTAATTGGTTTCAGCCGAAACCAGACCAAAACCGGTCGAAACTAACCGAAACCGGCTCCCGTAAGGCTGCCCGAGACTGGCCGAAACCAAAACAGTTTCGGTTTTAGACCCAGTCGAAACTGAAACCGAAACTAAGTTTGCCATCCTTGGGTGCACTTGTGAATACATGCACATGCCTTGCTAGACCTACAGGCATGCATCCATGTTGCATACACACCATACACAGGCAACATATACACACATGCAAAACATGTGTATGCACATGCACACACCCCTATATGGCACACAGAGATCCCCACATTCAGGTGGATGCAATTGAAGCATATATTATGTCATACAAATTATATAAATTAGATTCAGAGAACTTACTCCACGCCAAAATCCAATTGATGCGCCATGTGAAATAAAAGTCTCCTCAATTACCCGGTCAAAGATATGTGCAAGTGGGAGATATGACAAGTAAACATCATTTCCATCCAACTGAAAAAATAGCAAATGGCACAACAGTGAGTAACAGATATACAAAGTATTTCTCTCTATAAAAAATGATAGACTTCCCTATTCAACCTTTAGAATTCAAGAATAAAAGAAAAGGTCATAATTGAACTTAAAGAAAGAACCAAAAATGGTTGAACCTGCTCATTCACACACCCAAGGACCCGCCTCACACCAGTGATAAGGGTAATAATGTTCTCATTAGATATCAAGACTCCTTTTGGATCACCAGTGGTTCCACTTGTGTACATTATAGTACAAATATCATCCTTACTTGTTTTTGGAAGATCATATTGTTGATTATTCCCCTGTACAAGAAAAAATAGAACAGGTTAAGCAGATAACATGAAATATGAATTACATTTTTGTGAATCTAGATATTACAAAACAAATGCTGATATTTACTACAGATCATACTCAGAAACAGGCCCATGAGCAAAGAACAACAGAAATTGAGAAACAAAATATTACATAAAACATACACAAAAAATTCACAGCCACATTTAAGCAATATCCGATATCAGATTTCAAAACTGCTGCTTGATTGGTGCTTCCTGGTCCATGTGGACAGTTAATAAAGTTGCAGAAAAGCCTGATGCTTTAAACTTTAATCCCATATCAGAAATACGCCTATTTTCTCCATGGTTGATCCAATCAGATCAGATTGGCTTAATTGGGATTCTAGCCAACCAACCCCACCCCTAAAAACCCATTCTGTGGAATTCTGATAATCACCGATTGCATCAATTTTTATTCAATATCTATTACTGAATTCTATAGGCTACTGGGCCAACCAAAGATTTGCAAGTAGAGTCAACCTCAAAGATGGCCAAGTATCAAGCAACTGCATATCATCCATGTCCAATTACGTATGTGTTGAAGGTCCAAACTCTAAACCGAAACCTAGGCATTGAGTTGAGGGAATCCTCTACATATATAGAGGTGAAACTCCCACGGATTTTGGATATGAGACAAAGGCAGCATTTGGAAACAAAGTGAGAAAAGGGGATTTGGGATTCCAATGATTGGAATCCCAATATTTCTCACTCTTGTTATCAAATGAAAAAGGTGATTCTGGATTTTAAAAAAACAGCTTTAGAAAAAGTGAATAGAGAGAGGAGAGAGAGAGAGAGAGAGAGAGAGAGAGAGAGAGAGAAGAGAGGTATTTATGAGGCCTTGGATTTTGAGCCTCAAAATCTGAGTTCATGGAGCTTTTTGAGAGATTTTGGCTTTTAAAAAAGGTAAAATCTGCAGAGTGTCCTCCAAACACTGCCTAAACACCCCCCCCCCCCCCCGGCACATCAAACCTATTGGTTTGGAGCAGAACATGGGTAGGGACAAGTGTCCCCATATAGAGAGAGAGTCCGATGGGGAAACTCGCTCTAATATCATGTTAAAAGTCCAAAGTCTAAACTAAAATGTAGGCGCTACTTAACCAAAATAGCAGCCATCTGAACTGGCAGCTATCACATTATCAAGAAAACATCATTGTCATCTGGAAAATGGAAAATGAGTCTTGAGGTTATTAGGCCACTTGGTTGCACATATAAAATTCCTTCTAATGTTGGCATATAACATAAATCACCAATCAAATAGATTAAGTTCTTATAAATCAATGAGTTTTGACAGTTGTTTCACATCTTGAAAGTAAAGAAGCATGTCACTCTTTGTAATACTGAGAAAAAAGGCAAATACTTTTATAAAGAATGGCATACCAGCAGCAGGAACTCATCCCAAGAATAGATTTGCAACCCAAACTTTTCAACTTCCTGTTTTTGTTCGGAAGTGACCTTGCCAAAGCTCACGAGTGCTGCAATAATTAACCCAACTTTTGATACTTCAGTTTTCACACAAGAAAGACAAATTGCATCAACATAACAACTAGCTTGCTATCCCATTTTGGGTGACCTAATACATTTTCCTTTGCCATCTGTTCCCATAGGGGCACACAGCATTCAGTATAGAAAAAAGGGAGAAAAAATGTTGAATTTCATAGGACTTTCATTTACATGTCCTGGGATTTTCTTCTGAACTTTCCATGGAATGCAGAATTGGCCGGGATTGGCGGAATCGGCCGGATTGGGATCAGGATCAGCCATGGCCGATCTGGCCGATTCTGCCCGATTTAGGCCGGATCGGGATCAGGATTGGTGGGGTCCGATTCCCAACCATGATCCAATCCGAATTCTATGGAACTTTCAGCTTAGACTGATTTGTGTAATGCATTAAATAAGAAAACTCACTTTTCAGAAATCTTGTTGAGTTAGGAAATGTTTTCAGGACCTGCAGATGAAAATAATTTTGTTAGCACAAAATTGAATTTACCAGCTTCTGACAGGTAGTGTAAATGTATAACTATTAACTCAATCTATTAATGCTTCTAATAAGAAATCATTCTTTTGTAGCCAATAAAGCTAAATCAAGTGATGTTGTTTTCAAAATATGCAAGAAATATGATCAATTTCCTATCTGCCGTGCTAATTCATTATTTCACGTAGCATTGACTAGGGTATCAAAGATCGGCCGGATTGGCCGATCTGGGTCAGTTTTTGGGCCCCCGATCCGATCTGGGGTAACCCTGCCAAGGCCGAGTTCAGGCCAATTACAAGCTGAGTCCAGACCAGTTTCAGACCTTATTTACCTGAATTTCATTTAAATATTAATATTTGTAGTTTCATTTAGGGAAAATTAATTAGAAGTCTCTGACTGTAATAGGCAGGTCCTTATTGTAACATGATTTAACGTATACTGTAACTAGAGATAACACTTACTGTAATGAGTTACAGCTCTGTCAGGGACTAGAAAATAAATCAAATATCTGTTAGGGACTCCTAATTAATTTGCCCTTTCATTTACTTAAGATATTACATGTAAATAAGAAGTATCCCCCATTTGAATCCAATAAAATATCAAAAAAATCATATCTCTTATCAATAAAAAGTCAACTCTCCCATCTAACAAGAAAATCGCAATTTTGGTGATTCCATCAAAATGCCGACTTTCTCATTCCTCATAAATTGGCCTAACTAAAAATTTCATAATTCAAATAAACCACATGAAATATTAAAATCTAAAGTCCGGTAAAAAAAGTCAAACGTACATGTGACTTCTCCTAGGAGTCACTCTCCTACTGACTAAGACTTAGTTGCTGTCAGTAGAAGAGTGGCTCCCTTGGAGAGTCATATGCACATTTGACTTTTTTCACCTAACTTTCGACTTTTTGTGTTCTATTGGATTTATTTGAATTATGAAATTTTTAGATAGACCAAATTATGAGGGATTAGAAAGATGCTATTTTGATGGAATCACTAAAATTGTAAATTTCTTCTTAGATGAGAGAGTTGACTTTTTATTGGTAAGAGATATGATTTTTTAGATATTTTTATTAGATTCAAATGGGGGGTACTTCTTTATTTACATATAATATGTTAAGTCAATGAAACTACAAAAACTAACATTTACTTACATGATGTTCAGCTAAATAAGATATTGTACAGTAGTATACACTTGTATGATTGATATACATATTGATTATGTTTATACATTAATATGATTGTATCATACACTTTATTTGATGTATTTCAGTTAATAAATGCAATCCTTATGTATTTCTATTTTTTCATATTTTTTCTATTTTTTTTACAATTTTTATAAGGGGTCAATTCAGCCACCCCTAGCTCGTCCTGGATCGGGATCGGCCGATCCAATTGGTTTTTGGCTGGCCAATACGGCCCCAATCCCCTTGTTCTTGAACATTGGCATTGACAAGCATGGGTTAAGGACTTAACATGGAAAAAGCTATCTCAATTCATGAAGTTAATACCTCTGCGATCTTTTTCTCTTCAATAAAAGCAATAGAAACCTCTGCGTGGCATATAATAAATTCAACTGCGCCAGCACCTACAGCCATAACAAAGAAGAACAGGGTAGGTGAATAATAGGTCATTACATCGCACTTAGACATGTGATAGTAGAAATTGGATGCTCTACAATAACCTTATCGTTGGTAAGAAAATGCTTCTGAAGATACACTAAGGATGGTTGTGCATATTGACTTCTTCAAGAAGGAAATTACTGACCTTATGATTTTTTTCAAGAATTTTTGAAGTTCACTTCAAAATTGTTTTAGTTTCTAATAAAATAAGCAAGTCACTGAGTCAACATAGAGATTAAATGCTTCCTATACACCAAACTTAGCTGTTGCCCATATTTACAACATTAGAAAGATTGCATTAGCCCAAGAGTTGAAACTTTTTCACTCCTTTCACATTTGATAAGTTTCTATACCACTGACCAGAGTGTGGAGCAGCTCCTCCACTGACCAGAGAGTGTGGAGCAGCTCCTCTTGGGGTGACTTCAAACATGAACATTAGAAGAAGATGATAAGATTTGGTAGTTGATTCTTCATGCCACACCATGGATTTGGGTGAAAAGGAATGTACAGACCTTTCAAGAGAGACCAGAACCTCTGAGAGGATTATGACTTTTATTTGTAAAAGAATGTAGGAGCAGTTGTCTCTCGGTGATGTACAAGACACAAAGCCCTCCTCTTTTGTTTTCTTTGGGGTTGGGAGGGGTGTTAAAGTGTAGCTCTGAGTGTGTGTGTGTGTGTGTGTGTGTGTGAGAGAGAGAGAGAGAGAACTGGATAGTTTGTGGAATTCTTTTCAATACATAGTTTAATAGCTCACGTGGACAGTTCTTTGTCTATGCCAACTCTACTGAGAGCCTTTGCATCAACAGTGAGATGTGGAAAATATTTTCAAATTAAATGCTAAATTACACAGAAATCTTGATGCAGCCACGTCTTGTGAATTAGTGCTCACATCATTACTTGACCTTTTTGTCTTTCATGGAGATACACAAATATCACATGTTCAGCAGGTGGAAGAATAGTGACGTTTTTCAGTAAGTTTTCGAATAAGCTTCCACCCTCATCTGGAAAAGAGGTTCAGTCCAAAATTAACTGCCTTATGGATGATGGAATGGGAAAATTTTACCTGTTTGCATTGGATTGAAGGCATTATTTTTCAAGATAATCATCAAGAAAAGTTCTTATATGGAATTTTAAAAGATCCGTAAAGCATCTTTTAACTGACTTTATAATGTTTATATAGCCTAGTATTTGGTGATTAACCTTTCCAGTGGGAGAATGTCCATAAGGACGCATTGGAGGAATCTTGATCAAAATCAAAAGGACAGCAGATGTAGAAGCTACTCCAGAAATTCATTTTCTAAACAATATTGGGAAAGAAACAAGAGGTGTTCAGTGAAAGCCATAGAAATTGTTAAGGAATGATTTGGGCCTTGTTCTTTGGAGATGATGTTTTCATGCAAATGTCCCAAACTCAATGAATTCCAGAATGGTGAAATTCAGGTGGTGGAAAAACTTGAAGAAGATATTCCTCATTCCCAGCCTGTTTTATTAGAATCTAAATCAGATTGACTTGTCTGGGGCTATTTCATCACCTTGGTTGAATTGCTATGCTTCTGAATTCTAGATTGCTTTCACCTACTAACAATGTTGGCAGCTAGTTACCTTCAAAAGAAAAAACAATGAAGAAAAAAAGAGACTAGTAGGCAGATAGAAAGCAAGAAGATAGGAAGATGAGAGGATGTCTCCTCCCCATAATTAATTGCAGTAATCATGGTTTTCACACTCATTATCTGTTGTCATTTGAACAGAGTTACTGCACGATTGATGTGTGTTTTTACAAGCCTCTGCAGATAATTCAGAGAGAAAAGAAAGGAGTTGTGTCCATACCAAGTGTGTCATACAAGGGAACACAGTATATCCCATGTGCATTGCATGCCTGCATACAAAGTTTTAGAATAGTCAGATGTGTACTACTATTTCAAAAGGGCAGCATTTAGCTCAGAACTTAACTATGGGGTTATTGAACTGTGCTTTTTTCATCTTTTGAGGTCTCTACCACAGTGGTAGGGCACAGTTCAAATAAACATTAACACAGGCCACCCAGGATCGACCCTGGGGCCTCACAACTCAAACCACTCCCCCCACCCCCCCCCCACTCACCCAATACCAACTGAGCCAAGCTCAGCCATTTCTAATTTTCTAATTGAACTGTACTTCGACAAGTGGGAATCTTATATCTGGACGGACTACTGTTCCCCACCAGCACCACATCCCCATTTTCTAATTTTGTTACAAAGAAAGTGTTGAAATGAACTCTCACCCCAATGCAATCCACGTCCTTTTTCTCCTCATAAGAACAAAACCCATGTAATAACCCAGAAACTCGATTCTCACTTAAATAAAACCTTCACATAAGGCCCATCAAACCAGTTCCAGTCAAAACTCACACAGCCAGTAAAATCTTTTCACAGGTTCTATCATCTGCTCTAAGGTCTATATTCAACTCCCATTGAATTAGTGGGCAATACCTGCATACTGATGATCCACTCTGGACAGTTGGCACCATAAATGCCACATCTACCTCCCTGCATGTGGAAAGCACAGGAACAAATTACACACTTTCCTTGATGACGAGTGCCTGAAAGGCTTATCAAGTCCATCAACAAAGTTTCTAGAAAGTTCAATTGCCTACATCAACAGGTGAAATGGAAGACAAAACAACAATGTGAGAATTAATTGAGCAACTTTCCATTGAGGACAAACAACACACCTCAAGCATCTATTTTGTGGGAGGATAATGTAGTATCCATTTTCTACTTGATCCTACAGTTTGATCAATGATTCCTTCACTTTGCAGGGTAATAAATGTCAAGAACTTGGTGAAAAGGGGAAGGGAGACTAACACAAGATAGCCAAGAAAAATAACAAAGAATTTGGGCACCTCAAGCACCTATCATTCAATATGTACCCATGAACTGCAATCGCATTTTAACATATCAGTTCCTGCTACGGGATCACCAACTTGCTTTACAGGACAACACCATTTAGGAAAATGGACAAAAGGTTCATTCTTTTCTGAACATTGCTCCCTGCCAGTACGTTAATACTGCTTTGAAGTTTGAACAATTCATGTGAGGTTTTTGTTGAAAGGTATGCACTAATAATATATCAGAACACATCTGTCTAGCGACTCCAGGGCAAGAAGGCAACATAATAACCGTTCACTATGCCTGCGTGGGCGAAAAGATGACTTGGATAATTATATAGGTACCCAGGCAATCTTGCACATTCATTTTATACCCTATATTCTTTATATTATCATGGAGACCCGTATATCAAGGAATATTATTTCATCTACACCTCTCAGGTTTAACACCAACATATTTAAGAGAATATTAGATTGAACATGTAAAATATAAGACTCTGAAGGGATACAAAAGAAAATGTAAATTATTCTAGGAGTATACATATTATCATTTTAATTATGTGAAAAGATTGAACAAGGATAAATTAGTCTTTTGTAGTCTTAATCCATCTGAAATTAAGCTAAATAAAACACAGATATGAAGAGTATATATGATGTCATATGAGTGTATTATAGGGGATACATGATAATATGAAGAGATAAGGGGTAGCGCAGAATATGCAAGATTTGAAAGGCATGCATGTAACTACCCGAGATAATAATAGGAAAAGAAAATAAAAGGACTAAGTTTTGAATCTGCATTCCAGATCCCTTCCAATTTCATCAGTGAAGAAAGTGGTTTTCTTAGTAACACTGATTACATTCTCTATGTATAATGACCAAATTCGTATACCTTCTTCTGAAGCTATGTAGATAATGAGGAAAACTCCCCTTGCACCTTGGTAAGAGACACACATCACCATTTCTCAAGGACACTGCTATATTAGCCCCAAGTCACCTTGTCTCAGCCAATTTTGCCTCAGCAAGCACAGGCCTCAATCGCCACCTTCTTTGCCCCTGTCCAGACCACAAATTGGCCTATAAAGAGGCCCATTTAAGCTAGTAATGTTCAGTTTCTGTTATCATTTAGTGCATGTATATGTTGAGTGTGAATTTGTTTAGTTGCAATTTAGTTTGTTAAACTTTACACATATAAATTAATTGATTTAGTGACTTATACAATAATTTGGTAGATAGAAATGAATAGTTTTATGCATCTTCATATTTTTTAACATTCTATATTATTAATCACATATCGCCCCAATCTCCTAGGACATTGCCTAGGCCTTTGGGGCTGAGGCAACCCCTTGGTCCCCTTGGCCGCCTCTCACCTTTGACAACATAGATGTTTTCCAAATGCCATAGTTTATAAATTCAGGTTATTCTCTTAAGGTAGGCTCATTAGCTTCTATGCTTAATGGAACTATACAGAATATGCAAGCCTATCTTTATGAGCAATCATCTAGCAAGGATGTCCAGGCTTCTTCTTTTGTCAAAGAGGATTGATTCTATACCAATCTTGAAACATAACTTTCTCGATGCTTGTTCTTATAAGCAAAAGAACCTGAAAAAAGCAGATAGAAGCAGAAGTGCAGTATATAACGTAGCACATACATCTGGAAAAGGAACCAGACCATAAGAGCCTCCTGTCTGGTCACCAGTCTGGACTCCCACGCCTTTAAGAGCAGAGTTCAAGGTAATGTGCAAGAAAGTAAGCCCAACTTACCTGATCAACTCCACAGCTGCGTATGGATGCCCCAACTTTCATCACAATATCATACACCTCTTTATACGTCATCCAGTTGTACTTCCCGGCCTGCAAGCGCATAAGCCATAGCAAAGCCACGATCGTCATCCTCTAATGGGGATGTCGGACAAACCAAGACCAACGAAGAGACTATCGAGAGAAGAAGGGTAATCACCTTCCCGTTTACAATCTCGCGGCGACCAAGCATGCGGTTTCCAGGATACTTCTCCGCAGACGAGCTGGATTGAAGGATAAACATCGACATGAGTAACGACCACTCGTCAATTTCGATTTCAGATGCAAGAAATCAGATATTCTTATACTGGGTATTATAGATAAATTGCTCCAAGATAATTGTATAGTAGTGGAGAAGAACAGGGAAAAAGGCCAGACACAGAAGCCACCACTGTGATGTTGTTCCCCAGTGGCGTCGCCATCTTCTATGCATACCAGTAGAACAGGCGTTGACTGTTCAGTAGCAGATGAAATAAGCAGAGATAACGCTTCAAACCAGCACCCCATTCTAATAACCCGAGATTCCCAGCTTTCTTGGGGCAAATGAACAACAAAGATAGGATTTATTTTTTTTAGATATAGGATTTCTTTTACATACTTTTGGGAATAAATCCGTGAAAAGTTAGAAAGAGAAGACCATCCGAATCTGGATATCCCGTAAGCAACTTTGTTGGCTTCTCCTAAGATTAACAAAAAAAAAGACAGCAATTTTCCTCCCCCTGCCCTTCGGAACTCTGCTGGTTTGTCAAAGAGGACGACAAAACCCCAACAGCTCGCCGACCAAGTACTCACCGGAACACGTCCCAGCAAGTCTCCATCCCCCCCACCGGCGGGGGGAATCCATCCTTGGCGAAGATGCTGCGGTAGACGGGGCCCAACGACGGCCGGCCGCCGGCGGCCTCCACACCCTTCTCCACCTCCACGAGGTACTTCATCCCCGGCATTGCTAACCCGATCGGCTCCTCCAGTCTCCGCTGCTCCCCGGATCAACAGTGCGTGGTCAGATACGGCGACGAATTCGTGATAAAACTAGTCGGGTCACGCAGTAGAGGAGAAGAGCAGTTGCAGGGGGGAATTAAAAAAAACCGTTCTCTAGAGGTGTGGGGACCGCGAAGATGAGATCACCGGCCTCTTTATTGGAGGAGGTCAACAACCCTGTTCGGATTGGACAGGCCGGCCAAGATCTGCAGTTGTCAGAACCGGAACAACTTCTCCGCGCCCAATTAAACAAAAAATTACTATGCCCACCCACTTGTATCAATTATTGAAAGAGATGGTTATAATTAGGGATACATCATACATGTAAGAACTCGAAGGCTAAGTATTATTGCCCATGGTAGTTATCTCCCCCTTACCCGTCTCATGTACAAAGAGACAGATCCCACACTCACAAAGGGGCACACTGTCAGACTATAGAGTCACCCAAGCTCATTTAAGAAAATATTATGATATTCTATTCTTTAAATTTATTTGCATTTTTCTTTAAAGTTTTCGAAGCATACTCCTTCTGTGAGTAGCCGTGGTTTTTATAAATTTCTCAAGATAGTTTATTTTGTATATTCAAATGTTGGATAACTTTCAGGCAATTTTTAACGATTTAATATGAGGGGGGAAAAAAAAACCCTTTCGGGAGCAATGTGCCGCGGCTCAGACTATATTCTTTTCTATTCTTTACCCAGTCAACAAGAAGCTGCTGTCTGGTCGCTCGCAGGACTGGGCTGGCCAAGCGGGGTCACAAATCAGTTGACGCGCAAAGCCGACGTCTCGTATTTCTGTCTCCCGTTCCTGTCGCCTCATATTGGTCAAAAGTAGCGAGGAACGCCAATGAGAGAGAAGCGTCGTCGAGGGGGTCCCCTGTCGGTCGTTCCAGGCAACGGATGTGTTCCACGGCTCAACGAAGAATAACGTGTGGTCACATATCTCGACTTGGAAGCTTCAGCGAGAGACGGACGGAGCAGAAAAAAGGGATAACGACTTGGAAGAAGACCGGGATAGGAACTCTGGGAAATTAAAATTGTTATTTTAATAGAAATTGAGAAATTTCAAATTCCAAATCAACCAGTTTGGTCTGGAGAGGTGGCATTTGAAAATTCGTCCGGACCAAGTCACAAAGTTGAAATAAAATTGTTATTTTATTTTAGTAAATAATATTTATATGAGAAAAACTTAATATACTACTACAAGTGCAGTAAACTGGCACTTACGTAGTATCACGTTAGATGTCACATAAATTGATCGGGAGGCAGATAGTGGCGGTGGCGACGGCAGTGGCTGCAAGTGACGATAGTCTACAGTGATTGGTGACTGAGCTCTAAAAATATAAATTTAAGCTCTAAAATATAAATTTTGAGCTCAAAAATATAAACATTACACTCCAAAATATTACTCTTAGGATTTAAAAATTGACTAATTTTTTTATATTTAGACTCCAAAATGTAGACATTGGGCTCCCAAATTTTAACTTTAGCTCCAAAATATAAATTTGGACTTCAAACTACTATCCTTAAGGTTTAAAAATATTAATTAAATTTTAATAATAATATGAGCTCTAAAATATAGATCTTGCGCTACAGATTTTGACTCTAAAATATAAATTTGAACTCTAAAATGGTGATTTTAGATCCAATTGCCACCAATCTTCGATGTCAGCCGTCACCACCAACCATCGTAGGCTACCCACATTGCTTTCACCATTTGTTGCTCCCTAATTATTTAGGTGGCAACCCACGTGATGTCATATGAGACGCCACATAAGTTAATTACCATCCAAATCTTATTATAGTTGTGGCACTTAGGCAAGTGCAGTGAATCTTTTTCTATTGTTATATATCGCCTTTGGTCTTGCCCCCAACGTATTCTATTGGCCTTTGTTTTCATAACAAGATAACAAAAGTTCATGGCGTCCTTATGGCTAAAAGAAAGAAGAGAAATGTGTAATGTTCTCTCAGGAGGGCAATAAAGATGATGTAGATTGTCTTATAAATAATTTTATAATTAAAAAAAGAAATAAAAAAGATCTTATTAGATTTTTAATTAATAAAATTATTTGGAGGGTAATTCATTTTTATTGTCCTCTTAAGAGGGCACTAAACATTTCTCATTAAAGAGAGTTAAGGGGAAAATTTATGTTGGATAGCTTATCAACTTGCCAAATGCTGCCTGCTAGCATTAGAAGGAGAATGGAGATCCTTTACCAACTAATTGGCAAGCAAGATCTATATTCTGTTGTATATTCATTCTTGGTAATAAAATCAGCATGGAAAAACAAGTTGCTCTCAAGAGCAGGCAGGCTATAAATTCTCATTCTCTCACTCCTATGCTCATGCTCATATTCCAATTATTATTGGTATGCATCTTTTATGCTTGAGAGGGGTACCTTGGAACAGATGGAGTAACTAATTAATTCTCTCGGATTTTTTTTTGGGAAAGATCAGGTGAACAAAAGCATGGGCTACATATATATGATAATTAGCTGGGAAACTATATATGTAAGCCTAAATAACTTGTCATTAGGAAATCAAAGGATTAATGGAATGTATAGCATGCATAATTATGAAGCTTCTCTGGGATTTGCTATATATCATAAAAGGTTCATTCTGGAATATCTGGGTCATGAGTCTCACAAATGCCTCAAACATTGTTCTGTCTGGATGATTAAGAAGCATCCACATATATTATATAAATCTGTCATCTTTTTTAAACTATTGTTAAAAACATCACTCTTGCATCTAAAAATGTTGCGAAATGCTACTCTAGTTAATTACTTCCTTTTTAAAAAAATTAAGAATACTCCTTTCAAATCCTGTTATTTCTATTAGTTGAATATTTTTGACAAAAATACCTTCGATGCTCACCTTTTAAAAAGAGTGGGTATTTGAACACCCATAATCCATGCACGGACATGCAATCTTGTCATTTTCTTTCATATGTTATACTAAATCATGGTTAATTAGCTAGATGTATGGTAATGTGTCGATAATGTTTTGGCCACATTAGAGATTTAATAATGAAATTTTTTATGTTAGTATTTTAACAAGAATATATAGTAGATTTCTTTATCTAACAGAATTATATTATTTTCTACATGTTTATGCACCATTACATCCGAAAAATGTATTATATTTTTAAAATTTAATTTCTACAACCAAATTGAAGAAGGTGCGAAAGGTATAACAATTATATATATATATATGAAACGATGGTGCACAGATGGTATAGAGAAATTTAGGTAGGCGATCCCAAAGTAATTTAATTATTGTGCCAGATTCTTCTCGCCTGGCACAATAATTATATATATATATGTATTATCCATCGTACGTGAGATACTCTCTTAACACGTTTTCTAATCGTATTTTTAACTCAATTAAATACGTATATTGGTACTAATATCGAGAAGAAAATCATCGAGGTTAGTTGACTCAGATGAAAAGAATATTGTAAAGAACATTATAAGCAGCATCCTTCCCTAGTTAATTATAGGCACAGACTTTAAATATGAAAGATGCCTTTCACCTGCCATTGTAGCTTACATCATTTGATTAGGTTATGTGCCTAGAGCTGTTGTTAACCATATCCCAAGGCGATCGATGTTTGTTCTACCATAATTTTATTTTTTAATATTCTGAGTTCTAATTATAATCTCTTAGCCCAAATTAATTTCTTTGATTTTTCTTGTTGACATAGACTTAAAAATTCTAAGAAGCACAAAATTAAGAAGTTAAGATTTGTAAATAAGATCTCAACCTACGCCACATGGTGTCTACTATTTAGGGTCTATTTGGTTACATGTAAAATATTTTAATAATGAATTTTTTTTCATGAAATAACTTTTATATGGAAATAAAAATCATAATTATCTATATGGTTGTCTGGTAAATATTTTTCTTTAAAATATTTTCTGATATTTGTTTCCTCGTCGTTGTTCTAGCAATGCACGAGAAAGTGCCGGGCCACCTCCACGGAAGGGGGTGCGTCCATAGGCCATCTCGCAGAGGTAGAAGCGGGTGGCGAAGGGGGAGAAGACGCCGTCGATGCCGTGGGAGTGGCGGAGGGCGTCGAGGTCACCGCCGGGGCAGAGAGATTGCAATCGCCTTGTTTCCTCGTCGTGTTCTAGCAATGCACGAGAAAGTGCCGGGCCACCTCCACGGAAGGGGGTGGCGTCCATAGGCCATCTCGCAGAGGTAGAAGCGGGTGGCGAAGGGGGAGAAGACGCCGTCGATGCCGTGGGAGTGGCGGAGGGCGTCGAGGTCACCGCCGGGGCAGAGAGATTGCAATCGCCTTGTTTCCTCGTCGTTGTTCTAGCAATGCACGAGAAAGTGCCGAGCCACCTCCACGGAAGGGGGTGCGTCCATAGGCCATCTCGCAGAGGTAGAAGCGGGTGGCGAAGGGGGAGAAGACGCCGTCGATGCCGTGGGAGTGGCGGAGGGCGTCGAGGTCACCGCCGGGGCAGAGAGATTGCAATCGCCTTCTCCCCCCCCCCCCCCCAACATCAAGAAGCGCCACCATGGCCTCGCCGTTAGCCTCACCCGCAGCGGGGCTGCACACGCCGTCCCACACCGCCATAGCCCCAGTCACGTCTTCAGGGGTTGCGCCTGCGACAAATGCTCTGCCAACCACACCCACCGCCGCCATGACCGAAGAGAGGTTCTCGCTTGCGACAGACATCCCCCCCGCGTCAATTACATCATCAACTACCGAGTCTTCATTGACCGACTATCCTGGCACTGGCAGTCCTTCCCTCGACGATCCACCAAGGTCAATAGCGTCATCGTCGTGTTTGTCCGATAGCCCTTGCACAGCGATGCCCTCAGTTCGGCCCTCTACTTGTGCCTCAACTTGCTCCCTTCGTCGAACAGGGCGCCAGATCTGCTACAATGCAGGAGAGGGGGGCTTCTAGACGACCTTGAGGGTGAAGAGTGGGGGAGGGGTGGAGGAGGCATGGCGGTCAGGGGAGTGGTCGACGACGAGGAAGACGGTGCCCATGGTGCTCCTGCCCAGCACCCTCAACACCGTTAGCTTCTCCACTACTGTTGTTGCTTGCTACGCTTGCTGTCGACGAGGAAGGCGGAAAGGGCTGCTGACCAAATGAGGGGAGGACAAGGGCGAAGACAAAAAGGAAGGCGGAAACAACTGCCAACCAGATGAGGGGAGGACAAGGGCGAAGATGAAGAGGAAGGCGGAAACGAATTGCACGAAAACGACGTCTAGGATTTCTCCTCGAATGTCAAATTTCGAGATTAAAAAATATATTTTCATGGATCAAATTTTCAATCAACCAAATGACTAATTTCATGAGATTTTTTTAAAATATTTTTTTGTAGGAGATTTTATTGGGAAACAAATAGACCCTTAATATCTAATAATCATAGTACACCAAAATCTTTTCTTAGTTTCTTGATTCTCTTAAAAAATAGCAACTTAGAACCAGTAATTATCCACCCTTAAATATACTTGACAATAAGTTAGACCATTAAGTGAGTCAATTATACAATCATCAAAAACAATCGTGAGAAACTCAGCAAAAAGAAATGACTAATTAATTAGTTTGGACAAGCATTGAATTGAAGAATATGCTTATGCTTGACTGCAAATTAAACGACAAAGGCTTCCGTAGTTTTGTTTTGTTTTTTTTTTTTTTTTAAGATTCATAGGAAGCTTCTGTCGTGCGAAAGAAGAGTAGAAGTACGCGAACGGAAGGAAACGTACGTTAAGCAAACTTCCGTACCGGATTTGATGACGCATGTCGTCGATCAGGGGGCCGTCAGTTAAACTTTAAAGATGCATGCAGTGGCACGTTATATTAATTCAAACCCGCAGTTTATAGGGTGTTGAGAGCAATTTAAAAAAAGAAACTATTCTACCTAAAAAAATATGTTAGATTCGTTTTAATTTTAAATTTAAAATTATGGCAATGTGATGTTATCTGTTGGCAAAAATATCAAAATTTTTAAAAATTATGATGATGTGTTTTGGGGCGCCGTGGGCGCCGGCGGGGGGTGACGCAGGGGGAGAGGAGGAGGGGGCGCCGGCGGGGTTGATGCAGGGGAGAGAGGAGAAGGAGGGGGGCGCCGGCGGGGGGCTCGTGGGGAAGGAGGAGGAAGGGGGCGCCGGCGGGGGGGGGTGGGGGGGGGCTGGCGGGGGAGGGAGGGGGTGCAGCGCATGGGGGGGGGGGGGGGGGAAGAGGAGAAGGAGGGGGGCGCCGGTTGGGGGCTCGCGGGGAAGGAGGAAGAGGAGGGCACGGTGGGGGGGCTGGCGGGGGAGGGGGGGGTGTGCAGCGCATGGGGGTGAAGAGGAGGAGGGGGCGCTGGCGGGGGAGGGGGGGGGTGCAGCGCATGGGGGTGAAGAGGAGGAGGGGGCGCTGGCGGGGGGCTCGCGGGGAAGGAGGAGGAGGGGGGCGCCGGTGGGGGGGCTGGCGGGGGAGGAGGGGGGGTGCAGGGCGGGGGGTTCCGGGGCAGGGGGCTGGGGGGGGGTGGCTGGGCGGAGGGCGGGAGGGGAGGGAGTGGTTCCGGGGCGGGGGGCTGGGGGCGCAGGGCGGAGGCAGGAGGGGGGGGGGGTGTTCTGGGGCGAGGGGCCTGGGGCACAGGGCGGAGGCAGGAGGGGGGGGGGGGGTGTGGCAGGTCTGGGGTGAGGGCGGGGGGTCCGAGGCGAGGGGGAGGGGGGGGGGGGGTGGGGGGGTGGCTGGGCTGGGGTGAGGGCGGGGGTTCCGAGGCGAGGGGGCTGGGGGGGGGGTGGCTGGGGGAGGGCGGGAGGGGGGGAGGGGGTGGTTCCGGGGCGGGCGGGGGGGCTGGGGGCGAGGGGAGGGCAGGTGGGGCTGGGCGGATGACGAGGGCGGGAAGGGGGGGTTCCGAGGCGGGGGGGCGGGGGGGGGGGGGGCTGGGTGGTGAGGGCGAGGGGGGGGGTTCTGGGGCGGGGGGGTAGGGGCATGGGAGGGGGGAGCGTAGTAGGAGGAAGAGGGGGGGAGGGGGGAAGCGCAGGGCAGGGAGGAGAGGGGGCGGTGGGGGGAGGGGAGGAGGAGGGGGGCGATGTGGGTGGGGGTGGGGGGTTAGTTGAGAGAAGAGTGTGTGTTTTTGTTTTAAAAACTGGTTCACCTTTGTTTTTATTTTGAGAGAGATTTACATTAGATAAAAGTTGTTCTCTAAAATTTAAAATGTTTACCAAACATGTCATTATATTTGTCCTCTTCTTTTTTAAAATTAAGAGAGAAATTGAGAAAAAAGTGCAACCAAACACCCTATTAAGCATCTTTTTCACAGCTGCCTTGCGTTTGAAAATAAAGATGATTTTAGATTTTATTCATTATAATTTTTCTCACTCTAACTGTTAAATATAAAGAGTAGAAGTAATCTTTTTAAAAATAATTTTTAAAAGAGAGAAGAGATAGAGAGAAAAGTGATATTTATGATGTTTGATTAATTGTTAAGTTTCAAAAATTGTATAAGGAGAACTTTTAAGGAGATTTTAACTTTTATAATAATTAAACTTTCCACGTAGTATTTCCAAATGCTGCCTAAATACAAGTAGACATGATATCCTTCTTTTTTGCCTTTCACACGAGTGGAATCTTGCGAGTAGAAGAAATGGCCTAATGACCATGCATCATCGACGTCATCATCATAATAGAGCCTTATCTGTGAATTTTTTTTTCAAATTTTTTTATATCAAATGTTATATTCATATAAATTTAAGAGTCTAAATTCAATTTCCAATAACATCGCATCAGATCTTTTCTTAGTTCTTTTATTCACATTCATTAAGATTTGTCATATTTTTTAATCGACGCCAAAGTAGAATGACAGTACACGTGTTAAAATCATCTGAGTGTATTTCTTATTTTTCTATGAATTGAAATTATCCAAAAATCTCACAGAAGTGCTCATTCATAATCTTATATCTCTTCGTCTTTTCACACATTCATCTCAGTATTATCATCTCTGCTACATATTTTGTTAATTTGTTCCTTTCGCGCTGTCTAACATTCGGTACCATATAATAAAGTAAATTGTAGCGTTCTATAAAACTTTTCTTTAAATTTTACGGATATACGACGATCGCAGATGACTTATAATTACTTCTCTATTTTGTCTATTAATTAAAATCATATCTTTATGTAACACATTCACATTACTATAATTACAATACATAAACTCTGACTTGCTCTCAGTAATTTTAAAACTTTTATACTCTAAAACATGCTCTAACTTTCATACTCAATATTAATTTAGACCGTCAATATTTTCACCAATTAAGATAATATCATATGTAAATAACATATCCATTGACCATGTATGGCGCACTTGTATATTATGAGTGATTCATGCGTCGGATATAGGTGGCTAGAATATTGGGTAGATGATCAAGAGATTAGAAGAAGAGAGAGAGAGAGGGTGGGTGTCCGTACCTTATGGGGTAAGAGTTCGGATCATGGGAGGATCGGACTCTATCAATCACCAATGAAGTGAGGAGGTTGGATGAGAGTTTTACACACACACAAAAAAACTTTTTTTCTAAAACTTTTTCATATTTTGATTTAAATTTTTTCTGTAAAATTTCTAAACAATCTCTCACCCATTGATGACTGATGGAGTTCGATCCTCCCGTATATTAAGAGGATCCCAACTGATGAAGGTAAACTCCACAGTGGTTCTCGTGGGATTTCGAACCGGAGTTTTAGGTTAGTTCTACTACGTACCGAATCAAAAACAAAACAAAAAAAGTTACATGCATGGGAGAGGAACTGATCACATTGTGGACAACGATTGGTGAGAGAGAGAGTTGCGGATTACCATGGTTGGTAATCATCAGGATGATGATGATAAATGATGGTGAGACAGATGGAAGGAGGTGAGATCATAATGACGAGATGGAATGGAGCATTAAAAGAGAGAGGAATTATGGTGAGAGATGAGATGTAGTACGCACGTGCAGCAGTGAACGTTTGGCCGGGAATGACTGTCTTCAGTACAAGAAAATTAATCGTTGGGGCCATCAAATAAATGTCTCAATTTATTTCTATATTCTTGGGGCGTTTCTAATATATATGCTTAAGGACAACTATCCTAATAGATATTTTGGGGGCACTTCTTATTTACTACCTCAAATACCCCTATACTTTCAACTTGCTCTATATATAAACATCTCAAATATAAAATATAAGAGTCACTTCTCCCCAATTTAATAAATAGAAGTAGAAATATTCTCACATGCGAAGTGTTCTTAATACTCTCAACACAGGGCACTTGTTCAAGCAAATTGCCTCTCTATATATATGTATCTTGTGATTTTTTAAAAAAAATTATTAGTGATCACAGGTAGATTAATCCACTAAGCAAAGGAAAAGAACATTTTATTCAGCAACAAACCAAAACCTACTTTGGAACATATATCCACAGTCACACATAATTTGACATTCCAGATTGGAACATGACATTAAAAAAAAAACTAAGCATTACATATCAATTTTACTTATATAAAATATTTTCACACATTCGTTGGCCTATTGTATTTGTAAGATCATAATATGCACTTTACAAGTCACACAAAACTTGCAAAAAATACCTATAGAAGAATGCTTTCAAGAATTGTAATGAAGCATCCATTTATTAAGTGATGGCACCCACATTTTATACTCTCCACATTTTGAAAAAGAATTACAAATCTTAATGAGAGAATTTGATCGATCATGCTATATATATATAATATATGACTTTCTAGACAAGTTTCTTTCTAACTCTTGTTGATCTATCCCCATGAATAGCCCATCCAATTTAAAACTTTGGCATCCTTCAACCCATTATCCACGGGTGTCCGTAATCTACAAGATAATTAAGATTTTAGCAACTAATTAGATTGGATTAATATATGATCTAATGATAAAAAATTGTGTTACGATGAGTAAGCAAATAAAATTGCGAAGTGGGGCTATAAAAACCACCTCTTCATGCATATTATATAACAAGAAAGCCGGTAATTAAAAGCTATTGCATACTGTCAAGCAGGGATCTCTACAGTCCCACTAATGCTAACGGGCGACACTTGTATCCATTATGTAATATTGCATAACAATATAATGGAGGATATATCTGTATGCCCTTCTTGTACCTTCAAAGGCCAAAGGACAATAGGCTGACCAATCCACAGAAACGAAACGTCCCTCCATAACCAGTCATCTATAATATCAAATAATTATTTTCTTCTTTATTAATTAATCTACAAGAACAATAATTATAGGATTCTGATCCTCCTATTCAACTACGTATTTCAACCATTCCCTAACATATGATAATTTGATTATCTATGGTCGATTCTTTATCACGTCCAATACCCCTTCCAATGGGTTTCGAATTAAGATACAAACTCTTCTTTTCCATTAGACTACAAATTACCGAACTTGTCAAGTCATCACCACCCAACTCTGTGTCATCAAAACTGGTTGGGAGCACCTTAAACACACCATCTCCCACTTCAAGAACTAGACCATAAGTCGGGGAAAAAACAACTACTTTGAAATATGTAAGAAAAATAAAGGAAAACGGGAAGTATCCGTATGTATGGATACTTCGTTGAGAAGAGAGGTAGGACCCGCAAGGTTGCGGACCACCCCTAGCTAGTCTTCTCTCTTGCACGGAGACACACAAGTACAATCGCTGTTAAAAATAAATGGTTTATAGCTTATGTGATATCTTACAACTTATGGACAATGTTACAAGGAAGATGCAATATCTAAGAAAGACGATTATTGATTGCCTCCACTAAGATAATTAACAGTCAATAGATGTGAATAAATAAGAGAGACTGAAAATACTCTATACATGTTTGAAATATTAAATTGCCACCTCTAAAGTATGTAACAGTAATGGGCACATTTATGAGGTGCAGAACATCTAGACTAGAAATAAGACCCAGTTCTTTGAAAATCATTAAAATATACATGAATTGTTGAGCAGTACTAGAGTGTGTGAATATCCATAAGGTGGTGAGATATATGGAAAGTTATTTAAATGTCGAAGTTGGTCATTTATAGCATTTCTCAACATACACACATAAATAAATTTAACACTAGCTAGTTTTGTTGTTTGTGTGTATACACGTAACGGTTCAAAGATTTTGCATAATATATGCATGGGTATAATTAACAAGTCATCTAATGTACCTTTATGCTACAAAAATAATGTTCTTTTTTTTCCCTTCATTTTCCCAATGGAAGCACAGGTTACATAGCTAATCATTCCCCATCTAACCCAGTTCGATGAGTCACTAGCAGACAGATGGTGAAGCATTGGAGCTCTCTCCCTCTAGACTTTCTCAAGTGAGAAGCTCCGAATTTTTCTCGTGAAGTTTACTTTTTGTGATTTTCCTCAACGGACTCGTCATCGGCTCCAACAGTTCGTCGGCGGTTGTGATGGTTCTCGTTGCCTATTCTCCGGTGGGCTAGTCACTTGCAACCTGCTGATTTGTTGTGTAATATTTTGAAATTTTGATAATTAAAAGAAAATAGATAAATCGAAAAAATAATTATTTGAACTAACTAAAACTACTACTATTGTTGTATATGTAAACGTATCTAAAATTCTATCAAAATTATAGTTAGATTTTGAATAATATTCTCTCATAACTCATAAAAAATTGGGTTACGAAAATCTCTTAGACTAGGTTAAGAATTTTTACGATTTATTATCATAATTAAAGAATAAGTCGAAAATCCTTATCATATGTTTAAAAGGGTAGACCTAAATAATAGGTATTAACAACCAAGAGATGTCTCTTGGGCCATGAGTAAATTCCAAATAAAAAATTATCCCAAAATTTAGAAACTTTAACTACTTAAGGTTAAGTGACTGGATCCTCACCCAATACACTATTATTGGGCTACTAAATAAGCCCAAATCGTGGATACAACTTATAGGAAGATTTCCTAGAGTTTGTTTCCATCATTAATTGGGGGAAAAAATGTAACGCTCCGACGCGCAATATTGGAGCGATAAATAGTTAAATTAAATAGTATAGAGCGATAAATAAACATCACACCGTCGTACAAATTAGAATAATACCAAATGATCTAACTTTATTAATAATTCCACTAATTCTCTATTACATTCACTAATTCAGAGCCAAAACTATGGACCCGTAGTACTTTATTCAAATCAAAACAAACTGAACTATCTAACTAACTACTAAAAGTTTGGGTTGTCGAAAAGACTGGTCACTCTTGCACTTCCTCCTCCCCTTCCTTGTGCGTGTGGTAGTCCCCATCAGACTCACCTGAAAACACATAAAATAAATAGCGCAGGATGAGCGATAATCGCCCAGTAGGACTTAATATCTCGTGTAAACAATTGTATGTTTTAAGTGATTAATGTCTTGTCAAGCATGATAACTATAGAGAATGATCAAGCATAGTCAAGAGAGTAATGTCGCATGATAGCAAGAGAACAATAGTACTTTCACATGAAAATAGCATAACTAGCATGATAACGGATTGGCCACTTAACGAGATAGCATGTAACATTTGCACCAAAGTGCACTAGTCGAGATAGCACGTTTTGGTTGAACTTCTCGTCAACCAAGAGAACATAGTATTGTGATTGATTGTCCTTGATTAAATCTTGATAGTATGACACTTAAGTGTTATCCCATACATCCTGATCATTAAACCCCCGCGAGTTATAGCCTTTCGAGCGCACCTCCCAAGACCAGATCAGGCCCTTTATAATGTTGCTTGGCATGATTATATTTGTTATCTTAGACAATTAATAGATGGCTAAATAGAGTACCAAGAATAGATAAGAGTAATTGAAGAATAGATAAGTACAGAGAGAACGTGAATAGAGGAGAGTGTAAAGAGAGTAGAAAGAGAGAGGGTCATATTCATATCGACGATAATGGCGATAGTAATAGTTGTACAGCACACACGACCGTGGTGCAGACCGTCCGGTAGAAGTCACTAACCGCCCAATGGCCGTGCTATGAACACAGACCAGAGGTCCGACATGATCTCAAGGTAAGAGAGAACAAATTAAGGCCGTTGATCAGCTGATCCCTAGGGTAAAATAGGTATTGATGGTACAACCCGCTCGTTGGCAATGGACGTCCGCCAAGGCCAAGGATCTTACAGAGGCCTCGACAAGGATCCTGGTCCATCAGGAGTATTCCCAATGGGAGGTCATCCAAGTCAATAAAGTGTGTATAGAAATGTTGTTCGTCTTGTCTCGAGTGCTCGAGGACAGAGGATGCGATAACGGTAATAAATCATGTGAATAAATCAAAGAACAAGTTCATTTAAATAAAATATGATATTTTTACATGATTATCTAAATTAGTAGATACATTATAGAGTAATTTCGGTAGGGTCTCATGTCAAAAATTTATGTTTGGTGTGTGCAGGTGTAAGAGAATCGAACTAGTAAGAGAAAGTTGTGCACACATCTTTTAATTAATAAAGCAATTGTATTTTTATCAAATATACATCATCACATTGTTACTGTTCATGACAGTGCATTACAGAAGTTTAACAATGATTATAGAGCATGATTAAATAGTTAACATGAAAAATTAGGGTTTCAAGTTTACACAGTGAAAACGCGACGGGGGTACCTGTCGCGTTTAAATTGCGATGTTAGGTCTGTCGCATTCTCATGAACTGGGTCAGTCAATCGATGAAGTTGTAATCGCGATGAGGGACTGGTCGCGATTTGAGCACTCGGTCCATAACACGACGTCTAGATCTGTCACGTTCAGGACAGTCAGTACAGGACAGGCAGAATGCCACCGGTTAGGCCGTCGCGTTCATAATGCGATGTGAGACTATGTCATAACTAGGCTGAGAACGCGACCAGTCGGGCTGTCGCGTTCTCAGGAACCCTGGCTCAAAAGTTTGGGTCACTTTAGGTTGCGGTTTAGTCCTCCAAGACTTGACACAGGGCCTTTAAAAATCATTATCAAATTGTATACAGAACAAAAAATATGAATTAGTTTAAAGGAAACTAGACATGTTGAAGTATCAACAATGATGATAATTTGGCTTTCATCATGATATAAGCATGCTATCAACGATTTCTTCATGATGAACCAAACCTACCATACCAGTGATGAAAATGATTTAATTCGAAACGGTACTTGATAGAAATTGAGAAAATGGTGTCATTCGATTCCCTGACATCATGTATCATGTATGATAAAGTTGCAAGGCACGAAATCAGTATGAACATGGATTTAAGGTGAACATGTTGAGTCGGGCAAATGTTCTAGCAGGATTTGGAGCAAGAAATACTCAACACGGCATGATCACAATTGGGGAAAACATGGGACTTTTGAAGAGGGGATCATGGTCTTCCTATGATCAAATTTAATTTATTTTTGTTTGAGACATTGCCTACCTTTGAACGCTTTGAAATCCTAGGGTTTGAATATGTAGAATGTGAAGAAGCTCTTCCTCTCCAAGCCTCCTCCTCCTTGATCTCCTCGTCTAAGCCTTCTCTTCCTCGTTCTCCAAACTCCAGAAAGCCAGTAGGGTTGGCTAGAGATGAAATGAGGGTGTATTATATATTTTTAAGTCTCCAACATACATAAAACTCTTCCCTCTCATCCAACTCCGAATTTCCTATATTTATCTCTCTTTTTCCTATATATTTCATGGCCAAGGGGTTAGGATAGTACTATGGACTCTTTTTAAGATATTTATTAGTTAAAATAATGATTATCTTAATCATTTTTCATTTATTAATAATTAGGTATAAAATTAGGCTTAATTATCTCTAATCCATCATTGGGATCTGGCTTTTAGGCCCATTAATCCATACATGGACCATTAGTGTAGACCCATTACCTATTTTGACTTAATGGATTTTAATTATTTCCATTTTCCTTTAATTTAACTACATTTATCGAAATTAAAATTTAGAGTATATGTATCGTTAAAACCGATTTTAAATGATTATTAAATCGATTTGGAAACTTGATTATATGATTACACTTGCCACACATGACACCTACACCTGTATAGAATAGGAACACTTCTCCATGACTAACAGACTCTTCGTTGGGTATTCCTCCTGTTGGATTATGACGTCTTCACGAGAGACCTCCATAAGTCTCCTCTGACCATGGATTTCCATGTGGCTGATGAGCTGGTTGTATCGTTAAAACCTTGAACCCATTGTCATGAAACATGTCGGACTTTATGATGTGTTTCACTTGGCCTGTGCTTGTGTCTGATTCGATTATAAACCCATCGTACCTTGAGTGCGCATTAGTAAGCGTACTACCTGACAAGCGTATGTTTTCCAAAACTCTACCAGTGAACCGATCAGACTACGCAGACAAGTGTCTTACCCTTGATAGTGTCACATTGATTGCACATGTCAATATCCTGTCATCTTCTCTATATCATCCATGTCATCTTTTCTATTTCTTGAATAATCTCAAGTCATCGTACAATAAGCTTATTTTTGGAAATCTTATTGGCCATAAATGAAATTGAATTACTATAAATTAAATGGAACTTTAGTTCATGACTGAATGCTTGTGCAAATAGGGACCTATCTAGTCTTGGGAGGAGAACCCAAAGTACTTATAACTGTGGAAGTATATGATCCATTGGGGGTTTTGGCTTAGCACCTGATTGAAATGCAATATTGGTCTGGTTAATTCCAAATTTTTACTGAATGATAGATTGATATGATTGAATTGTTACATGTGGAACTGACCAATCCTATCATACTTGTCAATCTTCACTAGAATTCGATGGACGAATTCTACTCATATTGTTTACTAAACATGCTATTAATTATTGAATTTCCTGAATCTCTTCCATTTGACAAATGATCATACTATCATCAGCACCATTGGTAATCATCTCTTATCACGTGGTAATGTCCAAATATGGGTTACTAAATCGCTCTTGTAACGCCCCAATGCAGAATATCGGAGTGATATTATAATTATTAAATAGTACATAACGAAAGATAATGTCAAACCATTGCACAATTGGAATAATATCAATAAAATCCAACTTCATTAATAATTCATCAATAACTATTACATCCCTTGATCAGAGCCAAAACTAGGGCCCAGAGTACTTTATTCAAATCCAAACTATTACATAACGGCTACTACTGACTGACTCATAACTATAACAACTAACTACTAAGCAGTGATTGCTGAAATGGTCACTCCTGGACATCATCCTCGTCCCCTCCTCGTGCATGTGGTAATCGCCATCCGCTCCCCTGAACACAAGAATAAATACGCAGGATGAGCGAATACGCCCAGTATGACTTATATCTCATGAGAACAAGTATGCTTTAAATGATTAATATCTTAAAAGGGTAGGGTAACTAGAGAGAATAGTCATGCAGTAAGTAACGATGGCAAGAATACTAGCACTAGTACAGGGAAATAGCACAACAAGAACAATAAATGGAATGGCCATGTAACGATAATAGCATGTAACGATAGCACTTGTATTGCACTTGAATAGATTGCACTTGTATTGATAGCACTTTGATTGTCATAGATTAATCTTGATAGTATAATAGCACTGATGCATGCCGTACACACCCTTGCTCATTTTAACTCCCATGGGCACTAGCACTTTTCGGGCGCTCTCCCCAGACCAGATCGGGCCCTATTGCGCTGGCATAAGTCATTTTCTTATCTTAGACATCACACAAATGGCCAAGAAGTACCAAGAATAATGAGACAAATAGATGAGAGTATAGAGTGACAGTGAACAGATGATAGTAATAAGATAGTAGATGAGATAGGGTATATTCGTAAACAACGTTAAACATCGATAGTAACAGTTGCACAGCACTAGGTCGGGTACCGACAGTCCTGGTAGAAGTCACCACCGCCCACTAGCCGTGCTATGAACACCGCCAGATGGTCTGGCGTGATCACAAGGTAAGAAGGATACACACTAAGGCCATGGATCGTGCTGATCCCTAAGGGTGTAACGGGTTTTAAAGGTACAACCAGCTCGTCGGCTAAGGACGTGCACCAAGCATGAAAACTTACGGAGGCCTGACAAGGAGGTCTCTGGCCCAGTCAGGAGTATTCTCGGTGGAGAGGTGGCCCTGTCAAGAGAGTGTGTAGAAACTAGGGTCCGTCGTTCCTCGGTGCTCGAAGGCCGAGAAACGATCACGGTATTCAAATCATGCGATAAAATGAAGACAAGTGTAAATAATTAATAGGAGAATTTAGTAATAATTTCACTTAATTACTAGATACATTATTGATTTTTTAATAAGGTTTATGGCAAACATGAATGTTAGGTGTGTGCAAGAGTAAGAAATCAAAGAGTATGTAAGGTTGTGCTTATGGCTTTTAAATTAATGAATTCATGTATTGACAAATAATCAATTGTTAATAGTCACGACAATGTTTAATTAGGGTTAACAGAGTTTCAATACCACATATAGTAGGGGTATAAGTGTAAATTTAAGTTCTGGCCGCAACACTGAGGTCGCAACGTAGTGGCTGTCGCGTTCAGGTCGCGACGCCAGGCCTGATCGTGTTCTGCTAAACCGGCCACTAAAGTCACCCGGCTAGGTCGCGACATGTCGACCCATCGCGTTCAGAATGTGATGGACCCCCGTGTCACTACCCCCTCTGAGATCACAACGGGTCGAGCTGTTGCGACTCCAGAAGGTGGCCCGCCCAGAAAAGGAGTTTTGCCCCTTTTCCAGGTGGGTTCCATCCCTCCATACATGACATAGTCCACTTCAAAAATCGATATAAAATCACAGAAAGCTCCAAAAATCCAAAATTAGTTTAAACGAATCTAGACACGGAGATCTTCACTGGACATGATTAATTAGAAAACAAACATGTAGAGGACATGCTTTTATTAGGTTACTTTTCAGTGACCTAAACATGCACAATCTGAATAAACGAATTAATTGGCAGTGGTCACATGAGAAAATGGGGCAAGTAGGGCATTTGAAAGGTAAAGCATGTAGTATTTATGAGATATTTACAGAACAAGGAACAAGTACATACGAGGATTGAAAGCCAACTTTATGGTTTGGGCACATGATGATGTTCAGGATTCAAGCATTTAATTCGCCCTCATGGAAGAACAAAATAGAGGAAACCAGAGGGCTTTCAAAGAGGATCATGCGGGCTACTTAGGTTTAAATTTTACGTTTTGTGCTTGAGAGATTGCCTACCTTTTCTCGTAAACAATAGATCCTAGGGTTGATGACGAAAAGAAGATGAAAACCCCACTTGTTCCAGCCTTCTCCTCCACTCTTCGTCCATAGCTCTCCTCCACACCTCCAAAGCTCTACAATCGTTCTATGGGTTGATAGGGCCGATTTGGGGGTGTTTTGTTTGGTTTAAGATTCCTTACCCATTCTAAACTCCTCCCTTCTAATAAATCCAATTTTCCTTATTATCTCCTTCTCTCTTGCATTTATCTCCTACTTTGGATGGAGGAGAGGTTAATTTCTTAGGTAAAAAGTTAGGGTAAGTTAGGACTCTTTTTAGGATAGACATGGGTCATTAAATAATTATTTTAATCCTTTACCTATTTACCACTAATTTTACTCCGAATTTAGCTTAATTACCTCACATCCCATGATGGGCTCTTCACCTTTGGGCCCAACAATCCATGTTAGGAGCATTAGTACAACATATTTCTAATTTAGCTTTAATGGGCTTTGATTTAATTCTCTTTTATTTCAATTATTCTCTCTTATCTAATTTAATTTTATTTATCATATTTATTAATTAAAATTTTATTTATTGAGATTTAAAAAATCAAGGTTGCTACATCCCCCCCCTCTTAAAAGAATTGGTCTCCAAATTCAGATGATCATAAGGGGAAGAGAGACTTACTGAATAATTTCGGATAATTATTCCGGCGCAGGTGGCTTCGGGTTCCCACGTGGTTTCTTCGACTTCATGATTTCTCCAAAGTATCTTGACCACGGGTATAGCTCGATTCCAAAGTTGTTGCATCTTCTTGTCCATATTGTCACCGACTTCTCTTCATGGGTCATATCTTTATTCAAAATGAGATCATCATAGTTGATTATGTGTGACGGTCATACACGTACTTCCTTAGCATTGATACATGAAAGACATTGTGTACTTTAGAAAACTGAGTAGGTAGTGCCAACGATCGCCACGCACACCTCGCCAACTCTACCAATACCTCAAATGGACCTATGAATCTTGGTCTCAACTTGCCTTTCATCCCAAACCTTTGAAATCCTCGGGTCGGAGATACCTTCAGCATCACATGATCCCGTTTGAAATTCTAAATCTCTTCTTCTCTTGTCTGCATAGCTTTCTGCTTGGATTGGGCTATCTTAATCCTGTCTCTGATGGTCTGTATATCCTACTGGTGTTCTGCACCATGTCTGGTCCCAGCCATTGCTGCTCACTGACTTCATTCCAACAAACTGGCGATCTACAGTTCTTCTGCCGTACAGTGCTTCAAATGGTGCCATTTAATGCTGGCCTGATAGCTGTTATTGTAGGCAAATTCTATAAGGATAGTTTTTCATTCCAGTACCCCTCAAAGTTTATGGTGCAGGCTCGTAGCATGTCTTCACAATCTGGTTTGTTCTTTCTGTCTGCCCATCTGTCTGTGGGTGGAATGCTGTGCTGAAATTGAGTTTTGTGCCTAAAGCTGTTTGAAGTCTCTTCTAGAATCTAGATGTGAATCTGGGGTCCCGATCTGAGACGATGGACACGGGGACTCCATTTAGTTTCACTATCTCCTTACATACAGGGCTGCAAGTACTTCCACACTCCATGTACTCTTAATTGCAAGGAAATGTGCGGACTTAGTCAATCGGTCCACAATAACCCAGATAGCATCAATCCACCATGAGTTCGGGTAAACCCATGATAAATCCAGCCGATACTTCCCATTTCCATTTAGGTATGTCCAGGGTCTGAGTACACCTGCAGGACGACGGTGTTCAGCTTTTATCTGTTGACATGTGAGGCAGTGCGCGGCATGCTCAGCCACCTCACGCTTCATGTTTGGCCACCAAAACGACCTTTTCATGTCTTGGTACCTTGGTTGCAACTGGTGTATGGTGTATTTAGTCTTGTGGGCTTCATCCATCAACTTCCTCGTCAATTCTTCGTTGTCAACACACCTATTCTGGCTTGGAATATATTCTCCCTCCTCGGTGATGGAGAAATCAGGTCTGTCTGCTATGGTCTCCTTTACTCGGACCAAGAATGGGTCATTGGTCTGCTGCTCTCTAATCTCGACAAAAATGTCAAGTTGAGCTCTAAGGTTAGCCACTACATCTTATCACTTCTCTTTTCAATATTTAAATCTAGACTGGCGAATTGCTCTAGTAATTGTATCTCGCTCATGACTAAACAGGATAATGAAGCTACTGGCTTCCTGCTAAGTGCATCAGCTACTGAATTACCTTTGCCTAGGTGGTATTGAATATTGAAATCAAAGTCCTTCAGATATTCCAGCCTCTCCTTTGTCGCATATTGAGCTCCTTCTGAGAAAATAGATACTTCAGACTCTTGTGGTCGAAGTAGACATAAATTGCTCTCTATATAGGTAATGCCTCCATATCTTGAGTGCAAATACCACTGTAGCCATTCTTAGGTCATGGACAGGATAATTAACTTTGTGAGGCTTCAACTGTCTTGATGAATATGCTATTACTTTCTCATTCTGCATTAACACACAGCCCTAGACCGATTCCAGATGCATCAGTGTAGATGAGAATCCTTGCCCTCGACTGGCAACGCGAGGATAGGTGCAGAGGTCAAGATTGCTTCAGGGTCTGAAAGCTTTCTCACATTCTTTGCTCCAGACATAAGGGTTCTCTTTTGAGTAAGGCGAGTAAGAGGTACAGCTATCTTGGAGAAGTCTTTTAAAACCGTCTGTAGTATCCAGCCAGTCCAAGAAAACTTCTAATCTCTATGATGTTGGTCGGTCTTTCCCAGTTGAGTACAGCTTCTACCTTGGAAGGATCGATAGCTATACTCCTTGGATATGACATGCCCTAGAAATGACACCTCCTCGAGCCAGAATTCACACTTGCTCAATTTGGCGTAGAGTTTGTTGTCCCTTAAGATCTGTAGACGATCCTCAGATGCTCCTCATGCTCTTCCTTGGTCTTGGAGTATATGAGATATCATCAATAAATACCACGACGAATTTTCGAGGTAGGGCCGATATATGTGTTTCATCAATTGCATAAAAGCTGCAGGAGCATTGGTTAGTCCGAAAGGCATGACTAATTCGTAATATCGTACCTGCTCCTGAAAGCTGTCTTGTAGATATCTGCATCTTTAATCCTCAATTGATGATATCCCGATCTAAAGTCAATCTTAGAGAAATATATTCAGCTCCTGAGATTTGATCAAACAATTCGTCGACACGAGGCAGAGGGTATTTGTTCTTGATAGTCAGATGATTCAGTTGCCTGTAGTCGATACATAATCTCAATGATCTGTCCTCTTCTTGACGAACAATATTGGTGTGCTCCCCAGGAGAAGTACTTGGCTGATAATCCCTTTTCCAGCAACTCCATAATTGCTCCTTTAACTCTTTCAGTTCGAAGGGGACATTCTATATGGCTGATGTGACCTTTGCAGCTCCTTGTTAGATCAATTGAGAAGTTTACATCTCTCCCAGGTGGAATGCCTGGCAACTCATCGGGAACACATCGGGGTATTCTTGTACTATGTGTATGTCTGATATCTTGGATGCTTTCTTTTCGACCACTATTGCGGCAAGAATGCCCACAGCCTTTTCTTATCAAGTTCTGTGCTTTTATAGCAAGACGAGAGACCAGTGCCTCTTGTGTCTATGTCCTGTGAAGGTCAATTAGGGAATTCACTAATAGATCTTCCCTCTTCTACAATCCACGATAGCCCCATACGTGGACAGCCAATCAGCTCCCAGATAACATCGTAGCCCTCCAGGGCAATACAAATCAAGTCAGCTCTAAGATTGAGTTCACCAATCCTTACATCACTAATGGAAAATATTTGTAGTTGAGCTTTCTCCCCAAGGTGTGTTACAGGTAATTCAAATTCCAAGGATGCAGGTTTTTTCATTTAATGTATAGCAAACGCTTATGATAGGACGAGTGTGGTGCGCGCCAATATCAAACAAAACAAATGCGATTGAGAAAAGACTGATAGAGTACCTTCGACGACTCCACCCTCCTCGTGGTCTCAACTTCTTGCAGGGCCTGCAATCGGCCAGGCTTCTTCTGCCCCATCGGATGCTTTCTCATTCTCTTTAAGCAAGGGGCACTCAGGAATACGATGGTCTCGACTCTCCCGCAATGTAGGCATGCACCTGCCTTCCTCTAGCATTCTTCTGCTGCCGTTGACCTAGCTTGTCACAATGCTTACATCTTGGTTTGTTGTTGGGGCATTGGGTGGAAGACTTGGGCTTCCGCTCTTGGCTTGGCCCGTTGGTGATACTTAACTGCCTTTTCTTGTCGTTGGTGGGCTTGCTTGGTGCTCCTGAGGTCTGCTCCTTCTTGACATCCTGCCCTTGATGTGATCAGTGAGATCGATCGCATCCTCTTCAGTGTGCTTCCCGACCATCTCTGATAAGTCTGGATGTCCAGAGGTGCAAGTTGAGTGATGTATGCGGGCCTGAGCCATTACGAAGCATTTCGCCTCATTCTTTTTGTGCCGACTAGATGATTGGCATATCGTGCCGACCGAGAGAACTGACCTCATACTCCAGCAACTGTAAGGTTCCTTTGTTTCAATGCAACAAACTCGATGCCCTCCTCTCTTGGGACCCTTTCGAAAAAGTATTTGGAGTTGAAATACTCCTTAAACTCATTCCATGTAAATTGTGTGTCTGCCCTTGTGGCTTCAATAGATTCCCACCACTCACGGGCGTCACGCTCAAGCTGAAGGTTGCAAAAAGTACTTTGTCCCATCCGTGCATTGCATTACGTGGAAAACACGTTCAATCTCCTTCAGCCAATTCTCAGCCTCATCGGGATCATTGGCCCCACTGAAACGAGGCGGATTCAGATTGCGGAAAGTTTCTGTGTAGTTCTCCAGCTCCTCGGTTATTATTTATTATTATTAACTCCAGCAGCCTGTAGCAACGCCTGAGTAAGCTGCTAATGGTGTGCTGCATATCACGGAGTTGTGCACGCTTTGTTGCCATTGCTGGTGTTTAAGTTCTTCAAAGAAATTCTTATTGTAAGTCATTAAGGTTGCACTTAGTTTGTGCATGTGAGAGTTTATTTCACCTTATTACCCTTGGTTCTACCCATCTCACATAGGTATGGAAGTTGACTCTAAATCAAGGCAGGTCAAACCTAGATCATCTTATACTTAAGAATAACCTGGGCTCTGATACCACAAAACTGTAACGTCCCGACGCGAAATATCGGAGCGATATTACAATTACTAAATAGTACAGAGCGAAAGATAATGTCAAACCATTGCACAATTGGAATAATACCACATAAAATCCAACTTCATTAATAATTCATCAATAACTATTACATCCCTTGATCAGAGCCAAACTATGGCATCGAGTACTTTATTCAATCCAAACTATTACTAACGGCTAACTACTGACTGACTCATAATTATACCAACTAACTACTAAGCAGTGATTGCTGAAATGGTCCACTCTGGACATCATCTTCGTTCCCATCCTCGTACGTGTGGTAATCGCCATCCGACTCCCCTGAACACAGGAATAAATATTCAGGATGATCGAATAACGCCAGTAGGACTTACTATCTCATGAGAACAAGCATGCTTTAAAGATTAATGTCCTTAAAAGGCAGGGTACTAGAGAGAATAGTCATGCAAGTATAGTAAACGATGTGCAAGAGAATACTAGCACTTGTACAGGGAAATAGCACACAAGATGATAAATGGAATGGCCATGTAACGATAATAGCATGTACGATAGCACTTGTATAGCACTTGAATGATTGCACTTGTATTGATAGCACTTTGATTGTCATAGATTAATCTTGATAGTATAATAGCACTGAGTTCATACCATACACACCCTTGATCATTTTACTCCCATGGGCACTGGCACTTTTCGGGCGCTCTCCCCAGGACCAGATCGGCCCTATTGCGCTGGCATAAGTCATTTTCTTATCTTAGACAATCACACAAATGACCAAGAGAGTAACCAAGAATAGATGAGAGTAATAGACGAATAGATTAGAGTATAGAGTGAAAGTGAACAGATGAGAGTAACGAGATAGTAGATGAGATAGGGTATATTCGTAAAACATGTTAAACTCAATAGTAACAGTTGCACAACACTAGGTCGGGTACCGGTAGTCTGGTAAAGTCACCACCGCCCACTAGCCGTGCTATGAACACCGGCCAGATGGTCTGGCATGATCACAAGGTAAGAAGGATACACACTAAGGCCATGGATCGTGTTGATCCCTAAGGGTGTAATGGGTTTTAAGGGTACAACTAGCTCGTCGGCTAAGGACGTGCGCCAAAGCCAAGAAGACTTACGGAGGCCTTGACAAGGAGTCCCTGGCCCAATCGGGAGTATTCCCGGTGGAGAGGTGGTCCATGCCAAGAGAGTGTGTAGAAACTAGGGTCGTGCCTCGAGTGCTCGAAGGCCGAGGGAAACGAAGACAAGTGTAAATAATTAAATAGGGGAATTTAGTAATTAATTTCACTTATTAACAGATACATTATTGAGTAGTTTAATAAGATTTAATGGCAAACATGAATGTTAGGTGTGTGCAAGAGTAAGAAATCAAGAGAGCATGTAAGGTTGTGCTCATGGCTTTTAAATTAATGATTTCATGTATTGACACATAATCAGTCGTTAATAGTCATGATAGTGTTTATGGGTTAACAGAGTTTAAATACCACATATAGTAGGGGTATAATGTAATTTAAGTTCTGACTGCAACACTGAGGTGCGACGTAGGTGGCTGTCGCGTTCAGGTCGCACGCCAGGCCGTCGCGTTCTGCTGAACCGGCCACTAGGGTCAACCCGGGCAGGTCGCGACATGTCGACCCGTTGCGTTCAGAATGGACGGCCCCCCGTGCGCGACCCCCTCTGAGATCACTACGGTCGAGCCGTCGTGACTCCAGAAGGTTGCCCGAGCCCAGAAAAGGAGTTTTTTCCCCCTTTTCAGGTGGGTTCCATCCCTCCATACATGACATAGTCCACTTCAAAATCATATAAATCACAGAAAGATCTAAAATCACAAAATTAGTTTTAAACGAATCTAGACACGAGATCTATCACTGGGCATGATTAATTAGAAAACAAACATGTAGAGGACATGCTTTTATTAGGTTACTTTTCGGTGACCTAAATATGCACAGTCTTGAATAAACAAATTAATTGACAGTGGTCACATGATGCAAATTGGGGCAAGTAGGGGCGTTTGAAAGGTAAGAGCATGTAGTTTTTATGAGAATATTTACAGGACAAGGGAACGAGTACATGCGAGGATTGAAAGCCAACTTTAGGGTTCGGGCACATGATGATGTTCAGGATTCAAGCATTTAATTTGCCCTCATGGAAGAACGAAATAGAGCAAAACCAGAGGGCTTTCAAAGAGGATCATGCGGGCTACTTAGGGTTAAAATTTCACATTTTGTGCTTGAGAGATTGCCTATCTTTTCTCGTGAATAATAGATCCTAGGGTTGATGACAAAAAGAAGATGAAAACCCCACTTGTTCCAGCCTTCTCCTCCAAGTTCCTTCGTCCACAGCTCTCCTCCACGACCTCCAAAGCTCCAGTAATCGTTCTATGGGTTGATAGGGCCGATTTGGGGGTGTTTTGTTTGGTTTAAGAGTCCTTATCCATTCTAAACTCCTCCCTTCTAATAAATCCGAATTTTCCTTATTTATCTCCTTCTCTCTTGCATTTATCTCCTACTTTGGATGAAGGAGAGGTTAATTTCATGGGTAAAGGGTTAGGGTAAGGTTAGGACTCTTTTTAGGATAGATTTGGGTCATTAATAATTATTTTAATCCTTTACCTATTTACCACTATTTTTACTCTCCGAATTTAGCTTAATTACCTCCCATCCCATGATGGGCTCTTCACCTTTGGGCCTACAATCAAGTTAGGACCATTAGTACAACCCATTGCTAATTTAGCTTAATGGGCTTTGATTTAATTCTCTTTTATTTCAATTATTCTCTCTTTAATCTAATTTTATTTTATTTATCACATTTATTAATTAAATTTTTTATTTTATTTGGGATTTAAAAAATCAAGGTTGCTACAGCTCTCTTGTCAAGTACATGTCATAGAAAAATCGATCTACATCGATATTATGATCGTCTTTGTTCCATGAGTACTGCATGATAGTATCTTTCATGATAAAATGTTAATTTACTTAAAGTATGCCCACATCACGAGATATAAATTCTACTAGGCATTAACTTATACTATTGTTTTACCATTTTTCATGTGATGAAGAATTGGAAATTGGAACTGAAGAGGATGGGCTCGAGTGAAGAGAGTCCCCATGAGTCTGTCTTAGATTGTGCTTAGGCAACAATGGAGTCTGTATTAGCTTAGTTCATTTGATGGAGTCAAATGTAATTTTACTTTTCAATAATGGGCCCTATGTTTTGGCTCTAAGGTAGAGGTTGTAATTTGACATTGGAAATTTAATGGAATAAAAAGTTGTTATTTCAATTCATACCAATAATGTCTCATCTCTCTTTTTTATTTAGTTCCACTCTGATTTACTCGACTACGTGATTCGTATGTGATCATTAAGCACCCGGTTCATTCCTCTATAAATTGGGGGCATGACATGTTGTCTCCTGTGGACGGCTTCTAGGAAGGGGGAGCGCACCGCCGGTGGCTCTTCCCCCCACCCGCCCCTTTCTCTTCCTCCCTGCCATCTCGATTGTGCCTTCTCTGAGTTGTTCTTCTATGTTCCTTCTTGCCTCTTTGAATCTATATCTCGATCCTAGTTTTGATCTTCCTCTCCTAGTGTTGCCTTCCACCTTCCTCCTCCCCTACTTTGTGTCATCCCGAACACCATCTAGTCGTCCATCGCACCGCCCCCCTACTATAGACTTCCCCACATATCCCTCTCATTGTCTCCCACCTTTTGCTTTCCATCGTTCCCCCGCGTACTCCATCATCCCATTGGTCTTAGTCAAGTCCCATCCCCCTATTTTCAATGCAAGCCACCCTCTGTTCTTCCTTATTCCATCCCTCCACATCTATCCTTATTTTTCCTCTATATAACCTTCATCTAGCTTCTATGGCATATCTACAATTTTATTTTTTTAGATTTATATGTATCTCTCAAGTCTTCAGCTATTTTTTGAGATTTTGGAGCACCTGTTTCAAGTTCTGTTGCTCAAGCCGTTCAATCTTGGATGACCCTAACTTGTGGGTTTAGAGGTCATAGATCAGTTTGTGTACTGAAGATACTCAGCACATCAATGGATGTGCTTCATCCAAACTATTTTTTCTTTTCAACTGCAAATGTGAAGTGCAGACATTCTCCTTCCGAGAAAGCATTAGCAAGATCTTAAGGGTCAATAAACACTGCATAAATAAGGAACATATGAGACATGTGAGATTGAAAATACTCTATATATACTTAAAATATTAAATGTGCCACCTCTAAGGTACAAATCAGTAGTGGGCACATTTATGAGGTGCAGAACATCTAGACTAAGGAAACCTTAAATGACCTAAATACATTATGGGAACTCGAGTTCCCATTAGATTTGGGATTTCGAAGAGTCAGTCTTAAAGAGGTGTTGTGCTCAAAACTTTGGCATGAACTTTGGGAACCCAAAAAGGCAGGATCTGACAGCCCTAGCCTTACAAATACTATCCTAACACCCCTTTGACGAATCCCTGACATTCCCTATGTTGCTAGGAAGAACTTCTTGAAGCACTTGGAGGCGAGGAACAACCAAGAGCTTGGATTTGTGGAGTCCTTCCTCTTCTTCCCTCTACTTCGGCTTGTAGAAATCAATGGCTTGAAAATAACCCAAGGTAGATGTTCTCGAGCTCAACATAATATAACAAATCTCATCTGAAAGTCTTTTAAATCTGCCATCGTTTGTTCTGTTTTGCCCAACCCTCGATATGTAGAAAATTTTAAGATTTCTGATGGAAACCTAGCTGTAGTGGATCTACTTGGTTTCCATCTCCAGCTGTTCTCAAATTATATTCCCTTTCATTTGTGGCCGTTGGATCTTGAATCAATGCTTTTGCATGAAGACTACCTTCCATTGAGATGTCGTCATCATGTTTAACATCAACTTGAAACTCTTCCTTATGTGTCTTTTTTACCGAGTGTCTTGGATGAACAGAATCAGGCAAAACCACCATTGGAGCAAGTTCTTCAGCTTTAGCACTCTGATATTCAGCATGTTCCTCTTCAGCCATTGAACGAAGGGTTATTCCTGCATCTTTTGTTACAGTTCTTTGAGAATCGTTAAAATATCCATGAATTGTTGAGCGGTGGTGTACGTGTGTGAATATACATAAGGCGGTGAAATGTGAAAATTATTTAAATGACGAAGTTGGTCATTTATAGCATTTCTCAACGTACACAAATAAACAAATTAGACAATAAATTTAACAGTAGTTTTATCGTTTTGTGTGTATACAATAACAATTAAAAGATTTTGCATAATATATGCATGGGTATAACAAGTCACCTAATACCTTTCTGCTACAAATTAAAATACAACAATGTGACTAGACAATAGTCCATGTGGCACCCCTCACATGAGTAGTGATAAAGTGGCAATCCAATTGTTGGATGCCACATGGGCTTGTTGCCTAATCACATTGCACTTAAAGTGTAATGTGAAAGTACAGTAAGCCTTTCTCTTTGTCACATTGCACTTAAAGTGTAATGTGAAAGTGCAGTAAGCCTTTCTCTTCCAAAGAGAAGGCTTACTGCACTTTCACATTACACTTTAAGTGCAATGTGACTAGACAATAGTCTATATGGCACCTCTCACATGAGGAGTGATAAAGTGGCAATCCAATTGTTGGATGCCATATGGGCTTGTTGTCTAGTCACATTACACATAAAGTGTAATGTAAAAGTGCAGTAAGCCTTTCTCTTTCCAAAGAGAAAGGCTTATTGCACTTGTACATTGCACTTAAAGTACAATGTGACTAGGCAATAGTCCATGTGACACCCCTCACATGAGGAGTGATAAAGTGGCAATCCAATTGTTGGATGCCACATGGGCTTGTTACCTATTCATATTGCACTTAAAGTGTAATGTGAAAGTGCACTAAACCTTTCTCTTTTCCAAATGGAAGCGCACAAGCTGCGTATATAGCTAAGAGAAAGTCTTATTGCATTTGCACATTGACTAGGCAACAAGCCATGTGGCATCTAACAATTAGATTGTCACTTTATCACTCTTCATGTGAGGGGTGCCATATGGACTATTGCCTAATCACATTATACTTAAAGTGCAATGTGTAAGTGTAATAAATCTTTCTCATGTAGCTAATCATTTCGCATGTAACCCAGTTCAATGAGTCACTCGAGGGGTTCAAGGATCACATCACCACGCAGCTAGAGGCATTCTACTATCACGTACGGGAGGTGTCAAGGATCACATCACCACGCAGATAGAGACAAATAGTTTCATTGTGCACTCATTTGGTCTAGAACAATATATATAGATGTAGAATAATGTCGCCTAGTAAATTTCTGAACATGTTTTCCAATAAGAACTAAGGAATTACTGGACTGTTTGGCTGTGACAATTAGAAAAAAAAATTCTGAGTTCAACTATTTCTGATTGAGACTTAAATCCAGGTGGTAGAAATGGAAAAACAAAACGAAATATAGGTCAACAGGCGCTAAAGAACAGCAACACATTATGCAAGGCTACAAGTAATTAAATAGAAAATGAAGGAGAGATCAGCACAATCTTGGAAGACTTGCAAGCATATAAACTTCTCAATCGTTGGTCCTCTGACTTGTCATAGATGCAGAACAAAAATATCTGTAGGTACTTCTACAGAGCATCGTAAACATCTAACACATTAAATAAGGGCAGGTACGCGTGTTATGCATTAATTACTCAATCTTTTGGGTCACCATGTGATGTTAATTAACATCTAACACATTAAATAAGGGCAGGTACGTGTTATGTATTACTCAATCTTTTGGGTCACCATGTGATGTTAACATCTTGCACCTTATCCCGTCTGTCTCCTCCCATCTCCAGGTCTCCAATTTTTTGGGCTCTGCTTGAGATTCCTGAAAGATTTATAGAGATGTGATGCACACCAGCTTGTTTAATCAAGTCTAAAAACTTTTGAGATGTATATTACATCTCAGGTACGTACGTGGTTTCAAGGTTGAGTAATACTATATTTTCGGTTAACCGGGAACATAGTATGATGTGGAGGGATCGTGTCCCTCCACAACGCGTCATGTAGAGGGGTGTAGCTCTAGATGTATTTAATGTACTATTTATTATTTTTAACTCTCAAATAATACATATAAATACTCATTTAGTGTTAGGGGTGGCAATGGGCCGGACCTGGACTGGGCCCGTGTTGATCCAGGTCCAGCCCGGTCTCTAATCATTCGGCCCAAGCCTGGCCCGGCCTGGGACGAGGCCCGATTTTTTGAAGCCCGGCCCGGCCCGAGAAAATTAGGTAAGGCCTGGCCCAAGCCCGGCCTGGCCTGATTTTATTTTTTAAAAGATTTTTTTACTGGTTTTTATTTATTTTTATAATAAAATTAGTGTTCATTTAATCAAAAGAGCATAAAATAAATATTAGACTAATCTAGATAAACTTATTTTTAGTTGTTACAAATATGAAATAAATGTTAAATCATTAAATATAGTTCCACAACACAATTTTCAATCTAAAATTTTAGAATATTAGAATTATCGATGTGTTACTTATTTTTTTTAAAAAAATACAGAGCCATCGGGCCGCTCCGACCGGCCGAGCCAAGCCCGAGCCCGGCCCAATCTTACTCTGGGCCGGGCCAGACCGGCCGGGCTCAAAATTAAAAAAATATTAAATTATCCGGCCCAAGCCCGTGTAAAATCGGGCCGGGCCACTGGGCCTTCGGGCCGGCTCGGCCCAATTGACACCCATATTTAGTGTACACAAATAGCACAATAATATATATTGTTAGTGCACACAGATAACATATTTATGTGTATTAATATGAGTATTTGTGTGTACTAAATAGATATTTATATATATATATATATTGTTTGAGAGTTAAAAAAAAAACAAACGGTACATTAAAATGCACCGAGGCCACGCCCTTCTACATGGCTATAGAGGGGCACAGCTCCTTCACATCATGCTATGTTCTTGGCTAATCGAGAGCATATCATTTCTCTTTCAAGATTAGATAGATTTTGAATAGAGGAGAGAGAGAGAGAGGGGAGAGAGATCAGCCACCACATCTAAGGAATCTCTTCACAGCTGGAAGAAGCTATTAACGGTGACTGGTGCTATTAATTAATGGGACCAGAGCTCCCACATGCAGGCACGGTCCTGATCAGCTTTGGTTAAGAACACACCTGCACCTTACGCCCTGCCCCCTGGTCCACGCCATGTGGATCTCCAATGCTGCTTGCACGCCCAGGACCAATCCGAAGATCAAAAAATGAAGTAATCTAGGTCCTAAGATTAATGGAGAACCACAAAA
>CM024756.1:55574316-55682732 GCA_014218235.1 Colocasia esculenta
TTAATTGTTCACTTTCAGTTTAATGATTAGTATTACACATCTTATTTTAATGTATTTGTTTAGTATTGCACATGTTTATATGTAATTCATGTACATGTATGTATGAATTTGGTTTATTATTGCACTTGTTCACATGTATGATTTTGTTATCATATTCCTTCATATTTATTTGGGTTTTAAATTTGATCTATGCTGTATAGCATTTTTCACTGCACACACCTCACGAGAGCGTGTTAAGCCCATGTCAATGAACCTTCCCGTTCAAGACTTTGAGATTGATGTGCACGAGTCTTATTTTCAATGATGAGAACGTGTATATCTAACTCAAGTCTTGAATTGTCCCGTTTGGACAGTCTGTGAATGTTTGATCGTAGTTGGGTGGTCATTTATTATGTGTTTGTATTATTTGTTGAAAATTTCGGGTGCGTTTACTCACTCCTCTCTGATATACCTTTATTGATTTAGAATATTTTCTTAACCACTTATTAGTAAGTGTTTAAGAAAATATCTTAATCAATAAATATTTTTGGTATATCGGAGAGGTGTGGGGAGATGCTACCGAAATTTTCAGCAAATAATACAAACACATAGTAAATGGTCATCTGAGTGCGATCAAATATTCACAGATGGGTAAAAAGTGATAATCTAAATAATATATCCTACCTATTCATTTTGACTTACTCGAACGATGTGAGGGTGTGTTGGATTTTAACTTGTGACATGACATTTAATCTGTGTAGGAAAAATGTCTTATGAGAATCGGTCATGGATGTACCGTGGAATAGTGAATGGAGTTGTGACTGAGGAGTTTAAAGATAGTTGACAGTTTTATTCAGTTTGCATTGAGTAATTCATCAGTAGCAGTTGATCCAGGGGTAACATCCGATGTCCGTGTTCGGCTTGTAAGAACAGAAAGTGGATATCAACATGGGATGTGTAGCATCATCTGTATACGAGAGGATTTGTTGGCCATTATGAGTTATGGTCGTGTCATGGTGAGTTGAATATTCAGTCGTCTGCACCAGCTAATTACTTTGCCTCCACAAGTACGTACGTAGACATGGTTGTCGATGTTGCTGGTCCGGAGTTCAATATTCATGAAGATCAAACAAATGAAGAAGTGCCGAATGATACAGCTCAGAGATTTTATCAGTTACCTCGAGATGCTGATGAGCCATTATGGGATGGTTGTGAGAAGCATACACGGTTGTCTGCAGTGTCGCAGCTATTGAATTTGAAATCTGAATTTCATATGAGCGAGAGTTGTTTTGACCGGCTTCTCTTACTGGTCAAGAGCATGCTTCCTAATCAGAGAGGTTACCTGCTGACTTTTACCGTGCGAAGAAGATGGTGAATGATTTGGGGCTTGGTTTTATGAAAATTGATGCATGTCCGAATCACTGTATGCTGTACTACAAAGAGGATGCAGATAAGACATCATGCTGTATTTGTAAGCATGATAGGTTCAAGCCCAAGAGAGGGGACAAGTCAAAGCAGAAGGATGTTCCGTATAAGTCATTGGGTACTTCCTATCACACCCAGATTGCAGCGATTGTTCATGTCCTCGAGGACAGCTGGACATATGACTTGGCATGCGGAAAGAGTCTGTCGCGACGAAGGTGAAATGAGTCATCCTGCCGATGGTGAAGCTTGGGCTCATTTTAGCCGTACTCATCCTTACTTCTCAAGGGATCCACGCAACGTACGGCTTGGTTTATGCACAGATGGTTTCAATCCTTTCGGAGGCTCGGTGGCATCTTACTCATGTTGGCCAGTATTCCTAACACCGTATAACCTTCCGCCAGGCATGTGCATGAAGCGTGAGAATCTGTTCCTTTCATTGCTGATTCCGGTCCAAAAAGTCCAGGAAAGATATATACATATATCTCAGACCGTTGATGATGAGATGAAATTGTTATGGTCAGATGGTGTGCAGTCTTATGATGCATCCAGAAAACAGAATTTCAATCTGAAGGCTGCATTAATGTGGACAATAAGTGACTTTCCAGCCTACGGCATGTTATCTGGCTAGAGCACACATGGAGGTTGCATGTCCTTATTGCATGGAGGATTCTAAATCATTTGTGTTGAAATCTGGGGGAAAATCTTGTTGGTTCGATTGTCATCGGCGGTTTCTACCCAGTGACCATCCTTTCCGAAAGCAAAAGGATTCTTTTATGAAAAATACAATTGTGATGGAGGAGGTAGATATGGAACGGGTGTCTGGTGGAAACATGGCGAGGCGGGTCCAGAACTTACCGACTGTAACACAACTGGCTGGTAGTACCCGACAATCCCTGGCTTTGGGAAGAATCACAATTGGGTGAAGCAAAGCATTTTTGGGAATTATCTTATTGGTCAACACTTTTGATACGTCATAACCTAGACGTCATGCATATAGAGAAGAATGTTTTGATAATGTGTTCAACACAGTTATGGACGTCAAAGGCAAAACGAAGGATAACGTCAAGGCACGTTTCGATTTGAAAGTACTTTGCAAACGTCCAGAACTAGAGCTACAGCATGTTCAAGGAAAAGTGGTGCAACCTAAAGGCATATGAGTTTGGGGCCAGACAGATTAAGGAAGTGTTGCAATGGTTTAAAGCATTGAGATTTCCGGCTGGATATGTCTCGAATATTGCACGTTGTGTAAATGTCAACGAGGGAAAAATATACGTAATGAAGAGTCATGACTGCCATGTTTTCATGCAAGACTGATGCCTCTTGCTTTTCGTGAGTTGTTACCAAAACAAATATGGGGAGCAATGACTGAGCTGAGTCAATTCTTAAGGATTTTATCTGCATCAGAACTCAAAATTCATGACTTGCAAAATATGGAGCAAAATATAATTCAGACAGTCTGCAAATTAGAGAAGATATTTCCTCCAGCATTCTTTGATTCAATGGAGCACCTGATCATGAATGCGAAGAACTAGACCCTTACATTCAGTAAGCTCTCCACGCTTATTCATCATCATTTGTGTGCATTGCTGCAGAACCTAACGGTTGGTGACATTTACATTGCAGAGAGTTTGACTCGGTCATATTGCGACGGAATCCACGTCTAACTGACGTGCAGGTTGAAAAGAACGAGAGAAGTCTTTTCCTACTGGTTAAGATCTCGAGTATGAGTCTAATTATTTGAAACATAAGTGTTTGTTTTTATGCAGACTGAGTGAAGTCAATTATTCAATGTTTGTCTATTTATCTCATAATAGGTTGAACAAGGCTTCATTCCCGATTCAAGAGTACAACAGATCAGTTTTGGCCCCTCGAAGATTGTACGTGTCTATCCAGGCTACATTGTGAATGGATACAGATTTCACACGAGAGATTATGGACGGAATAAGTCTACGATGAACAGCGGCGTATGTGTGAAGGGAAGTGCCTACAATGAAAATGAAATTGACTATTATGGCATTCTCGAAGAAGTCATTGAACTGCAATTTTTGGGACAAGACAACAATGTATTTCTGTTCAAGTGTCATTGGTTTGATCCGACATCTATTCGTCATGACACAACATATGGATTAATCGATGTGAAGCATAAGTCCAATTGAGTACATATGAGCCATTCATCCTGGCGGCACAAGCCCAACAAGTTTATTATTCAAATTATACATCCCTCAAATTAAGAGATTGGTGGGCTGCATGTAGAGTGAAATCAAGACTATTCCCTGAGTATGAGCTTCTCCCGACTGATGATGAGCTCGAAGGTGTTAATGACAACTTTTTCCAATCAGATCGGAGTGACGCACGAGAGTTGGTAGCTTCTACGCAGTACAATGTTCATGATATAAATGAAACAATTTGCTTACATAAGGATAACGAACAAGAGAAGTTGACCCAAATGTCGCTGAGCGGGAGGTGGAGTCTGATGTGGAGGAAGACTCCCAGGATGATGAGGATGAATTCCAGGATGATGATGAAGATGATGCTGAATTAAACATGTCTTCAGCATCTGATGATGAATATAGATAATACACTGCATATTTTGTAAGAAATTGGTGTTGTTGTTATTACATGTTCATAATAAATTGCTACTTCAAATTGAGTGCTGATGACTTGCTATATCTTTATTTGTATCAATAGAGATATGGTACGTGGAGGACGCAGTCAGACGGTTGCCACGTCCATTGGCAGAGGGTCTGCAACCCCGTCCACGACAGGTATATGTATGTGTAAACACAATATTCTAGAATTTATTGTTCATATTAAATGCATGAGAACTAACGTACATACAAGAAAGCAGGGACTGCCTCCCCGTCCACGTCTGCCTCCAGGTCTGCGCCGGTCATTCCAGCGACAGGTATATGCATATGTACACAAAAAACCATATGGGTATTATTGTTTATATTGATTTCACGAGAACTAACGTACATACAATTTTGCAGGGACTACCTCCCCATCCACGTCTGCGTCCAGGTCCGCGCCGGTCATTCCAGCGACAGGTATATGCATTTGTACTAAAAAATGGATATTATTTACGTATATTAAATTAACGAGATCTAACGTACATACAATTTTGCAGGGACTGCCTCCCCGTCCACGCCCGTCGTCCCAGCGACAGGTAAATTTCTATATTGTTGTTTATTTGAAATTCATAATTTCTAATGTGTATGAAATTTTGCAGGGACCGCCTCCCTGCCGACCATCCGAGCAGTGCCACCTTCGTCTTCTTCCTCACCACAAGGTAAACGTATGTTTCAATAGATTAGTATGTTTGGTCTCTTGCAATTTATACAATAATAGTGTACTAAATTGTTTTCAACAGAGGTGGAGAGCCAGCATCCAGCAGCTGAGGAGGGGCCTCAGCTACCGGGACGACAACCATGCTGGATCTCAGGGTAAAGTTCATCATCTCAGTGTTACCGTATTTGTTATTTAGGATATACATTTCATGTAGAAAATTAATGTGGAATTGCATGGAAGATAGATCCCAGTCCTGCTTCCCGCTATATTACGACGCTGGTCCACGCACATATTCCAGGACCAGTGGATGCATGGAGAGACTTCCTGGTGCCAGTCCGGATTTATTATTTGACATGTTTACGGTATTTTTATTTTTTAGAAGAGTTGAAGTCATTTATTCAATTATTATTAATTTGGGTTTATTGCAGAACGTTGATTAATTTTATTTCTTTACAGCGGAGGTTCGCGTTCACGAGACCCGAGGATCTCCCTCGAGCTCGAGCCGTCTGGGAGATTACGGCCCAGACTAATTTAAGAAAGTCGATGTGGGAGGTACGGGACAAGGCAATGAAGACCACAGGCAACCGGGATCCTATGGCTTGGCTGGATTACGGCCCTGTTTGGCTGCGGAGGGACTATTAGGAGTCCCTTTGCGAGCATTGGGCTGCTGGACCATGGCAGCAGTGGTCACAGGCGGCAATACGCAACAGAGCAACTCAACCGGAGAAGAATGTGCATACTAGTGGGTCCGTATCTTATGCGACCCACAGTCAAAAATTGGAAAGTATTTTATTGTTCGATTCATATATACATATGGATTATTATTGAGAAACTAACTAATTTTGTTGAATTTTAAGCATCACGACCTGGAGCGTGCCCCTACTTTCCGCGAGTTATTTGACCGGACTCATAAGCGGAAGGGGACGGATGACTATGTTACCGAGAGTGCCCGCACGATTGCTGTAAGTCAAGCTTTAAATTATGAATTCAATTATGATATTAAAGTAATTTGTTTTCAATAATTTAATTTTAAATTATTTTACAGGAGACGTACGACAGGACGATGGCGGAGCGCTATGCAGAGGGCACTCCCCAGCCAGATTTGGATGCGGACGCTTGGGTCGAGGCAGCGGGAGTGCCGAGGAAGGGTCGAGTGTACGGCTTTGGGGACAGCCTGGATACTCATCGAGTGTTGTCCTCATATGCCAGTTCGATCGCTCCCCCGGCACACGCGAGTTCATCTTCTGCGCCGCCCGTCAGTGGTGTAGAGGACATTAGAGGCATCATTCGGGAGGAGCTACGTGCAGAGCTACAGACGCAGCGGGTAGAGCTACAGACGCAGTTCAGGGATATGGTTCAGCAGTTCATCTCAATAATGCAGGGAGTACGCCCCACACAGCCAGCAGCTCAAGTCAGTATTAGTATTAATTTCATATACTTAGGATTGGGTCGGGCGTTCAATTGACGGATCTAAAAAACAACAAATTACATATAAAGGGTTAAAACACACAACCGGGGGTCCAAAATCCCAAATAGGGATCTGATCGACGTGCCGTTTTCTCCCACACGACCGGGTGGGTTAACGTGACGTGTGCGAACTGACGGATTCCAATTTGGATTCCCGGATTGGGTCGGGCGTTCAATTGACGGAGCTAAAAAACAACAAATTACATATAAAGGGTTAAAACACACAACCCGGGGGTCCAAAATCCCAAATAGGGATCTGATCGGCGTGCCGTTTTCTCCACACGACCGGGTGGGTTAACGTGACGTGTGCGAACTGACGGATTCTAATTTGGATTCCCGGATTGGGTCGGGCGTTCAATTGACGGATCTAAAAAACAACAAATTACATATAAAGGGTTAAAACACACAACCCAGGGGTCTAAAATCCCAAATAGGGATCTGATCGGCGTGCCGTTTTCTCTCACACGACGGGTGAGTTAACGTGACGTGTGCGAACTGACGGATTCCAATTTGGATTCCCGGATTGGGTCGGGCGTTGAATTGACGGATTTAAAAAATAACAAATTACATATAAAGGGTTAAAAAACACAACCCGGGGGTCCAAAATCCCAAATAGGGATCTGATCGGCGTGCCGTTTTCTTCCACACGACCGGGTGGGTTAACGTGACGTGTGCGAACTGACGGATTCCAATTTGGATTCAATTGACGGATCTAAAAAACAACAAATTATATATAAAGGGTTACAACACACAACCCGGGGGTCCAAAATCCCAAATAGGGATCTGATCGGCGTGCTGTTTTCTTCCACACCACCGAGTGGGTTAACGTGACGTGTACGAACTGATGGATTCCAATTTGGATTCCCGGATTGGGTCGGGTGTTCAATTGACGGATCTAAAAAATAACAAATTACATATAAAGAGCTAAAACCAACAACCCGGGGGTCCAAAATCCCAAATAGGGATCCGATCGGCGTGCCGTTTTCTCCCACACGACCGGGTGGGTTAACGTGACTTGTGCGAACTGACGGATTCGAATTTGGATTCCCGGATTGGGTCGGGCGTTCAATTGACGGATCTAAAAAATAATCAAGTACATATAGATCTAAAAATAGTATCTAATTAAATTTGAAAAATAATCACATATTTTAAATTAATTTTTGAAAATAATATATGTCTTTTAATTTTATTAATGTTTGTCATATTAATTTTATTTATTATAGGATCCACCTCCGCCAGCAGACGATGACGAGGCAGGGATAGCAGACGATCTAGCTCATCTATCTTGACTTTTTTATATTTATTATTCTGTATGATGTTATATTTATTGTATTTTATGATTTATGTTTGATGTTGATTATTTGTGAATTTATGAATATTGTAGCAGGTTTAAAAATACATTTTCATTTGTCATTTATAAAAAAAAATAAACTGCAAATTCTGACAGATTTTTTGACGGATTAATATCCGTCGGAAAATAAAGATTACTGACTGATAAATCGGTCGGTAAATCCGTCGGTATATCTGTCTATATTGCTGACGAAAATTTTTCGACTGATTGTGTGTCAGTATTTACCGACAGATATTCCGACGGATTTATCGACGGAATTGTGGTCGGTAAATACTGACCGTAGTTCCGACGGATCTATCCGTCGGCCTTACCGACAGATTTCCGACGGAATTATTATCCGTCGGTAATTTCTGACCAATTATTTCCGATGGACAGTTTCCGACGAAGTTTCGACGGAAAGCGGTCGGAAGGTACTATTTCCGATGGATGACCGTCGGATTTCCGACGGATTAGTTCCGTCGGAAAAAGCGCATTTTCTTGTGGTGAAAGTCCCCGCAGAGATCCAAATGGACATGATCGTAAGCGTGCCAAAACCCCTATAAGCCAAAAGACTAAACCCATAAGTAGAGGGCAGAGAAATGAGTGTCTCCCCGGTTACCCAAACCATTGGAAGACCTCCTAAATATCATCCTCCCTTCTCCCTCATCGGTATGTCCCAAGTTCAAGGCAAGACAACGATCAACTAAAGAGGACGTCGCCTAAAGCTACCTTTGGTGAAGGCACTACTTAAGCATGTCAAACCCGTGCTTAACACACTTAAGAATCATTAATGAATTTTTAGCGATGATCGAGTAATTGAAAGGTCCAAGTACCACATTTTTTCATTAGGAGGAAATCCCCTTCGTTCTGCGCATCCTTTAAGAAGGGACTACACCGAGTTTTGGCCTATTCCAAAATCCAAAAAAATGAATATGTTCAAAAAAAAAATTTCCAAAGACCAAAAATATGAAATATTCCAAAATACAAAAAATGAATATGTCAAAATCTTCAAAAAAATTGAATAATTTCAAAATCTAAAAAATCGAATAGTCTAAAATTCAAAAAATTGAATATGTCAAAACCCAAAAAAAATGATGAGTTGATTCTCCTTTCATTTGCATGAATGCATCGAACGCATGCTCATCTTTTAAATTTCTGTTAGCATTTGCGTGCTCGCTTGTCGCATTTCAATTACGTCACTTCCTTATTTATGCCTTATTTGAATAAAGGCTCAGCCTCTTGACAAGTTCATGAAGTCTAGCTCGCTTAATGTGCAAGGGACTGAGCCAGAACAGTTAACTAACTTGTTTGTTCATGTGATTCTCAAGCACAAACAGAAAGAAAAGGCAGTCCATTATATATCATGGCCAAAAGGCAAGGCAAATGTACATCATAGAAAAGGTACCCCACCGGGTACACATCATCATAAAAAATTACAAGTCATACAGGTGGCCTAGCTCTTGCCACCACTCTCTGCTAGTCGGGGATGCCGGCTGCTCTCGACCTCGCCTGGGTCTGTCGTCGAGCGAGGAGGCGGTGGCCTCATAGAGGCATGGGAGTCGGTGGACCGCTGAACAGAACGTCCCTCCTGGACGTTCCTCTGGTACTCAGAGGAAGTCACTATGTAGCTGGTGTGTACGCACTGGCCCGCCTCTCCCTCACGGTGCGCTCCCTGTAGTAGCCGCTCGGAGACACCCATGCTCGTGCGCACCTCCAACACCGGCTAGGAGAGGTGCTCACACTCCTCCTCCCACCTGCGGCGCTCGCTCTCACGCTCCCGACACTCCACGGCGAGTGTCACTCTCAGCTCTACAGCCTCGCGAGGCAAGTCATGGTCGCACTGGGAGGCCTATGTCCGCAACTCAGACAATTGCTACATCAGCTTTGCCACCTCGGCCCCCGCCAAGGTCACCTGCGTGATGGCACCCTGAAGCTCGGCGGTCTGTGCAAAAGGAGAACACGCGTAAGTCACAGGTCATTCAATTTTTATATGCATATTATTGTGAAGAACTTATCTGTGTAGAAAGGTCACGCTTCGCAACCTCTGCCCGAGCCACTGCCGTCGCCAGCTACACCCGGAGAGAAGCCACCTCTGGATCGGGGACGCTCGTGCTCGTGGAGGCACCCGCAGCATCAATGCGCTCTACAAAAGCCTGCTCCACACACTGCACACATCAAAAATCAGGTCAGCACACACTAAGGTAAGGAAAAGCAAAGGTAAAACATCTCAAACTTACCAGAGTCACCAGGGCCTCTCGTGCTCGCCAGCTGGGCCCGTAGGCTCTCGATCAAGCCATCCCGAGCATTCTGCACATGCACACATTCATAAACAAATCATACACATCCATAATGAGCAAGTAAAATCTAGAAGTGCATACTTGGCCGCCTCATGAAGTTCTGGTCTCCATACACCTCCTGGTAGCGCTGGAGGTAGGCGAAGCTATCCGCGGCATCGAACTCCACCAGAATTCCCTCACATTGCCAGTCGGCGTACTGGTCGGGGAAGCGAAGGCTCCAGTCTACCTCTTTGCCTTCCCAAGCGTCCTCCTGCCCATCCCCCTCGGCTCCACCTCCTCGAACCACACTTGGTGCAGCCCCAGCGTCCTCATGGCGAGCCTCAAGCGAAGAGGCCCAATCTCATTCAGGCAATGGATTCAAAGGTCCCACCCGAAGCGAGGTCGCCCACTCTCCACCCAGGGTTGGCCATCGTCTATCGTGCCTACGTAGGGTTACCATACTACCTACATCCATGCACACATCATGCCACATACACATCACATCATAAATGCATGAGATAAGGTAGGGCACATGCCAGGAGGGCCGGAAAGTCCTGGATGTCACAGCGTAGGGTGTCCAACTAGAGGGAGAATGCTGCCGCCATCACCACCAGCAGCCACGTCCAGGCCAGAGGAAGCAAGTCTGGCTACACCTCGGTAGCCCTCCCTAGGGAAAAGTAATAGTAACTCCACACCTGCATGCATGAACACATTGGTTTTTGACTAACAAGTTCAATGCAAGAGAATAACAATGCTCAGAAGAAATATCTTATACTTGGAGGAAAGGGGTGAACCCGCCATGTGGTCTCACAGCCGGTGCCACTGAAGAGGCCAGCGAACATGTGCGCCAGAAAAGCTGCCCCCCACGCGTACTTGCCCACTCTGTCTAGATCCTCTAATATCTCCAAAAATCGGCAGTGAATGTCGTCCCCCTTTGTCCCTAAGAGCATCTTCCCTAAAAATAAGACTAGGAACCTCCTCAGGTCCCAGTTCACTCGCTCCACATCCTCGAGGTCCTGGCCGTACACTACCCTGGCCAGCCCTGCAGCTCGCTGCACAAACTCGTGCAGCGACTTCCCACCAGATTGCCTCATCCCCTGCAGTCTCAAACTCTCCAACAACTCTACTCAGTCGACCATCCTACGGTCGCCAAGATCATCGACTCTCGCAGGCTCTAACCGCAGCAAGTCCTGCATAAACTTCGTATAGTCTGCATAAGTGACTCCCGTCACGACCTCCCCATCCACTCAGAGGCTGGTGATCCTCGTCACATCCTCCAGACTGGGCACCATATGCCCCAAGGGCATTAGGAATGCCTACTCATTCAATCCCAGCTCTCCCTCAGAGCTTGGACCAAGGGGCTATCAATGTAGAAGGGCTTGATCTCCAAGATCGGCCCGAAAGCCCATCACATGTACTCTCTCCCTCTAGAAGTCTGGGAGCCCCCTATATGTCGCTATCACCAGCGGCCAATGGATCTGAGGACTCATGATCTCCTGCACATAAAAATATCAAAATACAAGTCAGCACAAGGTATACACATCTAAATAACCAAAATAGTGCAGAACAAGGTTAAATTCTAGGTTCTTGGTGGTCATATGAATCGCGACCGACTCAGTGGTCGCGCTTTAGGTTTAACCACGATGGCTTAAGCTGTCACGATTCAACGCCTTGAATCACGTAAACTGGTGTCGTCGTGATTCACCCACTCCCATCTCCAGCCCCGACGGTCCTCCACCTTTTCTCACTGGTGCACAAACCACAAGTTTAAGCTTAGAGGAATTACCGTATCACCTTGTGGAGGTGCTTCACGGCCCCTCCTTCCTTTCTGAAGCCATTCTCCCGGTGCTGCCTCCTCTTCCTCCATCGCCACCATGGCTTCCCCTTCCGCCGCCATCGGCGCTTCCTCCCCTGCGGTCAACAACTCCTCCACCATCATTAATGCCGCCATCCTTGGCATCTCCACCTCTTCCTCCGTCATCATCACCGTCACCGTGGGAGGTGTTCCTCCCTCCTAGGAAGTTCCTTCACCTCGTCGTCGTTTGGAGGCCAACATCTTGGTCATCAATGGAGTTGGAAGAATGAGAGAGAAAGCAAGAGATTGGGAAATTGAGGGGAGAGAGTTAGAGACGGGGAAAATGAGAGTTAAGAACGAGAGAGTGTGAGAGAGTTCGAAGAGATGAAAGAGGTGGAAGGAGGCAGTCTCGGGTATCTTGTAGCTTCCGGAAGTCGTTTAAAATGCGACGGACACAGTCATCGTGCATTTTAAAGGTTAATTTAATACGCGATGGAGGTCGTCGTTGCGATTAGAAATCCATCATGACCCTGGCGTAGAGTTTGAGGCCCGCGATTTGAAATTTTGAAGTACAATTTGAAATGCGAAGGGATAAGTGGTCGCGGTTTGTGGAAAGCGCGACGGCTCAGATGGTCGCTGATCAATGATTGAAAGCGCGACGCCTGTGTTCATCGCGATTGAAGTAGCTCACCCGAGGGCCAAATTTTGTGGAAAAATCACAGTGCTTTGAAAGTTATGATCATTGTAAATAGTGTATTTTGGCCGAATAAGGGATGGAATCTATTTCTTATTAAGGAAATAATCATGACGTTTACAAACGGCCACCTTGGGCCATAGTTTCATCAATTCCTTTACATATCTCATCCAATCCTCCTCCACCTCCTCCACGTTTGGGACCGGCCGCCTGAAGGTACAGATCTTCCAGAGCGCCTTGATGGTGTCCACCTCCTCTCCATCACCGTTGATTCCGAGTTCCCTTGTCTTGATCGGCGGTAGGTGAGATAGCCCCTCGAAGTTGCGTCTCTGAAGTCCAAGTTGAGAGAGGCAGCGGTGTGCATTGTAGAGCATGAACTTGGTCGCCTCGATCAGCCGTAGTTCCACGCCAGGTGCTAGCCGCGTCCGCAAATCCTTGGCTAGAAGTGGCGCCAGAGTGCAAGTGAAGGCATTTCTTGGCATGCTTCAGAGATGATCACACCAGTCCACCTTGTCTTGAGTTGAGGCATGCGATTAGCAACGCACCCTTCTAAGCCAACTAAGCCGTCCATATGTCGAAGCGGGATTTTGAAGAAGATCCGGGACGAGCTTGTTGCCTCGTTGTTCACATCAAACTTGAAGTGCAAATTAGTCCAGCAAGTGAACAAAAGTATAGATCCGTAGGGAGACTTACTCAAGCTCGCCGTTGTGAGCCCGCTGTAGAGGAAGGCTAGCACCGCCGGTCCCAACCTCTCTCCTTCCCATTATGTTATCCACGGACGGAAAGAGAAGCGCACCCGCCAGGCATATGGTGAATCCTTTTATCACCTTCTCCAGCTTTGTGTCATCCTCCGCCTTTGGTATTTCCTTCATGGTCCAAGCCGCCAATTTTTGCAAGTTTATTCCCTTTCTAGCTTGGACATCTTGGGCCACCCTTACGCTCCCCATGAAGCTTTCAAGAACCTCTCGGCTTGTAATCCCCCTCGGCATGATTGCCATGTCATCCTCGTCGCCTCTCCTCATCCGCTTCAAGTCTAGCAAGAGTTCAACTTCTTCCAATAAGATGGTGGCTTCGAAGGTTTTGAAGAGAAAGGTGTGGGTTTGTGGATGCCATAGCTCAACTAAAGCCCCCATCGCCGCCCAATCTAAGTGAATTTCATGGTAACGTTTGGCATGGACGGCTAGATTTTGGATTTCCCACCTAGAGAGGATGGATTTCATGTCAAGGCTAATATAAGAGGTCAATTTTTGGAGCCATAGGAGACGCATGTATCTTCTAGTGCCTGGGAATAATGGATAATCCTATGGGTTGTTATGGCCATGATGAAGGTGGCGCATATGGGTATGATCATGGGTAGGTTTTTGTCATGAGTTGGCATGATCATTGGGTATAAGGCAAGAGGATGGATTTGGCCATATAGAGGATGGTGCATGAACGGTTTATCATGGGTTGGATTTGGCATATTCATGGGTATAGGGGTTAGGTTGGTTCGGTCAGGTTAGAAGAAGAAAAATAAAAATAAAAAAGAAAAAAAAAATAGAAGAGAGGAGAACATGAAGAACATAAAGAACACATCAAGAATATTGAAGAACACATCAAGTACAAGATCAATTCAATGCAATAAATCAAAGAACTTACCAATTTGGCTTGAATAAGCTTGCAGATGTGTCCCTCCACCTTGTTCAACCTCTAAAATTCACTGGTCTTTGTCTCTTGGAGGGAGGAGCTCTACCATGCTCCATGGCTTCTATCTTCACCTCTCTTTCTCTTCTTCTTCTCCCCCTTTCCAATTGCTTGAATCTTGAGTTGGGAGAGAGTAAAAAGTATGAAGAGATCAAGAAGAAGGTGTTTTATAGCCCCATAGCCACACAAGCCTGGAGGCCAAGTCCCAAACCCATCACAAGTGTAAAACAGGCAAGGCAATTTGGTCTCAGGTGGGACTGTAAATCACGACCGACACATACGTTGCAGTTCAAGCTCTCCATTCCGATTGCAAGTTCGACTGGTGAAGGTAAAACGCGATGAACAAGTCGTCGCAATTCAGGTAAGTAAAACGCATCCACTCAACCTGTTGCGATTTACAAGCGTTATCATTTCAATATTTGTGCTCTATATTTGTCGCTTGTCAGTGCTAATCATTCTTTGAGCGTAGGTTTGGATTCACGTCTCTCGCTGAATTTTCACATCTATCTTCGGCAAATCGCCACGGTATCATTGCATTTTACTATAATATACCCTATTAGAGTATATCAAGGACCTTGATGCTCTGATGAATCTGAAATTTAAGTTCCCCTCCACTACCAAAAATAGTGATAATTTTAGAAGATTCTTATGACTTAAGGATAGGCCGTTATGCTTTGCAAGGAGGATGACAGACCCATGCTTGGAAATCCTGGTGTCCTGACTTAACTCAGCATCGTAGTAATATTATCATTGATTATTTTATATTTTCTTTATTTTAATCTTTTTTTCTTTTAGACCAGCATGCATCATGTAGGATTTTTGAGCTCATTTCTGAGAATTACTCTCGTGTTTTCACTGAAGAGTCACTTATTCTTTCCAACTAACATGAAATACTCCACTCCGAGTCAAGTATTCAGTTCATCTTGTTGATGTTTACAGACTGTCTTCGAGAAACTCTTTGTTTTGGATTCCTATATCAATTCATCTATTTTCCCATAGATCCACCTTGGCTATAGCACGTCCACAAGCTGGTAAGCGCTCCCCAATGGTGAAACCTACCAGATTGTGTCCGTAGGTACTTCCCATATGCTGGAAGTTAATCTTTCTCCCCTTCGTGCCCACGTACACACCATTTCCTTCCGTCCAAACAATTGAGTTATTTCTTGACTCTTTCTTTAAGCCGCTTCATTTTGAGCCGAAGAACAACTCCTGTCATATGTTGTTGAAGGCGTGTCTCATCACACCTTGGCGTCTACTTTTCAGTCACTTCACTTCATTCCACTCAATTGCCTTCATTTCATTACTTTCATCTCATGTCCTCTGCTCCATTTCCTTGAAAAGCAAACGCCAAGGCGAGGTAGCTATAGACACGCCATTTTTGACAATGTATTAAGTAAATTTCATGTTATACCGTAATGCCTCAAAGTGGCTATCTTTAATTAACCATTTGAGTGATTTTTCTATTTTTGTGGATTGTTCTAGAATTTTTAGGAATTTTTATGGGGCTTTCAGGGGGTCCTTTATGAATAGTATATTAGTGACCGACACAGCCGTTGCGGTTTAGAAAGTTGATTCACGTCGGGTCAAACTGTCGCGTAATAGGTTCCTATTCCAACTTGAACTCTGTTTTATATTCACGTCTATTAGAGTCGTCGTGTTTAAGAGTTTCCATTTTCGATTTATGGCAATTTCCAAAATCATTTTTAGAAAGATTTTGTTGCTAAATAGAATCGCGTCCACTTAGTCCATCGCATTTCTAACCTTCCATTGTTATAAGATTGATTCCCAAAAGAAGATCGATTCTTTCAAATACGCGACCACTAAGGTCTCGCGATTAAAAGTTTCCATTTAGCAATTTGGAAAGAATTAATCGATGTAATGAAGTGTTATAAACACAACAAACAATGTCGTCGCGATTCTTATACTAGCTATAATCGATGTTTGGAAAGGTTCAATCGAAGTAAGGAAGCCTTTTTTAAACGCGACGCTTTCAGTCGTGATTCACCTTAATAGGCGACCACTGTGTCCGTCATGATTTTCCAATTTTACCCCTATAAAGGACCCCTGAGGCCATTGTTTTAAGGGAGATCAAAAGTACTGTGGCGAAGCCCTACTGCGTTGGAGAGCTGAACTTCGGGCTTGAAGAGAAAACCTCCTCCCCTCAAGCTCTACTTCAAGTGTTTTTCAATTGAATGAGACTTTGCTTCAACCTTTCAAGTGCATTGGGGATTGAGGAGGCTTCTTCCTTTTCATCCACTACAGCGCCAAGCTCTCCATCAGATTTTTCTCCTGTTCTTTAACTTTCTTTAGTGCATTCATTTAGTTCCTCATTCATAGTTCTTTCACACGCACTTTATACACTCCACACCCATACACTTTAGGGGTTTTTACACCACCTCCACAAGGTGTGTTCAAGCCCATGCAAACAAGCTTCTCACTCTCTTCATTGAATTTGATACTACACAATTTGGACTAATCGTTTATATCATTTGTTTGTTTGTTTCATCTCTTTTGCAAGGTAACCACAATCTAAAATCTTCTTTGCCGGCCGGCCGATTGGAGAAGTAAGAGTCAACCCACAATCACACTCCCGCGATCTTTGGGTGAAGGTAAGTAACTTCGCCTTTCGCTCTCTCCTTCAGTACCTTCGTGTACCTGGCGATCACACCTCATCTCGTGCACACACGCACTCTTCCTCGTCTTTTCCACTTCTCCTCTTTTCCTTAAAAAAAATCTTAATTATTCTTTGTGGGTGTTTGAAAAAGCACATTTACAGTGAGTGGGCGATGTCATCTGAAGACTCTAGTCTGGCGAGCGCATCTGCATTCACGTTCTATTCTCGAGGGACATGTACTACTTCAAAGTAGAGGAGGCCTCTACTTTGATGCTTGACTTGCTGGAGGTATTGCGCCATGTGGGGTTCCCTCGCCTCAAACTACCCATTGACCTGGTTGGCGACCAACTGCGAGTCACTGAAGGCTCGTAGCTGAAGTGCTCCGAGGTGTCTAGCCATCCTGATTCTGGACAGCAGTGCTTCGTATTGGGCTGCATTGTTGGAACCTGAGGACATATTGGAACTCTAACCCTTCTGAGGAGGTGAGGACCAGCCCTGCACCGCTCCCTGTGACATAAGAGGACCTTCTACGTAAAGCTCCCACGAAGGTTTGTCTGCCCGAGGAGGGTCCATCTCGGTAGGGACAGTGCATTCTGCCACGAAGTCTGCTAGTGCCTATGCTTTGTTGGAAGTCCTTGGGCGGTAGTCAATCTCAAACTCTCCGAGCTCGATGGCCCATTTGATAAGTCTTCTGGAAGCTTCCGGGTGCTGTAGAATGAGCTTCAGCGGCTGGACGGTCAACACCGTGATTGCAAGGGCCTAGAAGTATGGCCTGAGTTTCTACAGAGCCGTGATGAGCGTCAGTGCCAGCTTCTTTGCTCAGAATATCTCCTTTCGGTCTTTTGCTGTGACGACCCAACCAACAAACTGGCCCAACAACCATACTAGTTGGTAGACTTCCCAGGAAGGTCACCTATCCTGGGACTACTTCCACTGAGCATGCTTAACTTCTGAGTTCTTTTCCTATTCGAACTCTGAAAATGACTAGTCCGAGTTGTTGGTAGTTTGCTGATTTAGTCCATTTAACATATTCTTATATAGGGTGTTACAATCTACCCCTCTTATATAAGCGACGTCCTCGTCGCTGCTTATATATAGCACACAATCAAACCCCAGGCAGGCAGGATTCTAGAGGTAGCCCCACAGGCTCAAGAGGTGGCTCCCACTATGTAGCACTTTGCGCCATTATGGCCTCAAGAGGTGTCTCCCATAGCGTAGCACTTTGCCCTATGTGGCACTTAGTTCCTGCACTTCCGGTTGGCAAGTCTCTAATACCATTTGTGATGACCCAACCAACAAATTGGCCCAACAACCATACCAGTTGGTAGACTTTCCAGGAAGGTCACCCATCCTGGGACTACTCCCAACTGAGCATGCTTAACTTCATGGGTCTTTTCCTACTCGAGCTCTGAAAATGACTAGTCTGAGATGTTGGTAGTTTGCTGATTTAGTCTATTTACATATTCTTATATGGGGTGTTACACTTGCAGTACTTTGCTGACGTAGTATACTGGGTGCTGCACTGTCGCCTCTTCTCTGATCAGAACCACGCTGATGGAGTGTTCGTGACTGACAAGTACACAAATAGTCGTTCTCCCACAACAGGTTTTGAAAGAATTGGCGGAGCAGCGAGGTACTTCTTCACCTCGGTGAAGGTCGATTCACAATCTTGGGTCCATAACACCTGCCCCCCTTGCGGTGAGGCGCCTTTGGGAACTCGCAGAAACTTGAAGAAGGGGAAGCTCCTTTCTGATGCTTTGGACATGAACCGGTTGAGGGCTGCGAGACGCCTGGTGAGTCGTTGGACGTCGCGTACTGTCTTCAGGCTGCTCATCCCTAAGATGGCCTAAATCTTCTCGGGGTTCACCTCAATTCCTCTGTTGGACACAAGGAATCTAAGGAACTTCCCTGATCGGACTCTGTAGGCGCACTTGGCTGGGTTGAGCTTCATGTTGTACCTCTGTAGAGTTGCGAAAGTTTCTTCCAGATCAACGAGGTGACCGGTGCTCGAGTGTGTCTTGATCAGCATGTCGTTGACGTACACATCCATGTTGCACCCGATCTAATGCTCGATCATCTTATTGACCAGCCGTTGATACGTTGCGCCCGCGTTCTTCAGTCCGAACGCATTCTGGTGAAGCAGTAGAGGTCGAGGTTGGTCACGAACATTGTGGCGTCCTGATCTGGGGTGGGGGGGGGGGTACATGCTGATCTGGTGGTGACCACAGTAGGTGTCCATAAAGCTGAAGAGCTCATGCTTGGACGTCGCATCCACTAGCTAGTCTATGCACGGCAAAGGAATGTTGTCCTTTGGTGTTGCTTTGTTAGGATCCTTGTAGTCCACTCACACTCATCACTTGTCGTTGGCCTTGCGGATGAGGATGGCATTAGAGATCCACCTCGGATATTGAGTCTCTTGGAGGAGGCCGGTTGATCGGCTCTAGGTGACATGGTCATAGATCAGAGTCTATCGTTCTCGGCTGACAAGGCGCCTTCTTTGTTGCACAGGCAGTACCCTTGAATCCAGATTCAGGTGGTGAGTTATTACTTCTAGAGGGATGCTGGGCAGCTCAGCATCCGACCACGCAAATGCATCCAGGTAGGCGAGCAGGAAAGCTTTGTAGCGTTGCAGTTCGGCCTCTGATAGTAAAGCGCCAATGTAGAGGACATGCTCGGGGTCGTCATCCACCTGGATCGACAACAAGTCTTCAGAAGGCGTCCCACGACTAGTTGAAGCTTCTTCGGTGGGAGCTGATGGAGCCACTGGGTCTACCGCGGGCTGTTTGTCTCTCAAGAGAGAACGTAGCACTGCCGAGACTCGTGCTGGCTTCCGAGTACTTCGCCTACTCCATGAGGAGTAGGGAACTTCATCTTCTGGTGCAGAGATGAGGGTACAACCTTGATACGGCCAATCAGACCCCTGCTGAGGATGGCGTTGTACCTTGGCATGTTTCTGATCACCATAAAATCCACCATCTTGTCACATTATTCGGTGTTGTTCCTAAAGTAATCGGCAGACGGATCCAGCCCATTAGATGCACTGAAACTCCGGAGAATCCAAACAGAGGCATCTCTACTGGAGATAGCTGTTCGGGTTTCAAACCCAGAAGGAGGAAGAAATCGTACGCTAATACAACTAGTGCACTTCCATTATCCACAAGGATACGTCGCACATTACAATGGTTGATGGTGGCCGAAATGACCAACGCATCTGTGTGTGGAGTCGTAACTCCTACAAGATCATTGTTTGAGAAGATGATAGCCTCCTCGAACTGTGCGCATGCCGAGTTTAATGGATAAGGAGTAGGTCGTGGCGCAGGAGACTGCTCCACCTGATGCAGCCTCTGGGCATAGTTGCGTCGACTATGGCTGCTTTCTCCACCGCACCTAGGCCTCCACGATCATGTTAATCTTCTGCCCGTTTAGTTCGTTGTTGATGGGTTGTGGTCCGCTCCTCGGTGCCTCGAGCAGTCTTCATTTCGGCACATGTATCATCTGAGGTAGCCGCGTTTGATCAAGGATTTCGATCTCATCCTTGAGTTGGTGACATTCAGAGGTGTCATGGCCATAGTCGTGGTGGAAGCGACAGTACTTGTCCTGGTTGCGCTTACGGGGATCAGAGCGCATCCGAGGAGGCCACCGAACATATTGCCGTCACGGATCTCGGCCAGAATCTATTCGGGGGCTGCCATAAGGGGGGTGTATTCGGTGAACGGGTGTGGTCGGCGTGGGGAATCCCCGTTGCACTGTCCTTTTTCTTCGGCTCTCAGTCGAAACCGTTGTCGGAAGGCCTCTTCTTCTCCGTCTGGTCACCCTGGTCGACGCGGCTGGCCGCCAGGTTCTCTTCGCACGCTGCATGGCGTTGGGCGATTGACAGGAGTTCCGCGAGGGTCGTCGGCTGTTGCACCCCTAGCATCCGTTGGAGGGCACTAGTGGCGAGGGGAACGTCCAGACGTGGGATGCGCAGGGCTTCGCTCTGGAACCTCTTAACATTGTCCCAGAGGGCCTCGCCCTTCTTCTGCACATAGCCAGCAGCAAGGCCGCCATGCGAGGCTGGGATCTTCCACCCAAGAAGTTGTCCCAGAAAGATTTCTTCAACTAGTGGTAGGAGGTGATGGAGCCTACTGGGAGGGTTTCAAACCAAGCCCTTGTGGTATTCTTCAATGTGGCTGGAAAGGCCCGGCACTTGGCCGCGTCCGATGCTCTGTGGAACAGCATATGCGATTCGAACCCATGGATGTGGTCCGCCGGGTCGGTCGTTCCGTCATAGGGGGCGATGGAAGGCAGCGGTAGCTTCAGAGAGACCCATGCTTCCATGATCTCCGTGGTAAATGGGGAGCGGAAATCCAAGTCCTCATCCGTTGGAGTTTTGCCCCCGACTCTATGGACCATCACGTCCATCTGATGGGCGTGGTCCTTCATATTTTGCTCCAAGTCAATGACACGCCTGAGTCGCCTTGCCAGCTCTGGGTCGGAGTGTGCTGAGCCTACCAGGTAGGAGCCATGGGACTTCACACCGATGATGGACCTCGGAGATGGTGGACTGTGGCAGACCCTCGGGGCGATTCTCCCCAGTGTTCAAGTGTTTGGCGGGTCGACGGAGCACACTGCGAGCGACGGGCCAATTCCTCACGGCACTTCGAACGCAGGTGCACGAACGGGGCTAGCGGTTGACTCCGCCTGCTGCTTTGGTCCCGAGGGGACTGTTGGGGCTGGCTGTCTCACCAATTGGGCCTAAAGACCCTGGCATACCCCCATTAGTTGTTGAAGCTGTCCCTGGAGTTCCGCTACATCCTGGGCCAAAATCGGAGTTTCCACTGCATGTCCATTGGTGGTTGTCCCAGCAGGGATAGTATTGATCGATGTTTATGAGTGGGGCTTGGCCGTGCGAGTCCTCCTTGGACTGGTGGGATCGCATCATCCGACTGTTGTGGTTCTGGGGTGAGGATCATCCGCAAGCCATCACAGTCGTCGTTCCCACAGACGGCGCCAAAATGTGGTGGTGTTTTCCCTGCTCGTGAACAGACCGAGGAGGTCTCCACTAGAAGAGGGGGAAGCAACAGTCGCCAGCGCAGATGATGACCTGCGAGGACAGAACACGTGTAAGGAGGACCCGGTTGAAGAACGGGGGAACCCTCCGATGCCTAAGTCAGACATGACTGTCCCAAGAGGCTAGAAGGGAAGGTTCTTTTTAAGTGTGTGTGTGTCGCGAATGGACGAGTGTGTGGGGGGATGATTTCCCATACCTTTGCATGGAGGTTACCTACCCTTTATATAGGCAAAGGGATCAGACGAACCCTAGCATGCCTTCCTCCCATGGCAAAAGGTGAGATGTGACAGTTAGGAGTTCAAGGCGAAGGGACGTCTGTTGAGGATCCCATGCCAGGGTCTAGGGACTCCGCACCAGGAATGCTGCGTCGATGGGGAAGCGTGATGCGTCATACCATTAAATGCGGTGCGGGGCCCAAGGATGGCTGCTCATCATTTCCCTTTATGGGGCCTGAACAGAAGACCGTGGGCCTATCTGGTGTTCAGCGCCCGCCTACAGTGCAGCGGGGGCTCGATAATATGACCCTACTCTAGTATGCTCAGAGGTGTCCAGAAATCAAATGTCTGGGAACCCTTAGGCGTGAAGTGGCGGAGGCGTGTTCGGAAGCTCGAAGCTATTTTTGAGGACACGTGACTGAATAGCCATCGCCTTGCTACCTTACTGGGTTGCGATGGGCATGTGGGCCTAGGAGGCTAGAAATAGCCTCCACAGGGGTGTTTATATGCAATTCAATATGAGATTAAGGGCAATCCTTCAAGGATCTAGAGAACACCAATTGAAGATGAATCTTAAGAAATATGTATTTGGTGTTTCCTTAGACAAGTTACTAGGGTTCATAGTCAGTAAGAGAGGCATTAAGATATATCCCAAAAATACCAAAGCAATTGGCAAGATCTCTTCTCCAAAGAATATTCAGGAAGTTCGAGGACTCATTGGGAGATTACAATTCATTAGGCGCTTCATTGCACAACATTCTCAAAGATACAAGCCCTTCTATATATAATATGCCCAAATGAGAGGCTAATTTGATTGGAGTGATAAGTGTCAAAAGAATTTTAAGGATCTTAAGACCTACTTGCTCAATCTCCCTGTGCTTATGCCACCCATTCCCAGACAGTCGTTACTGCTCAATGTATCCACCATTGATGAATCCATTGGGGCATTGCTGGCTCAGAATGATGACGAGAAGAAGGAAAGAGTTGTGTATTACTTGTCCAAATTATTTAACGAAGTTGAAAGGAAGTACATTAACGCTATGGAGAAGACTTGCGTGGCCGTCGTCTGGGTGGCCCAAAAACTCAAGCATTATTGTCATTTTCTGATCAATGCAATATGATGGACTATTCATGCCCTTTTATGTTCTTGTCATTTGATTTATTGTTTAACTCCCCTCCCCATGCCTTTCTATCTCATTTTTTGTGGTTTTTGGCAAGTGGGGAGACAGTGCAAAACCTTTCAGATCTGGGTATTTTGGGGTTTGTCTAGTAAATGGATATGATTCCAAGCCTAATATGATCTAATGTGAGCATCTAAGTTAAGCCCGTGCCCCCATAGTGCTGCTCCATGCTATATTAACTTGGGTTTTCTGTTTAAATTGTAGAATGTTAAATGTGTTTTCAGATCTGAAACACTTGAATTTTGTTCAATCTATGAGTAGGATTCCAAGCTCAAATGATCTCATATAGTCCCTATGTCCTTCTCCCATCCGCCCATGTGCGCCATTACATGTATCAGATTTTCCCATTTAAATTGTAGCGTGTTGAATGTGTTTATTTTCCCTTTCAGATCTGGGACAGTTGGGGTTTACTCAATTTATGAGTTGAACTCCAAGTCTGAATGATCTCATACATTCCACACGTCCCATTTGGTGGTCTCTGCGTATACCGATTCCCTCGTAGGCATGCCTCAGGAATTGGTGACGTATGCCATAGTGGTCATGCTCCCAGCATACACTAGATGTTGATATCGTTTCTATTACGATGGACTGATATCATGTATCCCCCCACATTTATAAGATAAGGGGAGATGCTGTCGAATTTTTTCCGCGTACTTGACTCAGTGACTCTATTGATCTGTCGGCACTACTAAGTCAGTGCAATTTCTAAACTTATAATATTGCTGACTTGGCGGCGAGTCGACCCGGTGGGATTTCTAATACGATGACTCCATTAGTATGGTGGCACATTTAAGTTGGTAATGTTTTTAAATCAGTGGAGTTTCTAAACCGGTGGCTTTTTTAATCTAAAAAGGTTTTCACACCTTGGTCCGGTGAAGCAATGACCCAGTGAAGTCCTTCACCCTAATGATCTAGCAGATCTCAGGGACAATGATCTGGAGAGCTTGTGTACTTAGTGAACTAGTGGCTTTTCATCCTATTATGAGACTAAATTCTATCCATCGCCATGAACAGATACTTATATTTCTATCAGTGTGTATATGGACTCATCGGTACCATCTTAGATGAGTACCCATTTGTGCCCCCCTCCCCCCCCCCCCCCCCCCATTATGGTTCAGGGTATGGGGAGATGCTGTTGAAATTTGTTCAGATTTTTTTGTTTATTAATTAGACTTTGCATATGCATATTAAATGTTCATGAGTGTTATATTATTTCTGAGATAAAACAAAAAAAAATGATGATATGCTATAAGCGTGGTCTCCTCAAATGAGTTGAAAGCCCTATATGTTGGAGTCCCAATGGACAAACCAAGGACTTTTAATAGACATAGAAAATAAATGATGATATGATAAACACAAGATAAAATAATAAAATAAGGGAATAATAATAATAATAATAAAACAAAATAATAGTAAAAGAAAACAAAAATAAAAAACAATAAAAATAAAACAAACAAACATGTCTATCTTCACCAATTGGAATTTTTGTTCTCCAATTGGAATGGTTTGTTCACCAATCAATTGTCTATCTTCACCAATTGGAAGCTTTGTTCTCCAATTAAAATGATTTGTTCACCAATCGATTGTCTGTCTTAATTCACCAATTGGAATGGTTTGTTCACCAATCGATTGTTTATCTTCACCAATTGGAATTTTTGTTCTCTAATTGGAATGTTTTGTTCACTAATCGATTGCATATCTTCACCAATTTGAAGTTTTATTCTCTAATGGAATGATTTGTTCACCAATCGATTGTCTGCCTTCACCAATTGAAAACTTTGTTCTCCAATTGAAATGATTTGTTCACCAATCGATTGTCTATCTTCACCAATTGGAAGCTTTGTTCTCCAATTGGAATGATTCTTCACCAATCGATTGTCTATCTTCACTAATTGGAATGGTTTGTTCACCAATCGATTGCTTGTCTTCACCAATTGGAAGTTTTGTTTTCTAATTGAAATGTTTTGTTCACTAATCGATTGCTTGTCTTCACCAATTGGAAGTTTTGTTTTCTAATTGAAATGTTTTGTTCACTAATCGATTGCATATCTTCACTAATTGGAAGCTTTATTCTGTAATTGGAATGATTTGTTCACCAATTGATTGTCTGCCTTCACCAATTGGAAACTTTGTTCTCCAATTGGAATGATTTGTTCATCAATTGATTGCTTGCCTTCACCAATTGGAAGCTTTGTTCTCCAATCGAAATCTCTATTTGTTCACCAATTGATTGGCTATTCTTATTCCAATTATTCATATCATGTAATAAATGAATGAATAAATGAACTAACAATGATAAAAACTTAAAAATAATTAAAAATAAAAATGATAATAAATGGTTAAAATAAAAAAAAATACATAATAACAAAAAATAAAAAATACAATGATAATATAAATAAGTATCTAATGGCTTTGAGTCAAATAAAATGAATATAATGATCTTAAAATTAATAGAACAAATCATAATTAAACTTCATGATAAATTCAATAATTTAAATAAGATAAATCTAAACCAACCAAAACCGATTCAAACCAATAAAACCAACTCCAAAAAAAAATGATAATAAACAAACAACTCCAAATCAATCTCAATAATCTCAAATCATCTTCAAATCAAATAAAAAAAGCAATAATAGACAAATAAATTCAAACCAAATAAATAAGGTAACCTTTAAAATCAGATCCAATAATCTTTAAAAAAAATCAAATCCAAAACTCCAGCAAAAATGGTAAAAATAAATATAAAAAATGTCAAATCAAATTAAAAGACTCCAAAACCAAACTGAACCTCTCAAACAAATCCAATAATAACCCTTAAAATAAATCAAGTGAATATAATATGATTATCTTTTATTAACCTTTTTCCAATGATGTAACTTACAATAATTAACCTTCCTAGTCACATAAGAAAAAGCTTGCATAGAACTTTTCATGGAAGCGTGCATCAGAACAAGATAAGAGAAACGAAACAGGTGGGGTGTAAGAGAAGAGAAGAAGCCAAAAAAGAAGTGGGGCGAATGTGAGAAGGGTCAGTTTTCTTGGTATTCCTGCATTCAGGTGAAATAGACGACGAATGCAAAAAGGAAGAGCTGCAGAGGCCTTGGATCATGGATGGGTATGCTTCTACATTGTTTTTTAGTTGGATATAGTCTAGTTTAAGACCACTAGACAGCAGCGTTTTAATCCAACGCTGCAGCGCCCCACCCCACTGGACGGTTTCCCACTGCACGACTAATGCGCGCAGGGACGAGTACGCTTCTACATATGCATGTATATATACCAAGTGGTCCTCTTGCAAATTAAGGACATCCGCGTCGCAACTTTGGCTACTTCTTACTGCCTCAGCTACGTACCTAGAATATTATAGCTTCAATGTCGTATTAGTCTTGTAATAATGACGTTTTTAATTAGGGTATATATAGGTCGTAGCTGATATTATGAATAGTATGCATGGGAGGAGCAACAAAGGACGGAGACAAAGGGGAAGGGGAGGATTAAAGGCGGAGGTTGAAAGGAGAGTCTTCATGATCTCCCAACATGAACTTGGTCAAATTTGTCATAACAGTGATGGTTATTGGAAGCTGATCACATAACATATGTATAACCAAATATTGTTGGGCAAACGCGTCGCTACATATATATTTGGCATTTAATACTTATTTGGACATTTTTTTTATAAGTAAATTATTTAGGGAGAAGAAAAAGTCAGCAGAGGACGACATGATCAATCCCGCTTCCTCTTATTTCCCCCTCCATTTGGAGGAGGGTGGGGGCATTACTAGTTAGTCGCAAAGATTGGCGGCGGTGTAGGTGGATTAATTTATCCACATATATAGTTGGCTTGTACTTGTAGTGAATATTTTTACTCACAATTAATTCAAATAAAGATGATCAAATTTGAGATAGCATATAAAAGAGTCTTGTCTACCGTTCTCTCTTCTCTCTCTCTCTTATTTATATTTTAATTATTCTTGACTGAAAAATTATATTAAAGTTGTACCCGTCACCTCAACTAGTGGCGAAATCCAGTTCATAGTGAGTGGGGGTCCCAGGACTTCATTAATTAACTTGAAAAGTCTCAATTAAGAATATAAATTTTTATCATGAGGGATATCACTGAATTAAAAATATAATATTTATGAGTGTAGATCTCACTAGATTAAAATCCTACATCCTTCACTAATCCCATTGACTAATTAGAAAACCTCAATTAAGACTATTAAAGTTGTATTCGTCACCTCAACTAGTGACGGACCTAGCTCATAGTGAGTGGGGGTCCCAAGACCTCGTTGACTTGGAAAATGTCAATTAAGAATATAAATTTTTATCTTGAGAGATTTCATTCAATTATAATATAATTTATGAAGATATCATTAAAGATCTCATTAAATTAAGATCCTACATCCGTCATTGATCTCAACCGAGTTGTAAGGTAAAGATCTAAAAATATCAATGAGAGTAATATACTTAGTTTGCGATGGAGTTGGCATCAACAGAGATAGATCCTGCAGAGGAGTAGTGGATCACATTTGGTAGCAAGCTGAAGCACGCTAAAGCGTACGTTGACAATTCAATCTCTCTGGTCAAAAACAACGTCCCTCCCCGGCCACCTTCCTAATTGGAGGGCGGGTCATTTGCCCGTGGTGCCCGACAACCGACACACGTGTGGACTTGCACATATATTATTCGTTGATGCCAATACTTTGTCTCACACGTACGTTACCTTACAAATTTAATGTTACTAGTTCTATGCCCGTGCATGGCACGGGAATGTTTTAGGTTGTAATATATTTTTAAATTTTTATTTATTAATTATAATTTTAACTATTAAAATAAATTATAAATTTAAATAATATCATAATATCAATAAGATAATGTGAAAAAATAAATTCAATACATAATAAATTCAAATCACATATTATGGATGTTATGAGACATTAATTTGTAAATAACATTGTTACACATATTCATAATCTTAATTTTAATCTTCCGCATGAAACTAACAATTGAAATTAGATATTAAAAAAAAGTTATGATTCTTCGTGTGAAACTTTTCATTCAATATTGAGTATATAACTTTTGAAGGTCAATAAAAATAGTGCAATATAAATCAATTGTTATGGAAAAGTATACATTACATGATAGTGACAACAATAAAGTGTGATGTTATCGGTGAATTGTATACATGTTACAATATTACCAAATTAAACTTAGATAAATGATCATGTACAGAAACATACATCAGGTTAAAGTGGGAAAACATATTAAAATTTTAAAATAGTATACTTTACTAATATAATTCTCTTAAAATATTAATTAAAAGAACAGAGGGGAAAAAATAAATTACTTAGCCATATAGCTGCAGTAACATTAAAATTCTTATAACAATAAAATATCCAAAATATAAATAAAAAATAAGTAAGAAAATAATCTAAGCTAAGCTAAGACAATATCTTAATACCCATTTTAATTTCACGGCGAACCCAGTGATCACCCAGGAATGTTTTAAAAATAAAAAAGATCGCATGTAAGGGTGGAGGCGGTTGTTCCTGGTTATTCCCTGCATCTGCTAACATTAGATGGCGGCTTGGGAGCTGGTTGGTCGGGCGTGGGTGGGGCCTCAGCTGGGGTCGCTTGGCTTGCGGCAGGCGGCTCTGTTGCTACTGGCGGTTCTCCTGCCTTCTCGGTGTCAGCAGCGACCGTCTCGGTCGGTGCTGGTGCAGCTGACGGGCTTCTGGGCCTCCGCCACCAGATCAGGCTCCTCGGGCAGCAGAGCGGCTCGTCGGCGTAGTAGACCTTGAGGCCGATGTCGCCGCGAACCCAACTGAAGAAATTCTTCTTCTGGAGAGGGAAGTAGATGGGCCTCCTCGTCCTCCCGCACGAACTGAGTCAGGTCCAGTCGGGGAGTCCCAGCAAGTTGCTCCTCCGACTCGGCGTCCCCGGCCGCCGGTTCACTGCTGACGTCGAACTTGAGAGGGGGATGATGGATCTCACTTTCTTGTTCATATTCTCCAGATGATCCGCTGCTGCAGCCTGCAGGAGGGGAGCAGGGCATTAGCTACTGCATAAGGCACACACCACCAAAACATTCGCATTGCAGTTGGGGCACCAGGCGGCCTCCCCCGACACCCACTACAAGAAAAAGCGGATATAGAGCGACCGCATTTGCGACCGATTTAATTGGACGCAAATTCCGTCTCTATAAGCGACCGACTAGCGACAGATACTGTCGGTCGCATTTCAGAGACCGATTTTGAGACAGAACTAATGTCGGTCGCAAAATCGGTCTCTGATGCCCTATTTTCCCCCGCGACCAATCTTTCCCTCCCACCTTTCCCTCCCGTCGACCCGACCCCAACCTTTCCCTCCCCTTTCCCTCCAGTCGCCGAGGAGCTCGCCGCCGCTGCTGCCGCCGCCGCCGCTGTCGACTCCGGCTGCCACCGTCGACGTCGTCGCCGCCGAGGAGATCCCCGCCGTTGTGGACGACATCGTCGCCGCTGCCGTGTGGAGCCCAGTCGCCGGCCTCCCCCTGCTCGCCAAGTACGGCCCCGACGTCTTCGGCATCCTCGCCAAGCAATATGGACCTATCTACAGGTGGGTTTCTTCTGTGCGCACGGGAACCAGCTGCCGGCCTCTTCGTGGCAAACTCGGACGCCAAGTTCCCGGCAACTGGTTCCTTCTACGCTGATGCTGTGTTGCTCACCTGCCGGCGCACCCAGTGCTGAGCAGAGCTCTAACTCTGAGGAGGTGAATGGGTGGATGTTGCAGGTTTCACATGGGGAGGCAGCCGCTGGTGATTGTGGCGGACCCGGAGCTGTGCAGGGAGGTGGGGATAAAAAAGTTCAAGAGCGTGAGGAATAGAAGCCTCCCTTCCCCCATCTCGGGGTCGCCCCTCCACCAGAAGGGTCTCTTCTTCACCAGGTAAACAAAACCTCTCTACCCTCTAGTCAGATCTTTTTTAGCATCTCCTCCATGTTGAAAAGGTTGGCTTCTTATATTTATTCTGATCATGATCAACTTGGTATAATGTTGATCAATATACCTTCCCTCCTCACCTACGTACATGGAGAATTAATGTCTGTAGTTTGCATCCATGTTAAGATAGAAATATATACTTGCACCAGGATTAATTAAAATAGCTGCGGGAGTGATTGATCCATCTCAAACGATGGGGATCTAGATGGAACAAAGCAATTAGCATAGATCATATGGAAAGGTATATAATTAAATAATTATATCCTGATATTGTTGTCTCTTTTTTTTCTATTAAGTGGGCCAATCATGTCAGAGTTTTAATTTCATTTTTTTCTTCCAAAACACTTATTGTACTTTCACATAGTACTCATTATTATTAAGTGGACACATAGGACTCACCTGTCACTTTCATAACTGTATTAGTATTTCTCTTCCCCTCCATTACAGTACTGGATCAATTGTTGTGCTGTCTTCTCCAAAGTAACCTTAAGCTGAGTTGACTGAGTTTTATTTCTATCTCAAATATTGGAACATCTTTCTAAGACCCATGTCTGGTTCATTCAGTATTTGCAATTTTGCATGCATGGCATCTTTCTTAAAGAGGAAGGGGGTCAACATGATGGATTCCATGAATATATAACTTTGTCAAATGTGGAGTAATCTTCTCCTGCCCACATGGTTTGAGGGCTAGCTCTTCACCCTCCCTATGTTAGGATCCCTCCATATATACTTTTATCTTCCCAAGTTAATGATACAGTGAGCCCCTAGGGGGAGAGTGGACATAGCTCAAACTTCATTAATGTTTCTCTATTGGTAGAATGTACAAAATCATGTTAGAATCTCATTAATGAGGAAACGACAATAATGAAAGAGGCATAATTCTGACCTGTTATGGTCTTAGGTTTTATGTACATATTGACATATATATTAAAGCAGTTTAAGTTGCTTCCTGTCAATAATAGTTTAATGTCTAGAAGTTTTTATGCATTTTGTAATAACATTTATATCTCTAATATATCAATTAAAAGATTGTTGACATTTATGATAAATCTATTGTGTAATTGTTTTTATAATGTTCAAACATTTTTATTAGCATGTTTATGAATATGTTGGATGTTAAAATAAAATTCATGTTTTCATTGTGTACATGTATTGCCAATTTCACATGTTACTGCTATGTTTTAGAATGTGTTATTATCTTGTCAATAATTAATTAGTTGGGTGTTGTATGTGAGCTGAGATGCGTGGGTGCAACCTAACATTGCACGCATCTTAGGAGAGCGTGTTAAGCCCGTGTCAATCAACCTACCCGTTCAAGACTTTGGGATTGATGTGCACGTTCTCATTTTGAATGATGAGAACGTGTATATCTAACTCAAAGTCTTGAATTGTCCCGTTTGGACAGTCTGTGAATGTTTGATCGCACTTAGGTGGTTAATTACTATATGTGTTTGTGTTGTTTGTTAAAAATTTTGGTTGCGTCTTCTCACTCCTCTCTGATATACCTTTATTGATTTTGATTATTTTCTTAACCACTTATAGTAAGTGTTTAAGAAAATTTCTTAATCAAAAATATTGTGGTATATCGGAGAGGTGTGGGGAGATGCTGCCGAAATTTTTAGCAAATAACACAACATATATAGTAATTAATCGTGCGATCAAACCTTCACAGATGGGTTTAAAAGTGAAAATCTAAATGATATTTCCTTCCTATTTAAAATGGCAGAGATGGACGATGTGAGGAAAGGGTTGGACTTTTTATTTTGTTAGACATGTTAAAGTTTTGTGTGTTTACATTTCATTCGCACAGGGAAAATGTCGGAAGATCGTTCATGGATGTACCGTAGAGTAGTTGATCAGGTGGTGTCTGCGGAATTTAAAAATGGAGTTGAGAGATTCATTCAGTTTGCTTTGAGAAATCCTATTGAAGCTGTAGATTGTGAGGGTCGTATCCGATGTCCTTGTGCAGTCTGTAAGAATTTGAAGTGGCTGACAACATGGGATGTACAACGTCATTTATACAGAAAGGGGTTTGTTAAAGATTATGCAAACTGGATATGTCATGGTGAAACATTGTGGTCCTTCCAGCCTGCCGAGCCTGCCAATGTTGGAAGTGGAAGTTCATATGTTGATATGGTCATAGATGCTGCTGGTCCAGGATTCAATGTTCATGAGGAGCATGTACACGATGAAGAACCGCCAAACAAGACAGCTAAAAGATTTTATCAGCTACTCAAAGATGCTGATGAGCCATTGTGGAATGGATGTCAAAATCACTCTCGACTGTCTGTGGTGTCACAATTATTGAACTTGAAATCTGAATTTCACATCAGTGAGATTTGTTTTGATCGTTGTACTGTTATTATCAAAAGTATGTTGCCACAAGATGAGAAGTTACCTGAAAATTTTTATCGTGCAAAGAAGATGGTCACTGACTTAGGGCTTGGATATGAGAAAATGATGCATGTCCTAATCATTGCATGCTATATTATAATGAGGATAAAAGTAAGGTATCATGTTCCATATGTGGTCATGATAGATTCAAGCCTAAGAAAGGGGACAATTCAAAGCAAAAAGATATACCATATATGTCATTGCGGTATTTTCCTATTGCACCGAGATTGCAGAGAATGTATATGTCACCAAAGATAGCTCAACATATGAGATGGCATGCGGAAAGAGTACGTCGACAACATAATGTAATCACTCATCCTGCAGATGCCGAAGCTTGGAGTCACTTTAACTGTGCTCACCTACTTTCTCAAAAGAGTCGCGTAATGTAAGACTGGGTTTATGTACTGATGGATTCATCCATTTGGAGGTTCAGTGACTTCCTACTCTTGCTGGCCAGTTTTCGTGACACCATACAATCTTCCGCCAAATATGTGCATGAAACGAGAGCATTTATTTCTATCATTATTGATCCCTGGTCCAAAAAATCCTGGAAAAAAACTAGACATATATCTCAGGCCGTTGATTGATGAGTTGAAATTGTTATGGACCGATGGGGTTACTACTTATGATGCATCCAGAAAGCAAAATTTCACTATGAAGGCTGCATTGATGTGGACAATAAATGACTTTCCTGCATATGGAATGTTATCTGGCTGGAGCACCCATGGAAAACTAGCATGTCCTTACTGTATGGACAGTTCCAAATCATTTGTACTTAAGCATGGTGGCAAGTCATGCTGGTTTGATTGTCATCGACAATTTCTACCAAGGGACCATCCGTTTAGAAGGCAAAAAGATGCATTCTTAAAGAACAAAATTGAATTGGAAGAAGCTGATTTTGAACGGTTGTCTGGTCCACATTTAGCAACAAGGGTACAGAACTTACCAGATATAACACAATTGTCGAGCAGCACAAGACATCTCCCTGGATTTGGGAAGGATCACAACTGGGTCAAAAAAAGTATCTTCTGGGAATTGCCTTATTGGTCAACTCTTTTATACGACATAACCTCGACGTCATGCATGTTGAGAAGAATGTCTTTGATAATGTGTTCAACACCATTATGGACATAAAAGGCAAAACAAAGGACAATGTGAATGCGTTTAGACTTGAAAATACATTGTAAACGTCCAGAACTGGAACTTCTTGATAGAAATGGTACAACAGTTAAACCGAAAGCAATTTACGCCCTTGGAGCTGCACAGATTAAAGAAGTATGCTTTTGACTAAAACAATTGAGATTTCCAGATGGTTATGTGTCCAACATTGCTCGTTGCGTGAATAAAAATGAGGGGAAAATATATGGAATGAAAAGTCATGACTGTCATGTGTTCATGCAGAGGTTGTTACCTATTGTATTTCGTGATATGCTGCCGAAGCCGATATGGGGAGCAGTGACTGAGTTAAGTCAGTTTTTTAAAATTTTATGTACATCAGAGCTCAGGTATGAAGATGTGGAAACTATTGAACAGAATGTGATCACGACAGTTTGTAGATTGGAAAAGATATTTCCACCCTCATTCTTTGATTCAATGGAGCACCTGCTTATACACTTACCATATGAGGCTAAAGTAGGAGGGCCAGTACAATTTAGATGGATGTATCCATTTGAGAGGTAATTATATATATTTTCTCCTCATAATTCAAATCTTTTGATGTGTTTTTCATTATCCTATGAACATTCTGGTAGGTGCATGCATGAATTGAAAATGAAAGTTCGCAACAAGGCAAAAGTAGAGGGTTCCATTGCGGAGGCGTACATTATGGAAGAAATATCAAATTTCTATTCAATGTACTTAGAACCTGAGATACAAACTCATCGTACTCGGCCACCATGTAATGATGATGGAGGAGACTCCTTTCACTCTGATCGGCTCTCTATATTTAAGTATCCTAGACGTGCGTATGGACGTTCTTCGTGTCGGATGCTAAATGATAGAGAATTGCACTGTGCAGAAATTTACATCCTTTTAAATTGTATGGAGGTTGAACCTTATGTTGCGTAAGTTCTCTGCTCACATTACGTTTATGTCCATAACTTGTTAATTTTCATTCCATCTATAATGCTCCAATGTTCATAATACAGACAATTTGACTCAGAATTAATCCAAAGATGTCCATATCTCTCTGACATGGAGGTTGAAAAAGAACGAGAAAAATCATTGGCTTCTTGGCTGAAATATCGTGTAAGTATTATTACTAATCTTTCTCCTTGTTAGGCCAATTTATGACTAATTCTGACTAGTGTGCTCTCCATATGTAGGTTGAAAATGGTTTTATTACTGATCAAAGAATTCGAGAGATCAGTTATGGCCCATCGAAAGTTGCACGTACATATCCAGCATTTATTGTGAATGGGTATAGATTTCACACTAGACAATATGGGCAGAATAAATCAACAATGAACAGCGGGGTATGTGTGAAAGGAAGTACATATAATGAAAATGAATGTGATTATTATGGTATTATTGAGGAGATCTTAGAATTGCAATATCTCGGAGATGACAACCATATATTTCTGTTCAAGTGTCATTGGTTTGATCCAAATTCTGTTCGAAATGACACAACATATGGGATTGTCGATATCAGACATAAGTCCAAATTGAATACTTATGATCCATTCATTTTGGCCGCACAAGCCCAGCAGGTCTATTATACAAAGTATCCATCGTCTAGAAATAAAGAAAGAAATGATGGTGGGCAGTTTGCAAGGTTAAGACAAGGCTTTTCCCGGATTATGAGTTGGATTTGACTGAAACAGTAGAGTTGGATGTGAATGCCGAATTCTTTCAATCAGATTTGGGTGATGATGTAGAGTTGCCTGCTTCTAGTGATGAATCTGTGGAGGCACTGTCTTTATCTAAAGAGAATGAAGTGGAAGAAGTCGAACCAGAACAACTTGAAATACAGTTGGGGGACTCCGATGAGGAGGAATAATTAGTGATCAAAATGAATCTGATAATGAAGATGTGAATGCTGAATTGATATATCTCCAACATCTGAAGATGAAATGGAGAATGTTTGATTAATGGTATACAATTTTACCTAAAATGAAGGGTACTCTGTAATTTTAATACTCCCGTGTCTGCCCATTTTTCTTCCACTATTTGATGAATATGCATGTATTTTATTACCAGTTGAAGATATGGTTCGAGGACGGCGTGGGACTTCTTCAGGTGGGAGGGGTGAGGGTAGTGGGAGGGGAGAGGGTAGTAGGAGGAGATTTACTTCCTTTTCTACACCGCTACCACCGACCTCTGCACCGCTACCACCGGCAGTAGTATGTATACTTTGATTTGTATGCATTGCGATATTTATTTAATATAATTCTTTATGTCATTGTGGTAACTTATTCTTATTTTCACAGGACCCACGACCTCTGTACCGGTACCATCGACCTCTGCACCGATACCACCGACCTCTGCACCGCTACCACGGCAGTAGGTATGTATACTTTCATGTATAATGCATTGTAGTATTTGTTTAAAATAATTCTTTATGTTTTTGTGGTATATTATTCTTATCCTTTCAGGATCCACGACCTCTGCACCGTACTACCTGTAGCAGGTAAATATGTCATGTATAATGCACTGTATGTTTTGTTTAAAATAATTCTTTATATTTTGTGGTATCTTATTCTTATCTTTACAGGACCCACGACCTCTGCACTTTTACCATCGGCAGCAGGTAGATTGACAGCCTCTGCATCTCCATCACACATGGCGAGTAGATCTACACCAGGTATGTTCATTTACATTTCTATTTTTTTTATAGTTTGTTTTATTTATACTATTTAATTCGTATAGTACATGCTGATGACGAGACGAGTCATCACGAGGGGGAGGGCAGTTATAATGAGACGATGCGGGCAGTGTGGATAAATGAAGGGTATGTAATGCATTATTTTGTTATCTATTCGTCATTGTGGTATTAATATTCTCAATTTCAGGAATAAAATAGAGCCAGCCCAAGCATCACAATTTATTACAAAGACAATTCAAGCACATATTCCAGGCCCCATCCATCGCTTTTCTGATTTTCGATGGATGTTCAGGATTTATTGTTCTCTATGTTCTTGGTATGTATCTTATTTTATCATATTAAGTCATTTTCAATTCTTATTTGAACACACTTATTGTTATGTAACATATAATTTTTTTTTTGTTAATATGTAGAAGAATCATCGATTCACAGAGCATTCACATGAGTTACGTGCTAGATCTGCATGGACAAGTACTGCAAGAGCAAATTTCAAACATCTTATGTACAATGTCCGAAAAACTGCAGAAAGAGCATGTGCAAGTACAGATAAGAACGAATGGAAGGAGCATGGGCCTGTGTGATGAGAAAGGAGTATTGGACGGAGCTGTGCGACATTTGGGGAGCGGAGAAATGGAGTGAAAATTCAAGCAAAGCAAAGCAAAACAGAGCAGCGCATCCTGAAGCGAATGTACACACGAGTGGCTCTGTCTCCTTTGCAACGCATAAAGCGAGATTGGTAAGTATACTTCTACATTTGTGAATTTTTTTTAATCTAATAATAAACTGTGATTTATTTGAATAACAGGAAGTACAGCTCAAGCGGCCACCTCAATTTCAAGAGCTTTTTGATGAAACTCATAAGAAGAAAGGGACAAATGATTACATTAGTGAGAAAGCTCGGGAGGTAGCGGTAAGTGTATACACTAATAGTTTTCATTTATTGTGGTTAAACTGTAGAATAATTTTGTTTTATTTGTTTTATTTTTTGCAGGAGTCATATAGTAGAGGAATGGATGAGAGGTACGGGGATGACAGTCAGCGTCCAGAGTTGGATCCTGACATTTGGGTTGCAGCATCTGGAACACCCAAGAAAGGCCATGTCTATGGTTTTGGACATAGCTTGGGCACGACCAAGGTGATATCATCATGCTCGAGTTCGGTCTCACATGCGACCTCTCCATTTACCACACCAGCGGCCCCAGGTGTTTCTTCCAGTGCCGGCCCGACCATGACTCCGGATATGTTTAGGGCGATCGTCAACGAGACCGTCTCTCAGAATATCTCAACCATCGTCTCTCAGACCGTCTCCCAGATGCTCGTAGAATTGGGAATTCCTGGTAATAGAGCACCTCCTGCACCTCCTGCACAGCAGCTCCGGTAAGTATTTTATTTTATTGATTTTCTATTTGTTAACTCTAAATATCATCTTACAAAATATAAGAATTTAGATTGAGGAGGGAAAAATATCACTCTTAACTCTATGAACTTGGGTTGAGGGTCCAAAATTGAAAAGAAAAGTCTAATCAATCCATCGATTGTTCCAACACGACATGGGAGGTGAAAGTAACCCGTAGAACTGACAGAGTTCAAATGGACTCCAAATTTGAACTTCATGCTCAAATTTACATTTCTTAAGAAGAACTAATTTAATCGGGTTTAATAGGGTCAAAAATAAAAAAATAGATCCGATTAATTTGTCAATGACTCCAACACGATCGGGAAGGTGAGAGTGACTTGTAGAAACTGACGGAGTTCAAATTGGACTCCCGATATGGCTTGGGCAAACAATTTTGTATTTTCTTAACTAGTTTAGTTTCAAATCTATGAACTTGGGTTTGAGGGTCCGAAATTGAAAATAGAGGTCAAATCAATCTATCGATTGTTCCAACACGACATGGGAGGTGAAAGTAACCCGTAGAAATTGACAGAGTTCAAATTGGACTCCAAATTTGAACTTCATGCACAAATTTACATTCTTAAGAAGAACTAATTTAATCGGGTTTAAGGGGGTCAAAAATATAAAAATAGGTCCGATTAATTTGTCAATGACTCCAACACGACCGGAAAGGTGAGAATGACTTGTAGAAACTGACGGAGTCCAAATTGGACTCCCGATATGGCATGGACAAACAATTTTGCATTTTCTTAACTACTTTAGTTTCAAATCTATGAACTTGGGTTTGAGAGTCCGAAATGAAAAGAAATGTCCAATCAATCTATCGATTGTTTAAACACGACATGGGGGGTGAAAGTAACACGTAAAAACTGACGGAGTTCAAATTGGACTACCGATTTGAGCAAAACGTTTTTAAAACTATCATTCGTCAATTTCAGTTAAATGAAAAATATCTTGCTTTTAATTTTCAAGAATAATTGATTTCTTTATTAAGTACTAATTTTAATTTTTTTAAATAATATGCAGGATTATCCGTCGCGAGATGTTGGACGAGACGACGACCAGGATGAGGATGACACATATGCGGAGGATTTGTGATTTCATTTTAGTTATGTGCATGTTGTCATTTTATTATGGATGTATGATGTTTGTGTGTTGTATTTATGTGATGAATTTGAGTTTGTTATGGATGTATGATTAGTTTGTGTGTTTGTATTTTATGTGATGAATTTGAACTTTGTGGAGATTGTGATTTGTGTAGTTGATTTATTGTGGTTTGTGGTATTGTTATTTATCAGGTGATTTATTGTTGTTTATGTAAATTTTAAAAAAAAAAAATTGTCAAATTAGCGACCGAATAGCGACCGATAGAATGCCGACGCTGATCGGTCGCTAAAATTGGTCGCTTCACCAATAGCGACGGAAAATATTTGGTCGCTAAGTCGGTCTCTAAATTAGCGACCGCCTTAGCGACCATAATTTCGGTCGCTGTTAGCGACCGTAACAGTGACCAACTATCGGTCTATCGGTCGGTGTGGGCGACCAACCTGCGACCGAAAAGGGCGGTCTCTATTTGCGACGAAACTTGCGAACCAATATATTCGGTCGCTATCAGAGACAGATTTTGCGACCGCTAACAATCGGTCGCTGTATAGCGACCGATATATAACGACCGATTTGATCGGTCGCATTTCGGTGGTTAGTCGGTCGCCGATGGGTACAGCGACCGAACAAAGACCGAATAGCGACCGAACCTGTCGGTCGCTATTTCCGCTTTTTCTTGTAGTGACCAAATCCACCATCTTCCTATTGCCACTGCACCCGCAGCACACCACGATTCCGACGCCTCCGCAGCCACGAAAAGGCATGTTGTCGGGATGGTTAGCAGGCAGGCCCTGAAGCAGGGGCAACAGGCCCTCGCTCGTGCAGCCCTAGAACCTCGTTGGCGACGTGGATGTACCTTCCGTGAACGAAGATGATGGAAAACCGTGCTGCTCAGGAGTGGAAGTGAGCCACGTACCATGCTGGGCATTCTAGGGAGCAGAAGGAGACAGATGAGGAGAAGAGCTTGGTGTAGGAAAAAACGACATGCAAAGCAACGCATGGCCACAGAGAGCAGATGTATACCCGACGACGTTGAACGAAAACCCATCGAGATGCCAAGCGTCCACGGTCTCCTGGTCATTGCGGAACATGATCTCAGCCCAGTCTCTGTGTGTTCCGGAGATGACAAAGAGATTTCTAGAGCGGATTTTTGGTTCACCGAGGAGTAGAGGAAGGCATCCAGCCAGTAGAGTGGTCGGCACGGTAGAAGAAAGCTGCCGCCTCCTCACTGCAAAATCTTCTCGGTCCTCCGCTTCGGCAGCCTAGCTCTTCTCCTCCATTCTTGGTACAAAAATCAAACGGTTTAGTGGGAGGGGATGCTGTACTTATCTCTGAGGCGACACCGGCAGAGGCACCATCGTAACTACCCGGATCGGCACTCAAAAAGTACTACTTAAGAGAGAGAGGTGCTTCCAAGAGACATGGGTTGAAACTGCCAAACAATTGTGTTCTTGAAAAGAGAAATGCTATGTGCCCGGAGCATAGCTGCCATCGAGGGGCCGCGCCGCGTGGAGGGGCGGGCCCCCCAACATTTAATATTTTTTTAAAAAAAAATTTGTGCACTATTTGTGTGCACAAATGATGTATTTGTGTGCACAAATATATCATTTGTGTGCATAAATTGTAATATATATATATATATATATATATATATATATATTATATATATATATATTTAATGCTGGAGGGGCCCGCCCCCTCCACGCAGCGTGCGTGTGGAGGGGCGCGGCCCCTCCAGCTCAGCTGGGCTCCCGGCATTGCCGGGAGCCTAGCATTACTCTTTTGAAAATAAAGTGTGAGGTGGGCACCGGAGAACGTGGGGGCGGGGGGTGGGGGGGGTGGAGTTGGGGAAGAACAGTTATCGTAGCAAAGTATGACTGCGAAAAATAGGGTCGTGAGTTTTTAGTTGATAGAGATAAGCATGGTGCTGTTTCAGTGAATTTTGTGGGCACAATGGCTTCTGGCAGGGGAGCGCTGAGTCGAGGTAGGTAGCGCCTGTCATTGTCGATGCCGGACTGGTCGTTCCTCCCATGCCATATCCACCGCGAAGAAGAGGCACCGACTTGCCGGCAACGTTCTGGTTGTAGTGGTGGTTGCCGCGGTGGCTCCGTGTAGCCATGAGGGGAAAGCTGCGTGGGCATGGCTGGAGAAGGCGACGACAGCCGGTGGTGGACAGGAGAGTGCGAGTGGCAGCACGTTGCAGTGGCAGCAACGCGCAGACGTGGGGCGAGCAGGAGCAGGTGCGGCGGGGAAGATGGATGCGGCAGAGGATGCTGGGCGACTGCTCATGCCATTGGAGCATCGTCCTCCGGCCACCAAACATCACTGATGGCGGTCGCTACGCGAGAACCGCTTAGAATTTAGATGATAGGGTGCAAGGGAAGTACTCATCGTGGCCCTGCCAGTGGAAGAACTTGAGGCGGTCGATGGTGGGTATTCGGGAATGTCGAAGCGTTCGCTGGTGGGTATTCGGGGAACGGCGACGCCTGGTGCTGGCTCGCGGGCGAGCGAGGTCGGCAAATGCGGACGGGGCGGAGCGCACGGTTGCTGAGGTGTGCGCGGTCGACGGGCGCTGGCGGTGTGCTGGCGAGCAGCACGGCGACGGCGTGCGGGCTCACAGCAGAGCAGACGTGCGGGCTCACGACAGGGCTGCGTGCTGGGGCTGAGAAAGTCCGACTCCCAACATTATGGGGAATGCAGGGCCAGGTATAGGAAGGCGAAAATAGAGTTTTTTAAAAAATTATGTACCGCCATATTTTAACATTGTTTGAGACTTGCTATGTTACAATTATCTTACCCGATGTAGTAATATTTCTCCACTGGTTTAGGCAGCAATTCAGAGTAAGAAATTGTTTACCCGGATTTTTCTTACATGTATGTTATTTCCTCATTTAGGAGTATAGATAGATTTTTAGAATATAAGTATGATGGTACTAATTTAAGTAGGTGAATAATTCGTCTTTAAAAGTTATTTTAAATTTTAAATTTTTAGGGAAATGTTTAAGTGTCTATATTTTTATTTTATATCAAGAAAATTTAGGCGAAAATTAGACAGTCTTGGTGTTGCCACGTGGCAGCACCAAGACTGAAAAATATTATATTAGTATAGATATAGGAATATATGTATGTATACTGTGTACGTATAAGATCTCCTGCAATAATTTGATTGTGTTAACGTGGAACAAAAGTATGGCCTTGCTTTCTCGACAGGGAGAGCATGTCCTACGTATTAGGGGGTTTTCGCACGTAGAAATACTCTCCATAGAATTGTGGATTTCATTCCCATATGAGAGACGTGGTTGGGTGTCGCATAACGTATAGACAGGAAGGGACGAGGATCCTCTCCACCAATTTTTTATATCATTTTTTTGCATTACAATTCTTAAAAAATCTTTTAAAACTAAAATAATAATAAATTATTATTATTATTACAATGACAGTAGATTTTATTAAAATTCATTGAGAATAGGTCATTCTGTTAGGGGCCGGTTGACGTATTTTCGTTTTAAAATATGGGTCAATCTTGGACGATCTTAAGAGAATGACTCATTTATTTAAGATTTATTTATTCTTAATAAAATTTTAATAAATTTCACTCTTTTGATAGTAATAAAATAATGTATTTTTTATTTTTAAAATATTTTCTGAAGGGGCCCAGATTAATCATGTGTTGTCGGGCATTCGAAGGAAGACTAGTCCATGCATGCATTAATTTGGATTCGGAGGTCATCATACATGTCGAGACACACATACACACATACATGTATATATATATATATGAAAAATAATTTTCACAGACAGAATCTGAGACATATGAGATATATATATCTAGATACATACGAGTGAGATTTATTGGACCTCACACCAATGCAAATGTAGTTGGGATGGGTAGAATTCTCTCACCTTAGAATGTGTTGCCCAGCTAGTTAGCCGGGGGGGTGTGTGAATGGGATATTAAAATTATTTGATACTCAATTCTTGTTCACACAATAGTCACAAAAATAACACTTCGCAGATTGTTAGTGTTAGTGAAGACAAAGATAAACACGCAAAAACAATCGCACAACACAAAAAATTATCCTGGTTCGGATCTCCTTTTCTTAGGAGTCCTACGTCCAGTCTCTGAGTAATATCTCACGACTTCACTAACCCAAGGGTACTGTCCCCCTTATGGACCCTTACACACCCAACTGCAGCTGGTCTTCCTTCAATCTGAAGGAAAATACACCACCCTGGATACCCCATCAGGTCTTCCTTCATACCCGAAGGGAACAACACCCTGGATGCCCCACCAGGTCTTTCTTCACAACCGAAGGGAACAAACACAAGAAAATATGTTCAAAGAGATGATGCCCCTAGATCAAGCTTATAGAACACCGCTTGATCTGAAGCAAGGACTGAGAAGAAAAAGATCTATAATCAAGGACTCTTCTCAGAACAAAAGACTCTCTCACAGATCTGAACTTAGCACAGAGAGCAAGTGCTAAGACTAATGGGAGTTTTTGCTTGGCTCTAAGAAAGCTTGCAGAAGATTGAAGGCATTGTAATTTGTTGTTCTCTGATCGTTCTCCTGCTATATCCTACAGGAACTTCATTCTTCTATATATATCATCTTTTGAAATTCGAACGTTGAAGTGCCCGTTGTCTCTATGCATGTGTACGTTAGACTGCTTGACACTTGGAAGCTTCATGTCAACAGTCCTTTATCCTTTCATGCACGCAAAGAGAGAGAGGATCTTCTGTAATCTTCTTTGGCTTCCATTTTGTCCAACGTTGTATTACGGATGCTGTCAGAGACCTGCACATATTTAAAACTTGAACAATAGATAGCTAAGCTGTCTCTTGTTGTCAGTCAACGTTAGAACGAATGTTCATCAAAATAGTAATGCCATTTTGTTATTCTAAAAGATGTTTACTGAGAAGATACGATAATGGATGATATCGTCTACATTCATGCAGTGATAGGTTCAGTCTTCATAAATGCACAGCTGACATAAATATGCGTGAAGACTTTGACTTTTCAACGTATTAAAAATTAGCTCGAAAATCAAATCGTTGTCTTTCATGAAATCGTTATATACATGACTTATGAAATCGTTGTGTAAATGAGTGAATCGTTGTGTATTCATAAGTGAAGAGATGCATACACAAATCGTTATATGTATTAATAATCAAATCGTATGAAGTTATAAACAAATCGATGTACAAATCGTTATGATGTTATGAACAAATTCATGTACAAATCGTTGTGATGTTATGAACAAATCGATGTATAAGTTGTTATGATGTTATAAACAAATCCATGTACAAATCGTTGTGATGTTATGAATAAATCGATGTACAAGTCGTTATGATGTTATGAACAAATCGATGTACAAATCGTTGTGATGTTATGAACAAATCGATGTACAAATCGTTGTGATGTTATGAACAAATCGATGTACAAATCGTTGTGATGTTATGAACAAATCGATGTACAAGTCGTTATGATGTTATGAACAAATCGATGTACAAATCATTATGATGTTATGAACAAATCGATGTACAAATCGTTGTGCTTCTTTAAGAAATCTATGTGAGAGCAAATCGTTGTTCTCACTTAAGAAATCGTTGCGGAAAGTAAATTGTTATGATTACTTAACGAATCATTGCGAGAAACAAATCGTTGTGATCACTTAACGTATCGTTGTGATGGCAAATCGTTGCGATCACTTAACGAATCGTTGTGAAGGCAAATTGAAGAAATCGTTATACTGCCCAAATCGATAAAAGCACATGGCAAATCCTTATGAATATGAAATCGTTATGACCTATAATGGACATCGATGTGTACTTAGAGAAATTTTATTTATACTAAACTCTAAATACTTCAGGGTGAGATACTTATAGAATTTGCTTGACTTTTCTTGATTCATTTTCTATGCTCAAAACTTGTAGAAAATATGTTAGATTAAACTTTATATAGTTTTGTTAATCACCAAAATAGATATGTAATTTATTTAAATTATATGGGATAAACTGATCATCAATCTCCCCCTTTTTTGTGATGACAAAACATAACATTGAACCAAGATATTCTGAAATAAAACTTTAGTGATATTTCGAAATCATAAGAGATGTATTTCAAAATTGCTATATTTTCTCCCCCTTTTTGTTATTTAAGCAAAAAGATCAACGCTTTCGACAAAGAAGAAGAGAAAAGTTGAATGAGAGAGCATAAAGTGATTGAATTATTCTTGAGGGGGTACAGGAAGATAGAAAGCAGGAGACAAAAGAGAGGCATAATGAGAAATAGTTTCCCAGGCCTGTTCTTCCTGTTTTTCAAAAAACTGTCTAAAAACCCCAGGTTCAATAGAGTAGGAAGGTCCCATGATGGGAGCCATCCTTCGAAGATGATGAACTAGCTGCTCATCAAGAAGCCGAGCATACTGATCTGGTTCAAGAGAGACCTTAAGGAAGGAGACTTTCCCAAAGCTGGCATAGGCAAGAAACTGATCCATAGAGACTGGATAGAAATTCTACTTGTGCTTCAATTCTATCCTCATAGCGACATATACCTTGTACCTTTCAACCCAGGTTTGATAGGGATCATGAACAAGGTGAGTGGAGTTCATATCCAGAAATGTAGCAGCTGAAATTTGAGGTTGACCTTCCTTGGCTAGAGATTCATTCACATCAGAGAATTGCTGTGCTGAAAGAGGATAGAGCCCGGTCCAATCTGTAGGAGATAATCGTTCACATTCTGACAGAGCAGAAGCAAGAACATCAGCATTGACATGGCCCTGGTGATACTCTCTAAATAGAAACCTGTGGAAAGCAACCAGATAGTCTTTCTGCACTTTGATTCTGCCCATGACTCTGGCAAAATGCTCAAAAATAATGAGCCTACAGAGGAATCTATAATCAGAGAGTGAAGAGGGGGAAGAAAGGTAGAGTCAGGCAGCTGGAGGGTTGCAAAATCTATTTGGACGGCTTCAGTGTGAGCTCCACCTGGTCCAAGGGCTCTAATGGCCTGCATGAACTGACCCAACTGAATCTCAGGCAAATGATGAAGATACCGATAATCATTGAACATTTTGAAGTGCCTGATCATCTTGATCTCCTTTTGAATGAAAGGGGCCCAGATGTCCTTATGGTGGATCAGGAACCATTCGGATAAAGTCAGGGAATGGTCCCTTGGAGGGAACTTGGCAGATCTGGCAATAAGAAATTTATTGTAGAGAGCTTTATTAGTCCGAGCCCACTGCTCTTCAGTTTGGGATTCGGCTGCAGAGAAGATCTTTGATTTGAGGGATTTGGAAAGAAAGGTGTAAGGCAAAATAGTGTTTAGATGGTCGGTGAGATGTAGATGAGGAAGATTAAAAATAGAGGCAAAAACAACTTTCTGGAGGAATTCCCTGTAGAGAGGTTTATTTTTGGTGACCTCTGTTAGAGAAAACCATAAAGGAGGATAATAGGGATCTAAGGATTTAGAGAAAGTGGAGGTTATTTTGCATTTCTTAGGAATAGGACTAGAGGAGTCTGTCCTATGAATATGTTCTCCAACCTTCAGAACAGATCGGAGAATGGCTACCTCAAACTCATCTTTGATGGCCCTAAGATAGGGACCATCAATCTGAGCACCCTCCGGAATGATAGTAATGAAAGAGGGAGGAGCAGAAGGATGAAGAAGGGAATGAGAGGTGGAAGAAGGTATGGCAGTTGGTCCAGAAGAGGAAGGACCAGAGGAGGAGGAGGCTCCAGCTGATGAGGAGGCTGGAGGGTCCTCAAAAAGAGGAGGAGGTGATGGCAAATCGTTGTGAGGGCAAATCATTGCGATCACTTAACGAATCGTTGTGAAGGCAAACCGAAGAAATCGTTATACTGCCCAAATCGATAAAAGCACATAGCGAATCCTTATGAATATGAAATCGTTATGACCTATAATGGAAATCGATGTGTACTTAGAGAAATTTTATGTGTACTGAACTCTAAATACTTCAGGGTGAGATACTTACAGAATTTGTTTGACTTTTCTTGATTCATTTCATGTGCTCAAAACTTGTAGAAAATATGTTAGATTAAACTTTATATAGTTTTGTTAATCATCAAAATAGATATATAATTTATTTAAATTACATGGAGATAAACTGATCATCAGAATGTGCGGAAAATCTTTCTCTATAAATATATACATATCTATTTATGTACGCGTATGATGAACTATTTCATTGTCGATATAGATTTTTTTGTGATAAAAAAAAATTATACACATCTTAGAACGAGCAAATATTACTTGCACCAAACACATGATCGCCGTATCAAGGAGTCCCACTCATATGAGTTTATGGTGGGTAATATCTACCCCCAAAATGTGTATAGAAAACTTTCCTCTGATAAAAAAGGGAAATGCATGCATGCTTTTAGGAGAGTTTTTGGACCACCATCGTCTGTTTCAGCACTTACACTGCTAAATTCACATATATGTAAATATAGCAAACTTGATCAAATTCAAAGGGCTTCTAGCAAATAAAACTAACAACAGTTACCGCAAGCTCTATAACTCATAGCTTACGTACGTACTTTTATCAGTGGTCAGAAAAAAGTCATAAGATTCTGTGACAAACTTGTGCAGTTGATCAAATAATTTTACAAGATCCCAGAAAGTGAATCTTTTTCATTTCCGGAAGGTATAAAACATGGTACCATTTGCAACGCCGCCTTTGAATCCACCAATATTCTAAAACCCGATTCATTTTTTGACCCGAACAAATTACTAGCTAGGTCATGGGTCAACTGATCAGATCACCCAATATTCTGAAATCCACCTATGAAATGATATAATGGGGGGGGGAGGAAAGAAGAAGAAGAGGAAAAGCCTTGACCCCATCAATGGGGATGCATCCATCTTTTGAGTCCTAATAGGTCCCTTAAAATTAAGAAACCAGTTCAAAAAGGAAAAAGAAAGATAAGAAGTCATCAGAACAGGGACGCATATCACAAACAACAGTAAGATCCCTCATATTATATTATATTTCTTCTAGATGTTGATGCGGGACAGTTGAAGAAAGGGGAAAATTCAGAGAGGGAGATTAAAAAAAAAAGTGAGGCGTGGACTATTTTGGGGTGGAAAGTTTTTTCTCAAAAACTCTCTCTTCTCCATTGTCGAGAACCAGCGCAATTCATACACTGTAATTCTTTCATTCATTCAATCCATTATCCCAAAATATAACATCATATAAGTGTTTATATAGAGTTAGGCTATTCTCAATCATAATAGGTTTTAAATATGGACTCCAAATTAAAGACATATTTATATCGTAATAAGATTCAATAAATTAGAGATCTAAAAAATAGAAAATACAAAATCTTATTTGAATAAGACTTGGGTCGCATAAATAAAATATATAATAAAAATTAAATAAATTTTAATTTGACTCTTTTGAATGATTTTATCCTTACATTTAAAAAATAGTACAAAAATTACATCAAAATTATAAAAATAAAAATAAGAAGACTCCAAATAAACTCCAAACGGGCCCACTACTGTTTCTTTCGTTCCCGTCAGATATCTAGTTTAAGGTAGGTAGGAAGGAAGAGAGGATGACATATAGAGAAGAGAAGCAGTCAAAGCTCCCGTCGACCATCGATTGGACCCCACCAAAGCTCTTTCTCCAGGTCGTCAGAGTTCGACTCGGACAGCCGTGAGCGAACAGACCCCCTTTGACTGGTCTACCCACGTTTGTCTACTTGTCAACTAGCTCATGTGAGATTTATAGGGTCCTCCGCATGTGCAAGCGTTAGGATGCCTTGTTTGTCATCTCTTAGGAGTTTGTTTAGAAAAATATTAGGTATTCGACTGATAAAATTAAAAAATGAGAGATTTATCAATTAATTTCTATTTTTTTGGAGACTTATTTTTAGATTCTTAACTCTTTTAGAAAACTAAGTAGGTATATATTTATATCTGTAATTATAAATATGTAAATCAGAATTTAAAAATAAATCTTCAAAAAATAGAGATTAATTGATAATTGTTCCTAAAAAAAAAAACTACCAAATCAACTACAAGATTGGTTGGGGGGCAAGCGAGCGAGCTCTAATTATAAACATGGTTATTTTTTAAGTGTCGGGGTCGTGCCTGCAATCAATCTCGCGACTTTCAGATAATTTTTTCCCCCACCAAGATTGAAGTGTTTCTCAATTTTCTGAAGTTAACCTTCTCTGCAAAAGATTCAACCAATGCGTTTCATTGTAAGAACCATGCATGCATGTGTCACTGAAACCTTACTATTACGGTTAACCCACTGCAATCTAATCTATTTGAACTTACTCGGACTAACCCACTACAAGAAGCAGAGCATTTGTCATCGGTAATATATCAGCAACTAGCAAAATCCGCTGATAAAAGGGGTATACGTCAACGGCTTCGTACATCCGCTGACATATCTTTATTATTTGTCAACGGCCTCTTTCGGTTGTTGACATATCCCTATTATTTGTCAACGGCTTTTTTTATGTGTTGAATCTTTATAATTCTATAACTTATTTTAAAATTATATTATTTTAATTGACAATTTTATTTTTATATTATTATTAATATATATTAATAAGTAAAATTAGATATAATGTTAATAAATAATATTTTTATATTGATAAAAATATAATAAATAAAAATCAATATTATACTAATATTGAAAAAATATAATAAATAAAAATCAATATTTATTATTTAATTAAAAGTAATGTCAGCGGCCACCCAACCGCTGACATATACTTCTTTTTTTACCCCCGCCCCCAAAACCCTCACTGCGCGAAGCCGGCCCTAACTCGCTCCTGCAACGATCTCTCCTCTGGCGATCTCCCCGCACCCTAGAGCTCCTGCGGCGATCTCCTCCTCTGGCGATCTCCCCACGTCGGCCGCGTCCTCCTCTGGCGATCTCCCCGTGCCGGCCGCGTCCTCCTCCGGCGACCTCCTCCTCCTCCGGCTAACTCGCGAGCTCCTGCGACGATCTCCCAGTCGCCCCCACGCCGGTCGCGTCCTCCTCCAGTGACCTCCTCCTCCGGCGACCTCCTCCTCCTCCGGCTAACTCGCGAGCTCCTACGACGATCTCCCAGTCGCCCCCGCGCCGGCTGCGTCCTCCTCCGGCGACCTCCTCCTCCTCCGGCTAACTCGCGAGCTCCTACGATGATCTCCCAGTCGCCCCCGCGCCGGCTGCGTCCTCCTCCGGTGACCTCCTCCTCCTCCGGCTAGCTCCAACCAGCTCTACAGGTCCTCTCTCTCTCTCTCTCTTTCTCTCTCTCTCTCTCGTGTCAGGACCTGCTCCCCTTTGCCGTCGAGCGGCAGAGGTGGAGGATCTCCAATCGGATCTCCAACCGGATCTCGCTTTTCTGATATCTTTTTGTATTGGCCTATTCCCTAACAAAGTCAAGGTGTTCCTTGGGAAGATTTGCCGGCAATAGATGATCAATTCCAGGTTGTGATAGAGCGAAATTTCTCCAGCTGTGTCTTCGGTGGTTCTAGTTTTGAACTTGCAGAACATTTATTCATCACAAATGTGGGAATGCGGAGGTGGTGTGGATATACCACTCTCCCCAAGTTTTTTGCAGCGGTACACACAGTTAAGCACACACCGAAAGGAAATAACAGATCAATTCAGCCATTTTGAACTCTTTAACAAGTCATAAGTCTTTCTTTACCTCCTTTGAGAATGCTAGAAGGAGTGGAGAGTACATCTCTTGTCCTATTGATCTACGCCATTTTGCTCCATCCCCTGAAGGATCAATTCTAAGATAAAATTTACCTTGGATCTGTCAAAAGATGTCAAAAAGCCATAGTTAGTGTCCATCAACTGTCTAGGGAATGTTCAGGTAATGTAGATTTATGCAACAATTTGCATGTAAGGATGATTCCACTGTGAGAATGCTAAGAGTTCAAAAGAAGCATTGGATAAAATGGGCATACTGTTAATCCTGCATGCTCATATTCTAGGTACACCATTTCATTTAGAGCTTCTGCAACACCTTTACCATCATCCCTCAGTAATCTCCTATACATGGTGAAAACATGGAAAATCAGAAGGAAAGAGGTCAGACCCAGTATATGTGGAGGAATTTTTGGCACCATAAAAACTAGTTAATGCATAAAAAAAGAACACACCGATGGAGCATTAGCTCTAATTGGCCATCCAAAACGCTGGAACCACCTACAGGTCGATCCACCAACACTGACATTTCGGTACTGTTGTCCTCCATGAAAATCCCCAGATTGATATGAAATAGTTAGAAAGGAATTGCTCCTAAGCTTGTTTTTGTTTCATGAAAGAACATTTATATGCATGACCATTTCATATAGTTACTTCCATATTTCGGACCAAACTATGATCTGCCATTTCAAGCTGGGACCATTAAGACCTTTTCAATTAGCTTTACACGGAAGCCATGTATATATGATTTCTGATCTATTAAGGCATATGAAAAATAGATTACAACCAATAAATTTCCAATAGAACATTGTAAGATTTTTGCAGGATGCAAGTATATGAATGTGTGATTTTTTGCAGGATGTGATTGTCTTCATACATTTTAATGCAGGATGCAAGCGTATAGATATGAATGTGTGGATGTGGTGTGTGAATGTATGGACTTTTTTTTTCTTTTTGCCCGTTCAAGACTTTTGTGAGGATATATGTTTTTACCATCTTTTGATGGTAATGAAATATATCGAGCATAAAGTCTTGAATTGTCCTATTGGACAGTCTGTGGATATTTTGATCATTTGATGTTCTCCATTATATGTGCTTATAATTGTCTTAAAATTTCGACGGCATCTCCCTACTCTTCTCCAATATACCTGCTAATTTTAACTACTCAATTTTTCACTTGTAGTTTATACGAGTGATTTTTTGAGCAAAGTTAAATTTAGTAAATGATAGTGGTATATTGGAGAAGTGTGGGGAGATGCTGCCGAAATTTTAAGACAATTATAAGCACATATAATGGAGAACATCAGATGATCAAAATATCCATGGATGGGCAAGATTTGATGTAGGTACCCCATTTTATTTGACAATGTATGTATACAAGTGGATGTACACATGTGGATTTGCTCTTGATATAAGGGAGGTGCTGCCAAATTTTTTACTGAATTCTTGTTTATGGTTATAGGATATATAGAAATGGCTGGACCTGATAAGACTTGGATGGAACTTGTTAATAATCGAGGAGATCCTAGATATCTGAGGGGGTAGAGTCTTTTTTGGAGTATGCTTTTCATGCAGATCGAACAGGATACAGACATGGTCAATACAGTGAGGATACAGTGTCCATGTCAGAATTGTCGTAATAGAGTAAAGTTGACCCGAACAGAAGTTGAAACTCATCTTATAGTAGATGGAGTCTGGACACACTATAACAATTGGGTATGTCATGGAGAGACACCATTTGACATCCTTTATGTGGAGGTAATAGGGCACCAAGCAGAAATAAGACAGACAGATATCTCCTCTGTATAGATGAGTGACCAGCAACTAGATATCGATTCTATACATATGTTGCATGAGTTTCAACAAGCTGAATTTGCCATTTCAATGGAGGAGCATGAGCCAAATTCCAAATCAAGAGACTTTTATAGATTATTACAAGATGCTGAAATGCCATTATATGATGGTGTCAGAAGGTTTCAAAGTTGTCATTTCTTTTGAAATTGATGCATATTAAGACAATGAATCAAGTGACGGGAGATGTATGAATATGTTGTTGGAATTTATTAAGAAATATTACCACAAGAAGCTAATGTACCCCAAACATGGTATGAAGCCAAAAAGATCATTAAAGATTTGGGGTTGGGTTATGAGAAGATAGATGCATGTAAAAATGACTGTATATTATTTTGGAAGGAACACAAAGATAAAGATCGATGCCCGCAATGTGATGCATCTCGATATAAGGAAAGAGTGCAAGACGTAGATAATCAAGTTGATAATGAGAAGGTGAAACCTGGCAAACGAATACCCAACAAGATCTTGCACTATTTTCCGTTGAAAGATAGATTGTAAAGGTTATTTATGTCATCTAAAACAGCCAAGTGGATGACATGGCACTCTGATGGTCGGACTCGTCAACAAAATGGAGAGATGCGACATCCAGCTGATTCTGAGACATGGATGCATTTTGATAGTCAGTATCCAGATTTTGCTGCGCAGGGACTCGTAATGTGAGACTGGGTTTAGCAAGTGATGGTTCAATCCATTTGGAAATTTGAGTAGTAGCTATAGTATATGGCCTGTGATGGTACTGGCTTTTAACTTGCCGCCATGGATGTGCATGAAGCAGACATTTATGATGTTGTCATTAATTCCTGGTCCTAGAGATCCGAGAAATGACATTGATGTATATCTTCAACCACTTATTGAAGAGTTGAAAGAGTTGTAGGATGTTGGTGTTGAAACGTATGATGTTTCGAGAAAACAAAATTTCAATATGCGAGCTGCTTTCTTTGGACGTTGAATGACTTTCCTATATATGACAATTTATCTGGATGGAGCACTAAAGGAAAAGTTGCATGTCCATTATGTAATTATAATACTCATTCAAGATGGCTGCATAATTATCGAAAATTTTGTTATTTAGGACACAGACGGTTCTTACAATACATCATAGATGGAGGAAAGACAATTACAAACAGAAATTTGATGGTTGAAAGGAACTTGGTAAGCCACAAAAAAAAAAATGACGGGATTAGAATTGTGGAGGCAACAACAGAATCTGAGTCTTGTTAGATTTGGAAAGACATTCAAAAAGGATATCAAAGACTTGCAAGGATGGAAGAAGAAAAGTATATTTTATAAAGAGCTGCATACTGGTTGAGTCTACGTATCAGGCACAATATTGACGTAATGCACACAGAGAAGAATGTCTGTGAAAATTTGTTGGACATATTGATGCTGCTTGGTGGCGAAAAAAATAAAGACAACCGTCAAGCTAGACTGGATCTTGAAGAGTGGGGAATATGACCAGAATTGCATGTGCCAAAAGACCTTCAGTCAGGAAGCAAGTTACCTGCAGCACTGTACACACTAAATAGAGCAGACATCAGCTGTGTGTGAATTCTTACGTAACATTAAGGTCCCAGATGGATATTCATCAAACCTATCAAGATGTGTAGATATTACTGGTCGAAAGCTTACTGGATTGAAAAGCCATGATTGTCATGTCTACATGCAAGTTTTGTTGCCTTTGGCAATCTGTGGCATTGCACATGAAGATGTGATTGATCCAATTACTGAATTGAGTATGTACTTTAAGGAAATTTGTTCTAAAGTTCTTCTACCTGAACGTCTGTTGAAATTGGAAAAAGACATTGCAGTGACATTATGTAAAATGGAATAGATTTTTCCACCATCTTTTTTGATATCATGATTCACTTGGTAATACATTTGACATATGAAGCACGAATTGTTGATCCAGTACAATATCGATGGATGTATCCTATAGAAAGATTTTAAAGAAATTGAAAGATGTTGTTCTTAATAAGGCACGTCCTGAAGGTTCAATCGCAGAAGGGTATCTTATTAAAGAAACGAGTTCATTTTGTTCCATGTATTTGGATAACATTGACACTCATTTTAATCGTAAAGAAAGGAATTATGATGGTCCTTCAGTCTAGAGTGAAGATGAAAGCTGTTCGATTTTTAATTCTTCTAGACATTTTCTAGCAGGAAAAGTTGAACCTCGTACACTTATATGAAGGAAACTGAAGGGATATGCGGAAATACACAATACGGTAATCTAGAAGGGGGGGGTTGAATAGATTACGGCAAATTTAAACTATTGATGGGTCCTTTTCGATGCTACAGCAATCTCAAAGATACTTGATTAGGATTCGATTAAATATGAGACCGCTTGAGTTGATTTAAAGAGAACAGGGAATCAAACGTGCGTATGAACACCGTGCCTACCAATCATCTATCGCAAAACGTGAACAAACCACAAAACACGATGATTTAAGGTGGTTCGGAGTACAAACTCGTGTATCCTACATCCACCGTCCACACACACACGCAGAACAGAAACGCTGCTTATGAGCAAGTTCAACACAACAACTCAACCACACACACGTTGTCTGATGAAACACGATCAGAACAACCACAAATACGTGAATCAAGCACAAAGGATGCTGGAAACACAACCACACACACACGATGGAATGGAAATTATGAAATGGAGAAGAATTAGGAATTAGGGAACAAATCCGGTTGGAATTCTTCTCGTGGATCGTCCAAACGCTCTTCAAACTTCGATTGGATGTAGATTGATCGATGTAGAAGGTTGAATTGATGACGATCCGGCTTCAGCTCCGCATAGATGGTGATTCCACGATGATCTGGGCGGAAGGTTGAAGCAGAGCAGCAATTTGGGGCTTTTCCTCTTGGTCCCTTGGAGGCTCTTGGATGGGAGGCTGCTCTCTGCGAAATTGGCACTAAAAGGATGCTTATATAGTGTTAGGTAAAGGTGGGGGTCGTGGAGGAAGGAAACACCCAAGTGGGGCCGGATTTGGAAACCCAAATTCTGAAGTTTCCGTCGGCTGTCGACAGGTGCACTTGCATCTGTCGACAGACAGACTCAGGGATAGAACACAGAGTTCTGTCCTGGGTTGACTGTATGAATCTGTCGACAGGTACAATGCATCTGTCGACAGATACACTCAGACATGCAAACCTGAGTTCTGTCTGGGGAAGACTGTATGGATCTGTCGACAGGTACAATGCATCTGTCGACAGATACCCTCAGACATGCAAACCTGAGTTTGTCTGGGGATCACTGTCTGAATCTGTCGACAGGTACACTTCATCTGTCGACAGATGCACCTCTTGACATATTTTTGTGCCTTTTGCTCAACTCTTCAATGCCTCTTCAATGCTTCATCTTTCATGCTTGTGCACCTACATGCAAACACATTGTTAGTGATATACATTGTATGATTTGGCAATGTTTAACTCAATCACTTTCATGTATTTTTCATGTTAGTTAGCACATCAATTTTGCATTAAATCAATGTTCAAGGATGTTAATGTGATCATCAAAAACATGATATATGAAAAACCCAACAATATGGTTTCGAAGATATATTGAAGAATTGAAAGCTGCAAATGATCCTCGTTGCACTGATGACATCGAAGTATTATCACAAACTCCTTCGAGACTTGCATACTCACATTCGGGTACATAATAAATGGATTCAGGTTTCGTACTAAGACTGTAGATGAGACAAAATTGACCCAATTGTCTGGTGTTATTATGGTTGCAGAACTTGAATCTGGATGTGATGGATACTATGGACATCTGAATGATATTCTTGAAATATATTTTACTCATCAAAAACGAGTGTATTGTTTGAGTGTGATTGGTGGGATGTCTATAGAAAGGATAGAGGATTCAAGATTGATAAGTATGGAATTGTCAGTCTCAATACCCATCTAAACTCAACACAAATGAACCATTTGCTCTCGCTAGTCAGGTGGAACATGTGTTCTATGTAAATGACAATAAAACACCACGGTGGATTATTCCTGTAAGAGCACAACCTCGGGATTATTATAATATGCAAGTTCCAACAAGTGAAGATGATGTAGGTGATTTTGAAGAAGCATATCAAGAAACCTTAATTGATGTTCATGTGAGAGGAGATGTATTTGATGTTGACATTGTTGAAAATATTAACGTAAGAGTCGATGAATACATTGATGCTTAGGTGATTACAACTTCCAAATCTCTTTAGTTATATATATATTTTTCCAAGTTTGACTTGTAAGTTTAATATGATATGTTTGAACAGATGGCTTCAGATGGTGGCTCGTACAGTGGTTCGAGGCCACGGAGACAGCGTACTACCGTGCAGCAGACTTTCCCCACACACTCCGCCTCGGAGGGATCTGTAGCTGCATCCTCGGCAGTTGGTTATGTAGCAGGTATGTAGTTTAATTTTAAATTTTTGATTAATTAATATTATTTTGATTATAATCTGATATCAATATCTTTGTTGTGTATGTTTAAGCAGGGCCAGTTTCTACACAGACTTGGGGTCGAGGACATGGACGTCGGGGCCCCTCCAAAGGTTTGACAGATAGGAGATTGGAGTCTGGCCAACGATGGAATGTAAAGGTGATCGGTGGGACTGGGATTGGAGAGTCGGGAGCCCAGTTCGTTAGTCACATGGGCATGTATCAAAGCTTCACTGCAAATATGGCAAAAAGGTGAAGCTTCCCGCAGATATAATAGATATAATTTTAGAGATCTTGAGGTAATAGTCTGTAAATTTAATATTATATCTATTAAATTCTTATCATGACTCATGTTAGCTCTAATTTGTAGTTGCTCTTTCGGTGGGATCGAACGCCCAATACTGATAAAGAATGCTAATGCATATGTCCTCTATGCATCGTACTTGGCGTGGAGTTTTGAAGAAACGGGTAAGTTAATATTTTTCTTTCAAGTGTGATCATTTTTCTCACATGGATTAATCACATGACAATCTTCATAATAATTTTTATGCCTTTCAATTGTTGGCATGGCCACTTCCAGATAATGTTCCATTGTGGCTTTATATATTATCTCATATACATATATATAAATCTAATCTGGGAGCCGTAGGCGGTGGATATCTGGTGCTGGTACTTGGACCAGTGTATGAGACCCCTAGATTGCCTCTGCTTCAAGCTGCCATTCTTTCTGTTAGCCCCGTCTCCACCATTTCTTTCTCAGGTCCTCCTCCCTGCCCCTTCTTTTTAGTTAGAATGCGAAGGTGATTGTAGAGATTCCAAAACTGTGTGTTTTCCTTCTTTTTAAGCTTCAGCTTGTGAAATAATCCTACTAAGTGAAATACTTACTTTCCGTATGGACAGAGTGAAAACTATCCATCCAGATCTATCTGTCATTCTTATCTGCATTTCTTTTACTATGAAATATTCCAGACAACTATATCCTGACGCTCCTAGATTCGTCAGATATGTATCCTTTTAGGCATCACTTTCTAGAAATGGTTGCAGATACATTTTCCAATTTCAAATCTCATAGACAAGTACAACTTAGCCTTGCTTATCCCTAAAAGAACTTGGATAAGAACAGACAAATGCTTAATATGGCTTCTATATCTACCTTCCAAGAAAACATGGCTTCTATGAGTGCGTGCATCTTCGTTTCATACATTATGTCAAATTTAATGCTTCGATTTAAATGCCCACGTTATCTGCGATTTATTCTTTTGTTGTCAATCTTGTATCTCCAATAAAATATACACAGCGGCATGGCAGAACTATACTGTGTCAAAAAATTTGCAAATCCTGACATCCATTGGGTCAAAATCTGTTAATTAATTTCCTCATTGCCGTGCCAAAAGCACTTTCTGCACAAATTCCTAGCTGTTTCAATTGTTTTCCCAGAATGGGTAGAAGCCAGTTCCATCTATGATGTTTTGCTTTGTTCATGATCTAGGCTTTTTTTGACTTGCCAAGACAACAGAGTAGGTAAAGCTTGACAGCATGTTTTGATTGGAATTTTTGCAAAGTATCCGACTTATGAGTATATATGTTTACAGCATTATACATGCAAATCTTTCGAGAATGCCATTGCTTCAGTTCCAGCTGGTGTTAATCTGCAAGATTGATAGATAATGTGTGTAAAATAGAACACTTCGGATGAACAGGTAATAATAAAATTTTATAGTACATATTCATTTTTTATTTTAACATTTAAATATTTGTTGGCAGAATATCGCTGATCGCAATAAGGCAAATCGATCTCATCAATCTATGCCATATAGAAAGGGCAGAAAGAGTCATTATCAATTGAAGGATGATTTTGTAAGTTAAATATTTAGTTAAAATTTACTTTCAATTTAATATTTACTTAATTCTTACTCTCTTTAACACGTGAATATCACCTTGCTCATGACCGTGAACCCAATCGTGTGGAGATTTTTAAAATTGGCAGATGCAAGGAATTACCTGATGGCAATGAGCAGTGGGTAGATGACGAGAGTAGGAGTCGATATGTAAGTGTATTTTTAAAATTTATAATTAATATTTATGTGATATTTTTTATGATAATAATAATTTTTTTTAAATTTTTTATGCAGGAGAGTATGATTCAGCTATCGACTCCTTCACTAGATAGTGAGAGTGGGAGTACCCCCATTCTTCTGAGGAGGCTTTTGTTTCAGTTATGGGAAAGGATCGATCTGGTCGCATTCGTTGCGGAGGCAGTCGGGAGACACGTCGCACATGGTATGGGACAGGAGAAGGGTCGAGCTCCACTGACTATCAGCAACAGATTAGCAACATCGAAAACACTCTCAGAATGGAGGTTGAGGAGTTGCGCACAGAGGCGCACAGACGAGACTCAGAGATGGATGAAATGCGGAGGGAGTTGGAGCAGCTGCATAAACGAGAGTCTGAGATGGATGACATACGTAGACAGATGCTGCAGATGAGTACATTCATGACTCAGTTTCAGACTAGTCAGAGATTGCTGTGTTAGCTCCACCGAGAGCACCAGAGGACAACCACGTAGATACTGATGCAGAGGGAGATGACTATGATGATGATGATGATAATGATGACTATGATGATGATGATGATTGATAGATTGATATTTTGATGACATTAATTAGAGATTTTGATGTTGTATAAATTGAGTATTTAGAAACTTTGATGTTGTATGAATTGAATATTTGGAGACTTTGATCTTATATGAATTGATGTGGATTTAGTATGTTTGTTTTCTTGTTGTGTGTGCATTTAGGTATTTTTGTTTTCTTGCCATTTTTCATCATTCTGATAATGATGTTATATTTAGGATGTGGGTCAAGAGTCCCAAGACTATAGACTATGATTTTCCTTAATTTTACTTATAAGCTAGAATTGATCTCCAGGAAGTTGTTGGAATGTTTTAAATGAAAAGGTAAAAATATTTCTTTTGAGGTCTTTGTGGTCTCAGGTAGCATGGAGGTTCTTTCCATAACAGATGGCCCACTCCTTAGTATTGCAAGTTCTCTGCAGAAACAACAGCATTATACAATCTTACTTGATCTATCATGTATTTTTGGCACAAGAAGTGAGTGGTTGGCATTGAAGTGATGCCTGCTGGAACATTTTATTTAAATGCTGGTCCTGTCTTCCAAAATTTTAAGTGAACATATAGGCCCTTTTATATAATCTTGTTACTGCATTGTGTTACACAAACTAAGAATGGGATGAAGCAGCATAAATTGCTCCTTATTGGCATCAGGACAAACTAAGAATGGGATGAAGTTGTATGAATAATCTTAGATATTTTTATATAACAAAAATTAGAATTTTTAAAAGAATATAAAAAAATATACAAATATTTGTCAGCGGCTGAAGCCGCTGACAAAATATTTAAACACTTTTGTCAGCGGTTTATTAGCCGCTGAGAAAAAAATTTACGTCAGCGGGCATAAGTCGTTGACGTAAATTTTTTTTGTCAGCGGGCATTAGCCGCTGACGTAAATTTTTTTTGTCAGTGGCCCTGACTCCTGTTGACGTATGATAAGTCGACGAAAATGTCGACGGCTTTGTCAATGGACTGTGACCGTTGACATATATTTTTGTCAACGAATTTTGTATGATTGTCAACAGCTCATAGCCGCTGACAAATATTGTTTTTATTGTAGTGACCTTAATAGTCAGTGGTGGACATGTTTCTTTGCTTTACCCATTAATCAGACTCATTAGTCACATTGTTACACAAACACTATTCAAATTTTTAATTGTATGATCTAAAATCAGGCCCAGTTGTCAATTTTATATGTGAATTTCCACACAAATAGCTTGTTGTTAGGCCTATCTCCCAGATTGACCATAAATTTGATCCCAAGTTTAACTTCTTTGACTCATTTTCCAAGGAATTTATATACTCCAAATGTCTGTGTCTAATACATGTTTAATTTCATGAGTTTAATTTTGTATGCCTTCATTAGATGCCGAGGTGTAGAAGAGAAATTACTCTGCCAAGTAAATCCCTCGACTGACAAACATTATATATATATTCTTTTGACAAAAATGAGTGAGAATATGGATATGAGTAAGTCAAATGCATATATGTTTGATTACAATCTTTGAAAGGAGATGTTTGATGCCGCACTACACTTGTAATAGGTTTAGTCTCTCATTGAAATCCATAGAGATGAATTGGAGATTCAATAAGTGGGGCCACCTCACCTCAATGCTCGAATTTGAGGTAGAGGGTGGTGGTCCTATGTCAACATGATATTAAAGCAGTATCTCAATGAAAGTCGGTACGATGTGGGTCCACACAAGGTAGAAGAAGCCATATAGTGTGATGTGCAAGCACCCGTGATGGTGAGATGACCTTAGCCGCCGAGGCGTCAGCCTTGTTGGGGGAGAAGGGGTGATGCCGCACTAGACCTATGTGGGTTTAGTCCCACATCGAATTTTGGAGAGAGGAACTGGATCGATTCAATTAAGTGAGGTCATCTCACCTCAATGCCTGGGTTTCGGAGTAGAGGGTAGTGGTTCTACGTCAATTTGGTATCAAAACAGGTGTCCCAGAGTCGATGCAATGTGGGTCTACAAAAGGTGGAATGAGGCAGACAGTGTGATGTGTCAGGCACCCATGATGGGTCAGATGACTTGTGCCGTCGAGACTTCAGCCTTGTGGGGAGGGGTGTAATGCGGCACTAGACCTATGGAGATTCAAATAAGTGGGGTCACTCAATGCCTGTGTTTTGGAGTAGACGGTAGTGGTCCTACATCATTGTTCTATAGGATATGTTAAACTCTATGATTTGAATTAAATTACACAATCATCTTATATATTAAATTCTTTTATTTGAAGATTTAGTTGGCGAGGATTAGATTACTTGATCTTTACACGGCAATTGGATTTTCGGTTGCCAATTTTCCTGCACATGATATAAGAATGGGATTTGCACTTTGCACTTGTATTTCTTACTTCTCATTGGATGAGTGTATTGTGTCTTTTTTTCATTAATCAATAAAAAAAGAGAAATATAAGTGCAAAGTGTAAAACTCAAGTGTACTAAATTTTTCTCATATATAAAACACCGGACAAACATAAAATAGATAATTTGGAATGTGTTATTATGATTGCATAATGTCGAATACGGATCAGTAGCTAGGCCTCAGTTTCGAATTATAAAAAAATAAATATATATGATGTTCTTAATATTAAGGATGTTACAACCCCACTTTTTCCAATGTAATGTTAAGGATTTTCTTATGCTTATTCTTTTCTCTTTTTTTGCAAAACTACGCTTCTTATAATATTTATTTACAGATACGCTCCTTACCTTTTGTATTTTATATGCTTAATAGCCTTGTTATCGGAAATATTACTGCAGTTAACTTTCGCTTCAAAAGATAAGCATATTCTAGTCTTACTCGTAGAATTATTTTTTGGGAAAAAATCTTATAAAGGAAGTTTTTATCGTGTTTGACCTAAAAGGAGAGAGAAAGAGATAAAAGAGATAGAATGATGAAAAGTGACAGAATTTATGAGAGACTAAAGTTTTTGAGTTCTTTTAAAGTTGGTCTAAAGTTAATTAAAGCTAAATAAGTTATATTTTAATAGATTGACTCACAATAATGATAGGTTTATTTTTACAAGTACTGTAACATGTTGCATTTTTAAAAAAATAATACAGAATTAAGAGAAATAGATTCTAAAATAAAAGTGCAAGGGCAGAGTACCTAATTTTTACAAAAACATATATATATATATATATATATAAACTAATGAAATTTGGGCTTCTAAGGTACTTTTTCCCCCACATGGAAGAAAGACTTAAGTAGTGACACCTACAATAGTTTTTTTTTTAAAGGTAAGCTGATGAGATGTATTAAATAATTAGAATGTAAATTGTGTACATGTCGATCTCATTGTGTCATGAAGTGGGAAAGTAGGTAATCATGATCACATATATTGTGAACTCGGATCAACTACATACAATATATATAATTAGCTGGTGCCAATCTCCTAGTTCGACTGGAAGATATTGTAGATGCAGAAACAGTTGCATCCATGGTATCTCAAACATCAACCATAATATATAGGACAAGTTCGGCAACTATATGTGATCGAGAGTCGAAGATCCTATGATCTCTCTCCACAACCAGAATATGGTTGCTCTAAGCAGCAGGTGAGCAACCTTCTTGATCAATAAATCACCTCTCAAGAAATTCTCCTGCAGTGTAAGAAGCTCTAGGTAGAGTGCGTTTGTGGACCTGGTGAGATTAAAACATTGGAGATTAATTGAGCTCCAAACTTCCTTAAAAAAATCACAGGCAAAATATAGCGATTCTCATGCATGTTCCTCTGGGTTAACACATAACACACATCTATTTGGTTGGACATTCTGTCGTGGAAGAAGTTCAATACCCATGGGGCTGCAACCGGGTCGGATTTGGAACTGGAAACATATTTCGATTCCGATTCTGATAAATCAAAATATAGTTTCGATTCTGATTCTGATAAAATCGAAAAACTTAATTCTGATTCCGATAACAATATCGGAACCGAAATTCTAATAAGCTAAGGTGTTTACTATGATTTTACCTTTTGAGATTATGGATAATTTATTAGATAACCGATACCGATTCTGATTCTGGCTATTTTTTTAATTCCGATTTCGATAACTTATCAAAATGTCTGATATCGATTCCGATAAGCTATCGATATCAATTTTTAATTTCGAAATCGATAATTTTTATCGGAATCAGGTTGGAATATCGATATATCAGGTTCCGTTTGCAGCCCTAAATACCCAAATCAATTAAGTTGATAAAGAGGTCTTCTAAAAAATTATAAATAATTAGGATTTTAGGTGCTCGTCATGAATTCGACTCAAGATGTATCTATGCAGTTCAAAAAATTAGATAAACTAGCTTAGGCTTAGCAGAACAAAAAAAAAAGATAGCACACATCTACTTGGCAATAGAAAACTCTTCCCTGCAAGTTTGCACATATGGGAAGTCTCTAAAAATGAGTCTACCACATACAAAGGGAGAACCTTCGCACAAAATGTCCCTTTCATTTCATGTATAGAATTTATTTTTAGATATTTTTCATACAATGCATTTCAAGTTGATTGTAACGAGAAAGAATTTATGTATGTTTCTGGAGAGTGGGGGGGATTTCGGCCCTTTGGGCCAAATCACGTGACTCAATGATCAAGCTCGGCCCATCACATGATAGTCTAGTGACTAAACAGGTCCGCCTGGTGAAAGTCCAGGGATCAAATCGGACCCATCTGATAAAGCCCAATTACTAAACAGGACCCATAAGCATCAACAAGCACTTGATCCGCCAACCCTACTGGAAGGGCCCCTTCTCTTAATGTCGATGTTAGAAAGATAGCCCAGGCGACAGAGGATGACTCTTGAGTTAAATGTCTTGGAACGCACAATGATAGAAAATTAGCTCGGCCTACTCTAGACGATCCAGCGACTTGACCCAAAGGATTTTCTATCCCACCAACTCTTAAGTCTGAAGAGCCATAGCTCAGTAGAGCGATAGACACTCATGACCTAATTAGCTAGCCTTAATGCCAGTGGGAGCAAGAACTCCAGAGCTTTATGACGTCCACCTATATTGAGTATCTCTTTACCTATGTGCAAAAGGGGCACGACCCATGTCACCCCCCACACCCCTGGTGTGAACACTAGGACATACTATGTGTACGGATAGTTGAGCTAAAGGTGCTCCCACTCATGACCAATGAGATAATCTGCGTACGGTCATCGATGGAGACCTCCTAAATCCTATGTATGAAGGGATCCATTATGAATCGGCTAGAGGTTCGTAGCCATGGCCATACCTATACCCACGATGCATAAGACCAGTGGGAAGACTCTAGGAGGATGAAACCCAAAGAGAACCCTTCAATTAGAGGTATGCAATGCTAAACCATTCCAAACCCACCAAATTGTAGGGAGTGATCTCAAATCATTCATCCTCTTGCTTAAAGCTCTCGCTAGGATCTGTATTAGAGAATTTTTACTAAGACTCCACTAACTCTTAGGACCCTATATGTTGGATTGAGATGGAGCTTTAGAAGATAGAGCTTTAGATGTCCTGGAGGGGGATGAATAAGACTTTTTGCACTATAATAATTTATCTAAAAATAGATAACACTAGATAGTATCGTTACTATTTAGTGTAGTACATGTCAAACAAGTGTAAACTTGATGGAAACAATCACACAAGTGCACAAAGGATTTATCCTGGTTCGGACCTCCTATCAATTAGGACTCCTACGTCCAGTGCCCAAGAACCCCTTGGGATTTTCACTAACTGCCAAAAACACTTGGCCTTCTCTCAACCTTAGAGGTATTACAACCCACTTGCTCCCATACAAGTCTTCCCTTCACAGAGGGGTAATACAACCACCTACCACTATAGGTCTTCCCTTCACAGAGGAGTACTACAGGGAATAAACCCCCTGTTGGTTACAACACTGAAAAGAACACAGTGTGTCTGCTCAGAGAATTAGCAAACACAGGAGATCAGAAAGAGATAACAAATAATAATGATTGCTCTAACACTTTCTAACTCTAAAAGGGTGGACTAATAAGATCTAGAATACATAATGCCACCCAAGAACTTCTGAAAGCAAGAGAGCAGAAAGTTGAAGCTTGAATAGATGGCTCTCTTCAGATCTTGCGAGCTTCTCTCTTTTCTCTCTGAAGTATGTGTTCGTGTATGCTCATTCACTTGTGTGTGAATTGTTGTCATATGTACTCATGTATATTTGTCTTTCAAACTTCAGCTTCATATATAGTCTTCAGCTTCCGTTTGAAAGTAACCGTTTGAATTTGAATGTTGGGTCTTGAGACTTGAGACATATGAGATGTCCATCATTAGATCTTCAGACCTTTGAGTCTTTTAGTCTCAACGGCTTCCAGGTTATGAATGTAAGTGCATGGCTCTATTTCAGATAGCTTTCTTGAATATCTGCAAACACCATACTATGTCTTTTTCTTTTCTCGGGGATACTCTTGTGAGATATATAATAATAATAAAACGCAGGAAACAAGTAGTTTCTAACAGATATTCATCAGTTTAAGAGAAAGTCTGCCCTTTGAACAGTACAGAGTTAGGTGAGCATTTAAGGAGGTATGGACACCTGCTTGGCGCGTAGTACTGCTGCAAAGGAGCTTTTCCTTAAAATCTGGAAACCTGACATTTTGAAGGAGACTTACAGGTTTCTTTGTAACACACGTAGTTATCTTGAAAGAATAAACTATGATATTGAACTTCAGAATTATTTATGACAGGAAATATTAATGGAAAGAATACTAGAGAAGTACAATGCTTATTTGATAGGTTATTGACAGATAACAAAAAGAATATTTCAGTGTAGATTATGCGTTCATCTTGTTCATTAAATGATTCCATAAGGATTAAAAAAATCACAGTAATAATACATTAACAGTTTTGCAAAAATAATAACACCATTAAAACATCTAAGTATCATTAATAATAGAAGTCGATACCTTACTTCAACTTTCAAGGAGTCGGAGTACTACTCCAGTTGTTCAACAGTTGATATCATACTTCGACTTTAGAAGAATCAGAATAAGATCAAAGTAGTAATCGATGTGAGATCGATTATAAAGACTTCGACTGTAGCAAAGTCGGAGTAGATATCATACTTCAACTTTTAAAGAGTCAGAGTAGAATGGTACATATAGTAGTTGATGTGGACTTAAAAAAAATTAGCTTTAAATAAGGAGACTTTGACTATAGAGAAGTTCGAGTAGGTACCACACTTCGACTTTTCAGAAGTCAGAGTGGGTATCATACTTCGACTTTTCAAGAGTCGTAATCAGTATGATATATGTATATGTTGTGGACTTCGAAAATTTTGCTTGTGTGAAGGTATGTGTCGACACCTATGCTCTATGTGTCGACACCAATTGTCTAATAAAGACTATGTGTGTCGACACCAGCTGTCTAATAAAGATTATGTGTGTCGACACCAGCTATCTGATAAAGAGTATGTGTGTCGACATCAATGCATTGTGTGTCGACACCAAATGTCTAATTAAAGATGATACATTATAATACAAACATGCCTTGGCTTTTACATTGATTAAAATACTAAGTTAAGTGTTATAATTAAATAATTTGTTTAACTAAAAATGAGTTTGTCATAAGCAAAAACAGTAAGCAAACATTTGTAGAAAAGTAATTGCACAACAATTTTCCCCTTTTTTGTTAATGACAAAAATAATTTTTTATGCAAACAAATTTACTCAAGCAATTTCTAAAAAAAAATATTAAATATATTGATCCCTTATATCTTTTTGTTGTTATTCAGAATATATATATTCTCTCCCCCTTTGTGGCATTAACAAAAATGATAAAATAGAGGGAAAGAGAAAGAAATGCATAATGATTAGAAGGAACCAAGTGTATTTAATAACTGAAAAAAAATGTACAAGGAAGATTTGGGGAGAGAGAGAATGTGAGACTTGATCAAAAAAAGGTTGGACAAGGTCCCACAACTTCTTCTCATTCTTAGGAAATACATGAGCAAAGATAGAACTATCTATGTTATAGGAAGGCCCTATTGAGGGAATTTTCCTATAGGACTTAAGGTGCGGGTGATGATACCAAGTAAGCTTCCTGTGAAAGTATCACTGCCCATAGTTTTCCTTAAAGGTATGAAATGTCTACTAGCAGCCTTGTGCAAAAATTCATGAATAATGATATTCTACTGAAGTCCTTGTGACTAAGCTGCTGCCTTGGCCTAGTAGTAAATATGTATCTGTCTTTCATTTCAGAGAGACAGACTGTTACGTCCTAATAAAAGTCTATTATCGAAAGTGACAGAAATCGGGCACTAGAAATAGAACTTATATTTTATTCATCTAATATTAATATCGTGGAATCATCATTACATAACACTCCTCACTATAGTCCATATGAGGAGCAAAGGAAAAGAAAACTTATTTACAACTCGTTATTTCATTACAAAAAGGAAACAAGGTTGATGAACTTCTAAGGACTGGTTGTCTCGCTCAGCACACTTTTCCCTTAAGCATCACCCCCATCTTGGTCACCTGAAATGGTAGGAATATGTGAGCTAACTATCCCAGTAGGACTCAACTCCTCTAATCAATAAGGACTAAGGTATACAAAAAATCAAGGTAAGTGACCTGACTGCTATCAATATTGAATGTCAAAGATGAATGAACAAGCATGTCAACTAGACAATAAATGTGAAACAGAAATACTGGAATACGAGTACAAGGTCAGGAACTCATGATAATATTCATGTTCTGATTCAAATACATATTCACACATGGAAAGATAACATGATGACTAATCAAGCTTGTATTGATGCAATTCCAAGCATCCATGGATCCTTTATTGTTCCGTAAGGCCTGTAAACGAATTCGGGTGCTCCTCCCATGACTGGACCAGCCCTATTTGCACAGGCATATATCTCAATGAGTCCAAAGACCCAATAATTGTCATCACAAGTCATTTATAAACAATTGTGGCACTCAAGTACTCAAACTCTCATGTCATCAAAGAATATGGACTAAGGTCACTGAACACAGGATGATGTAGCTAACTAGGAACTTCTTGAACTTGAAGACTTCAAGGATAATCCAAAGAAGGTTATGAGAACAATTGGATGACTTCCCTAGTGACATAGTGGTAAAAACCCAAGAGAATGAAGGAGGCAGCTTGCTAGGCTAATAGCATGATGTTTCAACAAGAGACAGATCAAGAACAAGTGCTGGAAAACTGAGCAACGCAGTGTATGTCGACAGCCAGAAAGTGGCTGTCGACAGGTGCAGGTTTCTAGAACCACATTTCTAGATTCTGAGCAGTACCTGTCGATAGGCCAGGGTTGGCTGTCGATAGGCCAATCCATCTGTCGACAGGTAAGTGTTATATGTTGACAGCTGTCGGTCTTTTCTGAAGATTTGGGTTCTGGAAGCTTAGGGTCTGTCGATAGGTGATCCCCATCTATCGACAGCTGCCAGGTCACCTTCCAGAAATGGATTTTCAAACACTCTAAGGACCTTATCAATGGGACCTATTGTAACGACCCTCCTCATACCGGTACGATTATACCAATCCCATCGGTATAAAGAGCGTCATTACAGTGAGATAAACCCAACACTAGCCTATAGGTTGAAAAGTACGTAGATAGCAATTTATTACAGCGGAATAAAATAAATAATTCAACTTTATCCATCACCATCACACATTCCACAGTCTAAATAGCGAAATAAAATGACAATGTCCACATTATTACATAATGAAAGAACTACATTGTCCAAATATTGTCCATACAATATTTTTATTCAAGCTATGAAAAGAAAGTACAATTGAAAATTTACTCCTCCAAGAGATCAACCTTCGCTATGCCTTCCTTCAAAATAGTAACTCCTGTCTCACCTGTACGCCGAAGCAAGGGTGAGTCCAAAGACTCAGCAAGTAAAACAAAGACTTAATCTTAAACATATCACATTCACATTAATCTTTTAAACACTAAAGAATACATACGATTATTTAAACTACAAGAATATACATGGAACATACTTTTAACTATCAACACATTCTAAATCACTTAGACATGCTTTGTTCTATCACATGTTTATTCTAAATCATGGATACTAATATTATACACTTGTACATATTCTCTACACCTAACATGTAACATGAATCATTCATTCACACATTAATTCATTTCATGATTTATTTCTACAATTAGAATATAGAATTAGGCATAGAGAAAAAAACAACCTAACATGATGACTATTCATTTTTCACATGCACTTTTCATATTAAATTTCACATCTTGCTTGCTGGTTTAATGTAAATAAATTTCATATACATGGTTTCATATTTTATAGCATGAATTGTAAAGTCTAGATCATAGTCAAGTTGATTGGCAATACTAAACAATTTAAACATGGAACTCTATATTAAGTACTCATCACATCTAGCATGGAATCTAAACATTCTTCCTTATGCTTAACACATTCATAAGTATATTTTACTTGCTGTTTTGACATGGAATAAACTCAATTACATAGAATTAGATCTATTTACACTTTATCTTATTCCTTTAGCAAATTCACATTTCCATCTTTTTGTGTTACATAATTCGCATGTTTACACATATATATATACTCACATACATTATTACAAGAAGATTAATGAATACATGACATGATATTAAACATGACATTGTAATTTAAATATTAATACATGATAGTATGAACATATGCACTATCATATTAGTTTCACATGAAATCACATTCTCATTAACCTTAATTTTTTTCTTACATATCTCTTCACAAAATCTTCATATCATCTACTCTTTTATTTTTACTTATCACATATTTGCATTCATCACATGCCATATTCACATATTATCTTACACTTTACTCATATTCTAATAACTGAAAATGCCATGACACATAGTCCTAACTACCTATTAGAGGACACAAAACAATATCTCATACTCATCGCATAACACATAACTCATAACACAACTCATATCACATAACTCATAACACAACTCATATCACATAACTCATATCACATACCCACCACCTAGGCAATGAAGTGGTGAATCTTGGTAACTACCCAGACTGGGAGAAGCCCTCTCCACCCTATCCAGTGGTACTTGTCCACCTCCAGGTTTTTCCTAATGCCTTTAGGACAAACTTTTACAATGTAGAGCTTTCCATAGGGACTTTTCTATGTACAGCTCTCAATGCCTCAAGGGTAGCAATGTCATTCTTGACCCAATCATTATACTTTCACTTTATTACATTTTCACAGACTATTCACATATTTTACATATAATACTTAATCACTTTACTCATCTTAATTATCAATTACACATGTCTCAGTTAGCCTAATCATGATACTACTGTTTTCAGAATTAAAATAACTTACATTGTAGTCCTAAACATGCTGTACATTTACCGAATTACACAAGATTAGATCAACCTATCTAATATGTACAAATTCCATGGTTTAACTAATAATTATACTTGTTGTTAACATCTTAGTTCTAAATTTTTATCCCAGGTCATTAACAGTAAATATATCACACATGTAATTTTCCAGATTTTTTAGACAGTAAATACAATTTCTATAATTAATCCATATTTTAGACAATTCATTGAAATATCATTAGACAGGGTACACGTGAACATGGTTATGTTCTAACAGTTCAGAAATCAGATATTACTAATCCTACTGTCATGTAAAATTTATGCAACCCTAATTTACAGCAATTCCATTTATGCACAATTTAAACATGCTTATATGGTGCTCATGACACAATTATTGAATTTTCATAATTAACACGGTTCACAAAAAAATTAGGCAACCTTATGATATGACCTAATGACTGTATACAATCACCAATAAAAATTTCAGTATGTAACTATGTCCAGATATCATTCAAACAGCGTGAAAGAATCAAAAAGTACATTTTCAGGTCCTAAAGAAGTAGACGTCAAAGGATGTTGCCGTTTACTTCTTCCGAAGAACTTGACTGCAACCTATGTTGCCGTCAACCTGGTCCCAGCAGCACATACAGACAACTTTTCATACAAGGGTGAATTTGGGGTTCCAGGACTCGAGGAAAAATTCGTAAAAATACTAAGACTTAAGGGGACATGTATAGGATCAAGATCTAGGTTTACTTGCCTCTTAAAAAAATATCTACAAAGATCAAAATATGTCGATGAAGCCCTTCTCGGCCCTGCCAAAAAGGTGCTCAGAAACTCCTTAGATCTTCTTCTCCTGTCGATGTAGATGGCTCCTCGGAGTTGGGATCTCTTCTTGGATGTATTGGCTGTCCTCCAGATGTTGTAGCTCCTCGGGGAACACCTCCAGTCGACGGATCTGGCCTTCTGAAGTTCAACTTTTCACCATCTCGGAGCTAGGGTTTCAATTTTATAGGCTTGTCGAGGTTGGGGTATGCCTTAGGGTTGGTTTCCTACGAGTTAGGATGAGTTTCCTAATCTGGAACCAGCCAAAACGTGAGCATTAACAATTCTGGAACCATTACGCAGGAGGATATTGACGTCAACATCGGTTGTAGTTAACTGACAGGTTGACGTCAAGGGGGTGGCCGCCCACAAGGGGTTGGCGTCCAGGGGGTGGACGCCAACAGTGCCTTGGCGTCCAGGTCCTGGCCGCCAACAGCACAGTGCAGCCAAAACTCCGCCAAACCTAAAATTAAATATATAATATACGAAAACAATCTAGTATGAGTAAAAATAATTACATATATTCTTACTACATAAAGTACATGCATTACACAATATTTAATTAAGTACAATCTTACACTAATCATCATTAAGAATAATATGCATCAATAACACACATACATGCATATATACTTACACACTACATGTGTCATGCCCCGCTAATTTAGCAGCGGAATAAATCAGGGAGGCATGAACAACGAGTATGGTAATGAAAATTGCGCATACATTCGCAAATATCAGAGCAACTAATGAATAATAATTGCAATAAAACTCATCATTTTATTGATAATTCATCTAATCTATTACAACCACTAATTCAGAGCCAAAACATAGGGCTCAATGACATTATTACATTGGATAAGAAATCTAAAGCAAATATCTAACTAGACTCTAAGGTACTAATGACATTCCATCGCTATGACTTCAGGACGCTCATCACTCTAGTCCAATCCCGTTGTTGTGTGTAAGGTCATCACTTGACTTACCTGAAAACACAATAACAAATAACGAAAGGTGAGCGATAACGCTCAGTAGGACTTAATATCTCGTGTAAACAAGCATGCTTTAAGTGATTAATGTCTTGTATCGCAGGTTAACTAGAGAGAACGATCATGTATGGTCAAGAGAGTAATAGTACAAGATAACAAGTGAATGCTAATACATTTCTCAAGAGTATTGCAAAATTAGGATGACAACATAGCGAGATAGCGCATAACAAGATAGTGCATAACAAGATAGCGTGTATCAAAATGACATGAAATAGGATAGCTTGTATCAATGTGGTGTGTAACGAGATAGCTTGTAAAGAGATAGCATGTAATGAGATAACGTGTATGGTTGCACAACGGTGCACTAGTCGAGTACGATAATAGTCACTTTGGGACAGTAGCCGTTTAACGATAGTACATTTCGTCTGAACTCCTCAGACTAATGTTAATCAGTCAGTGCTAGCACACTAATAGCACAGAACTGGCACACTATGTCTGAACTCCTCAGACTAACAGTAAAACAATTAGATGTCTAGCCAATGTCGAGATAGTCAGAACCGGTGCAATGCATAACACCGTCAATAGCCCCTGCAGGTATTTTCGGGTGGCTCTCTGCCCCAGGACTAGATTGGAGCCCCTCGGACACTCTCCGTGCCCTGCACACTAAGCATTCAAGTCAGTAGGTCACCAGACCCATATTATGGCGCTAGACAGTCATGTATAGTACAAGCAATGGGAGCCACAACAGCTCAAGAGTCTCAAGAGAGTACTAGATAAATAGACGAGATAGTAGAGTGAACGTGAACAGATGAGAGTACAAGGAGAGTAGACGAGATAGGGGTATAATCATAAAACAACGATAAACCACGATAGTAACGGTTGCACAGCACCAGGTCGGGTACCGGCAGTCTGGTAGAAGTCACATCCGCCCATTAGCCGTGATATGGACACTAGCTAGATGGTCCGGCGTGATCACAAGATAAGAGAGAACTTACTAAGGCCATTTTGGATCGTACTGATCCCTAGAAGTGTAACAGGATTTAAAGGTACAACAGCTCGTCGGCTAAGGACGTGCGCCAAAGCCAAGAAGACTTACGGAGGCCTTGATAAGGAGTCCCTAGTCCAGTCGAGAGTATTCCCGTGGAGAGGTGGTCCAAGTCAAGAGAAAGTGTGTAACGAAACGTTGTCCGTCTTGCCTCGAGTGCTCGAAGGCAGAGGGACGCGATAACGGTGTACAAATCATGCGAATAAAACGAAGACATTTGTCATTTAAATAATAGGGAAATTAGATAATTAATTTCACTTAAATACCAGATATATATATTATTGAGCAATTTAATAGGGTCAAATGGCAATATACAATGTTTAGTGTGCAAGTGTTAAGAAATCATGAGAATAGATAAAATTGTACTCACGGCTTTTAAATTAATAAGAATCATTTAAATATTATCAATAAAATTATTCAGGTCATTTATTAAGCTTAACAGTACATGGTTCAACTTGTACAAGGTTAGATGGCATTTAAAGCAGGGGTATAAGAGCAATTAAAGGTTCTGGCCGAAATTTCAAGAAGGCGACGGGGGTTCCAGTCGCGATCATGTCGCGACGGGGCGCATGGGCGCGTTAATCAGCGTATCGCGACGGGGTATCCTGTCGCGGTTCAGGTCGCGGTGGTGCGGCGTGGCGCGACAGGCGAACCGGCCGGCCTGGCCTCGTTCGGGTTTGGGAACGCGGCGGCGAGGCCCGTCGCGTTCATGACGCGGCCTGAAGGCCGACCGCGACACTCCTCTTATCGTGGCGTATCGCGCCGCCGCGATAACAGGGGCGGTCCTAGTTTTTCCTTTTTCTCTGGGCGAATCCTCTGTGATACAGGGACGTTCTAATTCTATATAAAATAGTACGGTGGTCCAAAAAGCATGAAACCAGTTTTGAACAAAAGTAGACATGTATATATATCAACATGCATGATTAATTTGAAAATAGACAAGGTTTAGACATGCATTGATTAGGTTACTTTTAGGTGACCTAAACAGACGCAGTCAGAGTTCAATGAATTAATTAGAGATGTATACATGATTAAAAATTCTGAAACCAGTGGCGTTGAAAGCTAACATGTAGTGGTATTTATGATAATTTTATCATAGAAGGATGTCAAGTGTGCACGAGGTTAAAAAGGAAACAAGGAGGGTCGAGTGCACAGGTCTGATAGATATTCAAAGATTGAATTCTCCCTCATGGGAGATCGAAATCAAGCAAGATCAGGGGCGTTTGAAAGATATTATGATGTAGTATCATTGAGAATTTTATCATGGCATGAGAACAAGTACATGCGAGGAATTAGAGAAAACATGAGATTTCAGGTTTATGGTACAGCAGGACTTCACGAATTAAATTCGCCCAAATGGGTGAACGAAATACCACTAAACCATAGGGCTTTTTAAGAGGTACATGAAGGATACCTAGGGGATTATTTCACGATTTTTGCTTGAGAGATTGCCTACCTTTCGTGGAAGAGATGAAAACCCTAGTTTGGATGACGAAAATAAGAGAACCCTTCTTGCTCCAAGCCTTCTCCTTCCTTGCTCCTTGGTCCAAATCTTCTCTCTTCTTCTCTAAAAGTCTTAGCACGAAATTGTGGGGTGCTAGGGTCAAATGGGGGGTGTTTTGATGGTTGTAGAGTTCTAAATCACCTAAAACTCTTTCCTCCTCCTTTAATACGAATTTCCATAATTATCACATATTTTTCTTGCTATATCTATCTAATTGGGTAAGGGAGAGGCCTAATTTCGTGGGTAATGGTTTAGGATAGGATTAGGACTCTTATTAAGATATATATGAGTCATATTAGTACTTTAATGACCCCTTTTTAATTAAGAGATAATATAGTTACGAATTTCCCTATTTAATTTGGGTCTCTTATATTTAACCCAATTGTCTCTCATCTAAATCTCAATTTTAGATTAGGATAGAGTCCTATTGGGTTAGACTAGAGTTAGGACTCTTTTTAAGATAAGTAAGAGTTAAAATAATCATTATCTTAACCCTTTTCTATTTATTACTATTTTTAGGTACGAATTTAGACTAATTACTTCCCATCTTATGATGGGCTCTTCTTATTTGGGCCCAACAATCTATGTTAGGTCCATTAGTAAAACCCATTACTAATTTAACTTAATGGGTATTGATTTAATTCCAATTATTCACCCTTTATCCTTATGTAAATCTATTATCATACTTATTCATGTAATTTCATATTTTTAAATTGCATAAATATTATTCATACCAATATTTCTAATATCATCATTTGGCCAATCACTCTTAGCCCAATAACTCATGTGAGCTTAATTGTACAACCCATGTACTTACTTTACTTATTGGATTTTTAATATCCTTTTATTAGAGAATTTATTCATGGGCCAAGATTGTCCATGGTCCAAATATCATAATGGGCTATCGTCCCATATTATTTAAAGTCTACCCACATGTTTATTTTTATTTATAATCCACTTTGGGTCATAAAATAATGAGTTCTTCGACTTATCCTTAATTATGCTCATAAGTCGCATAAATTCTTAAACTAAGTCCAAACGTTTTTTCTAAGCCATATTTCATGATGGGTCATTAGATAACATTATTTAAAGTGTAATTATTATTTTTACAAAATTTTTATAGGGGTTTATACGCATGCAATAATGATGCGTATCGTTTTAATTAATTGAATTTATAAATCGATAAAATTTCAATTTATCCATAATTTTTAATTAATAGATTTTCTGGGGTACTACAACATGATTGCATAATACATGCATGAACCTATGACTGAAATGTACTCCTCATTAGCTAAATACTACATGCACATTATGATTTAAGTACCCTACACATCATAATTAATTTAACATGCTTAACATAGCTATTATCACATGCATAAGATAAAATACATGTATACACATGTACTTCATATATTTATACACAACATCCATGGAATAGATAGTTCAATATGCACTTCAAGATTTTACATACATAATATCTGTAAGATGTAATATAGAATAAGCTAACTAAGAATAATTTATACCACAATCACAAATTCTTATATGCACTCACTTGAATTGACATATGTATAATTATACACACATATACAACATAATTATATACATTATGCAAGAAATAGATAATTATAACATGCATAATATTACTTTAAGTATTATGAGCCTAAGATTTTGGTATACACATTATACATCAATTTAGCTAATTGCCTATTCTCACGTAAAAATATCATATATATATATATGCATGTATATGTACATGAGAAGTATACAAATAGTAATATGCATAATTGAATACACATGCTATACACACAACAAGTAAATACACATACACGATATAAAAGAATGAAAATTTCAGGGTATCACACTATGGATCCAAACATGAACAACAACAACTAGAAGAACTTGTTTACAGCTCCGGATACTATTTTACATGGAAGACGAAATTTAAGTATGAGGAAAACACAATCTAAATATGAGTAGCTAGAGACTTAGAAAAACGAAGTATTGGGAGAACAACTCCTATGAACAGTGGTTACTTGCACTCAACAAGAAGGCTTCTACAAATACACATGATGAACACACAATTCTAAAGGTGTTTATGAAATCAAAACAAAAGTTTTAAGGATTCAAACACCTAAACAGGAGGCTCTATGGCACGTTAAAAAGATAAGAGTGAGAAAGGAGGAAAGGAATCCTACCTGACTTAAAGGATAAAACCTTCACTTTGAGGAGCCCACAACTAGCAGGAGGATGAAAACGACAAGGTTGCAAACGTAGCTGCACAAGAGTAGAAGCAATAGAAATAGCGGAGTAGCTATGGCAAGAACAATAGAAGTAGCAGCTTCGACAACAACAATAGCTCTAGCAGCAACTCACCAACATAAGGGCTGGCAAGCATAGCAACAGAAGGAGCAGCAAGAGCAGGAGTGGGAAAGCTCCCACGAAGGGTTGAAGGAGAGATTTTATAACCCTCCAGCCTACATGCATGCATGGTACGTCGGTTGTATAGGTGTGGAGGTAAAAACCTCTTTAACCCACCAAAGGCCACGTTTACCATGCAACCTTCTCATGGTTACACCTATGGTGAAACGTGTAGGTTGTTTAATCCATGGGTTGTGGGCTTACGTAGCCCACACATGTAAGCATGGAAAATCTAAAGAAATGGTTACTGTAATTAGGCAATAATTTAGCTGGCTCACTAAACCCCATATTTATGTGTCCTAATGGTGTTCAATCAAGTTGAAATTTCAACCATAAGCTAATGAAATGGTTTTACAAATTATGGTAATTTTAGTTTAATTTTTAGAATTTATTTTTCATCCAGCAAAAATTACCCAGAAAATAGTTGCGTCGACTTAATCTCGAAATCCGTACGTCAACAATTTGGATATTTACATTTCTGATATCAGCACATTTTTTTGAAAATTATGATATTCTCAAATTTCATTTTCGTTATCGAATTCTGGTGTCGCCCTGTCGAAGTGTGCATATCTGTGTACGACACTGGAATAACATTTATTATCACCAATAAATCTCAAATTAAGATTAATTACATCTCATAATAGTAGTTATGTTTAATCATCAAATTATTCATATTTTTCTAGTAATAAAATTTTCAGGGCGTTACACAGACTTCTAAAGGGCATCATAACTCTTATTCAGATATGAAGAGGGAGACAATTTCTTCTTTCTGCACTCTTGAGCATTTTCAGGATAACATATGGCCCATTGTTCTTCTGTCAATCTCTCAGACTCTGCAAAACTGTGCTGAAAATCCTTGAGATAATCCGCATTCTTTGTAGCATGCATCAAGACAAACCTATGAAGGGATAGATTTTTGTTATACTTGATTTTGAACCTGACGGCTAGCCTGATGTGCCTATTGAACACTATTTGAGCAAAAGCTTTCCTAGAGGAAACTGCACCTATCAGGCTGGGAAACAGATTAGAGGGTAATACAACTGTCATGGATAGAGTGATAGCTCTTTGCCCTCTAAGTAGCATGGCCACTGGCCTCTATTAACATTAGCTAGATTTAATCTAAATCTCTCTTCATTGAACTACTTCATTTTGCTGAAGCTGACTTGCATCTCTTTTATTAAATTCCCAAATAGATCAAAAAAATCAAAGATCTAGATGTAAGGAAACAGTCAATATGCCGCTTCTAGTTCTAGCCTCTCTATACTTTGCTACTTCTTCAGGATAAACTGACAGAAATTCCTCAGGAGAAAGACTATGACTTTTCTAGGTGATGAGATTTACAACATCTAGAAGAACCTCCTGAGTCTTAATTAACAGGGGTAGCCAATCGTCAAATTTGTAATTGGGCAACCCATGGACTTCTAGAAAGACTTTGATTCTAAAAAATTCTTTAAAGAGAGCAAAATGGTGCTCAGAATGATAAATGAAAGCATACCAAAAAGGAGGATATGATAAGTGAAGTTTAGTTTTCCTCTTCTGCCCAACTTGAGATGGAAGTACCACACTAGATCAAAAAATCAAAGATCCAGATGTAAGGAAACAATCAATATGTCGCTTCTGGTTCTAGCCTCTCCATACTTTGCTGCTTCTCCAGGGTAAACTGACAGAATTATTCCTTAGGAGAAAGACTACGACTTTTCTAGGTGATGAGATTTATGGCATCTAGAGGAACTTCCTGAGTCTTAATTATGTGGGGTAGCCAATCTTCAAATTTGTAATTGGACAACCCATGGACTTCTAGAAAGACTTTAATTCTCAAAAATTCTTCAAAGAGAGCAAAACGGTGCTCAGAATGATAAATGAAAATATACAAAAAAGGAGGATATGATAAGTGAAGTTTAGTTTTTCTCTTCTGCCCAACTTGAGATGGAAGTACCACACTAGGCACTACTTGAGCAAGAGGGTGAGTAGGAAGAGTAGAAGAAGGAGTATATGAGGTAGGAAGAGAGGAGAAAATTTTAGTGGCTACTATATGGAGAGCTGGGATATTTACAGGTGTTGGAGTGTAAGTATACACTTGAGGAAAAGATGCATAGGAGGTGACTGGTGGTGAGGGAGGCTATTCCTCTGGTTTGGAAGTAGATGGGGGATGGGGATCAAAGGAGAGTGTAGGTTGAGAGGAAGGAAAGACAACTGACCCAGACTTGACTAATCTCCTCTTAACACTCCTCTTGAAAGTCTGAACATGAGACTGAGGTACTTCTACTAGAGATGACTATTCTACTGGTTGTACCTCTGACTGAGAGAGTTGCTCTACTAGTTGTGCTGCTGGCTCAACTGATATCTGCTCTAGCTGCTCAGCAGGCTGTTCAGGTTGTTCTGGCTACTGCTCTGGCTGCTTCTCTGGTTGCTCTGGTTGTTGCTCTAGCTACTCTGGTTGTTGCTATGGCTACTGTTAAGCTAACTGATCTGGCTGCTGAGCTTCAGGTTGAGTTGGAGCTGGAGAGCTTCCCTTATTTTGTTGGCAAACAAACTAAAATAGTATATCTTTCATCTGCTAAACTTCTTCTGACAAGAAATCAAAATTTACATCAATTTGATGTATCTGCATCTGAAGTATGTCAAGCATATCTTGCTGTTTGAGGACCAAATTCAATACATCATCAATGGTCCTACTAGTGTCCCCTGAGACCTTGGCTAGGTCTCAACTGGTAGTGGAGAGATATGGTGAAATCCTTCATTCATAGCAGGCTCAAAATGTGGAGGTCTTGGAATATCTTCTTCATGAGTGACTACTTACCCTTTTAGATCCCTAAGTACTTGATTAATGATGATCAGTCTGCTCCCATGTAAATTAATTACATATTTATTTTGGTGATTAACAAAACAATTACAAAGTCTACTAACATATTTTTCATGAGAATTAAGCACAGGAACAAGACAAAGAAAAACAAGACAAACGGGTAAGTATTTCTTATACTACAGCAAAGTAGTTCATAGCATTACTTTTTGTCTAAGCGCATAACGATTTCTGTGTAACTATAATGATTTCCTTACATTCATAAAGATTCGTTAAGTGTTTATGAATGCAAAGAAATCGATACCATAACGATTTGATAAGTGATCGCATAACGATTTCTGTGTAACTATAACGATTTCCTTACATTCATAAAGATTCGCTAAGTGTCTATGAATGCAAAGAAATCGATACCATAACGATTTGATAAGTGATCGCATAACGATTTCTTTAAAGCTCGTAACGACTTGCCTGTCGCAACGATTTCTTAAGTAATCATAACGATTTCTTTAGAACTCGCAAACGACTCGCTGCCGTAACGATTTCTTAAGTAATCATAACGATTTCTTTAAAGCTAGTAACGACTTGCCTGTCTCAACGATTTCTTAAGTAATCATAACGATTTCTTTAGAACTCGCAACGACTTGCTCGCCATAACGATTTCTTTATAGAATCATAACGAGTTGTACATCGTTTCCTTCATAGAAATACAACGATTTGCACATCGATTTCTTTAATGAATCATAACGATTTGCGCATCGATTCATAACGATTTGCACATTGATTTCTTTATAAAATCATAACGAGTTGAACATCATTTCCTTCATAGAAATACAACGATTTGCACATCGATTTCTTTAATGAATCATAACGATTTGCGCATCGATTCATAACGATTTGCACATCGATTTCTTTACAGAATCATAACGATTTGTACATCGTTTCCATCATAGAAACACAATGGTGTGTGCATCGATTTCTTCATAACTTTACAACGTCTTGTACAATGATTTCATAAGTCATGCAAATAACGATTTCACAGAAAACAACGATTTGTTTTCCAATTACGTTGAAAATTCAAATATCTTCTTGAATATCTTTTTGACTGCTGTGCATTTATGAAGACTAAACGTATCTGCATGCATGCAGAAAATATTTTCCACTTTTGTATTACTCTGGTAATATCTTTTGTAACTGCAAAATGGCTTTACTATTTTGATGAATGTTTGCTCTGACGTTGACTGACAACTAGAGACAGCTTAGCTGTCTACTGTTTAAGCTCATAAATGTGTGCAGGTCACTGACAACATATCGTCATACAACGTTGGACCATGTTGAAGCCAAAGGACATCTGAGGAGATCCTATCTCTTTGCGTGCACAAATGGATAACGGACCATTGACTGGAAGCTTCCAAGTGTCAAGCAGTCTAACGTAAACAAATGCTTAGAGACAACGGACTTCTCAACGTTCGAATTTGAAATGAACGTATATATAAAAGATAGAAGCTCCAGAAGAAAAATAACAAAAACAAGAAGACACAACGCAGTTTTCTCTAGTCTTCTGCGAGTTGTGAACTGAGCCAAGCTTCATTCCATTAGACTAGCTCTTTTTGCTCTCTGCATTGCCTGTACATCCTGAGAGAGAGCTGTTTTGGTTCTGAGAGTGAGCCTTGATTGTAGATCATCTTCTCTCAGTCCCCTGCTTCAGATCTTGCATTGTATTAGCTTGATCTAGGAGCATCATCTTCTTGATCACATTTTCTTGTGGTTGTTCCCTTCTGTAAGAAGGAAGACCTGGTGGGATCCAGGGTGTGTTTCCCTTTTGTAAGAAGGAAGACCTGGTGGGATCCAGGATGTGTTTCCCTTCGTGTTGAAGGAGTACCTGGTGTGGTATCCAGGGGTTGTAATTCCCTTCAGGTTGAAGGAAGACCAGCTGCGGCTGGGTGTAAGGGTCCAAAAGGGGACAGTACCTTGGTAGTGAAATCTTGAGAAATTGCTCAGGGACTGGACGTAGGACTCTTAAGGAAAGGAGGTCCGAACCAGGATAATTTCTTGTGTTGTGTAATTGCCTATTGTGTGTCTGTTGTTTTATCCTCACTAACTCTAACGACCATCGAAGTGTGTTTGTGTGACTGTTTTTGTAATCAGGTTTTCAAGTACTTAATATTTTTTAAGTATCCCATTCACCCCCCTCTGGCTAGCTAGCTGGGCAACAATTAATAGTTTCTTCAGGGGGGATCTTGCTCAAAGGAAGGTCCAGCTGGTTCTTCTTCTCTGGGATTACCAGCTTCTTCTCTGACTGCTTCACTTCTAACTACTGTTGACTGAACTGGAGGAGCAGTGGAAGTGCCTTGTACCTCATCAGGAAAAATGTCACGAGTATAGTTAGGTATAGAGTCCTTGGTTCAATAATTTTGGGTTTTATCCTCTAAAGTGTAGTGACTTCTGTGAAGTGTGGATAACCCAATCTTCTCTTCTACTAAGACTGAAAGTTCATTTGCCAAAAACACTAAATATCTTCTGAAAATGACTATAAGCAGAGGTCCATAAGGAAGAGATTCTTGAAAAAATTTGGACCATGCCATTCTATCCAAGATAATAGAGGCAACATTTACTTGATGCCTCTAAATAGCCCAAAATAACAAATTTTCATCTCTGGCTATGATGGATGAATGTATCCCAGCCCTTGGTGTTACAATGGTGGTGAGGATGGCATGAAGGAGCCTCTTCTCTGCAGAGAGCTCGTTGATGAGAAGCCCCTTCTTGAAGATACTACCCTGGCTTCCAATAATCACCAATCTTTACTTTTCCAAGGACACATCATCACTAATCTGGTGTCCGAAGTTAGGGCAATCCAAAATCTCCACAAGCATATCTTCAAAAATAGAAATCTTCGTACCTTTGACAAACCCTTCCAGAGACCCATCTGTATAGACTTCGAGGGTTACATAAAAAGCCTTCACTGCGTCTTCATAGGTTGGTTCATTGATCTAGCACAGTATTGTCCAACCCATAGCTTCAAGTGTTTCTACCACTGAACTTAGACGGCCTGACAACTGGGAGAAATCTACAACCTTTCTAGAACAAATCAAAGCTTTGGCTGAGGTGAGTCTCTAGAGCTATTCTGGAGTGAAGAAGGAACCATCCAGAGCCTTAGAAGAGGCCATCTAGACAATACGAGGGATAAAATCTAAGAAGAATTGTAAAGGAGATTTGAGATGATTCCAAAATGGTCAAAGATCCTACCTTTCTTCAGAAAGTTTGAGGAAATCAAGAGATTCACAACATTGGTTCCGTCGGAGTCGGAGACAGATGCGGGAACCAGGACGACGATGAAAGAGTCAGAGAGATTTAAAATGGGGTGATTTGGAAAGAGAAGGGAGGAGTTTATATAAAAGAGGGAAGTCTATAGAGGACCGCAGATCGGAAGATAAACGATTGAGATTGAGTGAACAGATAATTATTATTTAACTCTCCCCCCAAATATATAAGTTTTTTTTAAAACAAATAAAATAATAACTCCGACTTCCTAAACTCTAACTTCTTAGAAGTCGATTGTCCAGGAGTTAGAAAAAGTTGACGATAGATAGATCATACAATGTACTCAAGTTTAAGTATTCATTGAGGATTGCACATTCATATTTCTCTTCTAATTGAAGTAAACCTATCCTCAGGGAGTGATTTAGTAAAAATATCTACTAATTGATTATCTGTAGCAACAAATTCAAGTAAAATATCACCATTACTTACATGGTCCCTGATGAAATGATGTCTGACCTCAATGTGTTTGGTTCTTGAATGTTGAATAGGATTTTTGGTCAGATTGATTGTGCTTGTGTTGTCACACATATTAGAATTTCATGTAATTTGTGACCATAGTCTTCCAGTTGATATTTGATCCACAACAGTTGGGTACAACAACTTCCAGTTGCAATATATTCTGCTTCTGTTGTGAACAAAGCTACTGAATTTTATTTTCTAAAAGACCAAAAAATTAAGCACCCTGCAAGAAATTGACAAGTACTACTGATGCTTTTTCTGTCTATTTTGCATCCAGCATACTCAGCATCACTATATCCAAGTAATTTAAATTCAGACATCTGGGATACCATAAACCTAGTTTACTTGTATTTATAAGATATCTAAAAAAAAAAATTCATAGCATTAATATGAGATTCTCTAAGATCAGCCTGAAATCTGACACACAAACATACACTGAACATTATGTTTGGTCTACTAGCAGTAAGATAGAGTAATCACCCAATCATACCTCTATAATCTTTTGATCTACTTTCTTGCTAATTGGATCACTGTCTATCTTTTATTCCAGAGTTCATAGATGTTCCTAATAGCTTACATCTGTCAAAACCATACTTAGAAAGAAAATTTGAAATATACTTGATTTGACAAATGTGACTACTTTCCTTGCTCTGTTTGATTTGCAAGCCAAGAAAGTAATTAAGTTCACCATGATGCTCATTTCAAACTCACTTTGTATGAGGTTTTCAAAGAATTTGCAAAGTGATTCATTAGTAGAATAAAAAATAATATCATCAATATATATTTGTACAATTAAGATCTCTTTTAAAAATTTCTTAATAAATAGAGTGATATCTACTTTACCTCTTGAAAAATCATGTGATAGAAGATAAGAACTTAGTCTTTCATACTAAGCTCCAAATCATATATGGCTTCTTTAAATGAAAAACATCATTTGGATATTTAGTATCTTTAAAGCCAGGTGGTTGCTCAACATAAACTTCTTCTTTTATGAAACCGTTCAGAAAAGTACTTTTAACATCCATTTGATACAAATTGATATTAAGAGAACATGCATATGCTAATAAAATTCTAATTGCTTCTAATCTAGCAACCGGAGCATAAGTTTCATCAAAATCGATGCCTTCCTCTTGGGAATATCATTATGCTACTAATATAGCCTTGTTCCTAGTGATTACCCCTGATTCATCGATCTTGTTTCTGAATACCCATCTAGCCCCAATAACTGGATGGTCAGAAGGACTAGGTACAAGAGTCCAGACCTGGGTGCGTTGGAACTGGTTAAGTTCCTATTGCATAGCTAGGATCCAAGATTCATCTGCCAGTGCATCATTGATTGTCCTATGCTTAGTCTGAGAAACAAATGGAGTATAATCACATAGAATAGTCATACCTCTTGTTCTTACCCTATCTTGAGGATCACTTATGATATTTTCTCTTGGATGATCTCTGTGATACCTTAGTTGTCTAGGAAGTTCTTCATGTGCTTCTTTTTGTTGTTATAGTTCTTCTATTGGAGGATATTTCTTGACTTCATCTTTTTCTTCAAGAGAAGCTTGTTACAGATTTCTGCACAATTCTTCGATAACATCTTCTTCTTCTTCTATTTTCTTAATAGAAGGGTTAGTTTCATCAACTAAGAAGTTTCATCAAATAAGACATGAACTATTTATTCAATTGCTAAAGTTTTTCTATTAAACCCATATATCCTCTAGGTTTTGAAATATATCCTAATAGAAAATTTTCATCAGTTTTAGCATCTAATTTTTCTAAATTATCGTTACCATTATTCAAAATGAAACACTTACAAGCAAAAGGTCGAAGGTGACTGACGTTTGGCTTTTTCTCCTTGTACAGATCATAAGGTGTCTTCTTTAATATTGGTCTGATCATGAACTTGTTGATGATTTAGAACATTGTGTTGACTGCTTCTGCCCAAAACTATCTTGGTAGATTGTATTATGTAAGCATTGTTCTAGCCATGTCCAACAGTGTTATGTTCTTTCTTTCTATTACTCCATTTTGTTGAGGTGTTCTTGGTGCGGAGAAATTATGTTGCATGCCATTTTCTTCATAGAATCTAACAAACTCTTCATTCTTGATTTCCCACCATGATCAGATCTAATACTGATTATTTGATATTTTTAGCTCTTCTTACTATTCTATTAAATTTTAGAAAAGCTGATAAAGTTTCTAATTTGGCTTCTAAAAATGATACCCAAGTGTATCTTGAGTAATCATCCACAATTACATAGCCATATACATTTCCTCCATGACTTACTGTTCTTATAGGTCCAAATAGATCCATGTGAATGAGTTCGAATGGTTTAGAGGTTTTCACCATTGTCTTGCACTGAAATGATGTCTTAGTTTGCTTCCCCTTTGCAGAAGCTGTACTGATTCCAGATTTCTTCAATTTCAGCTTTGGAAGACCTTCAATTAGATCATGCTTGATTAACTTCTTGATCACTGAGGTACTAGTATGTTCTAATCTTCTATGCCATAAATCAGTCTCTTCAGTCTTTGTAGTTGCAAGGCATAGGTTAACTTCTTTCAGTTCTGCCAACTGTAAGGTGTACAAATTTTTAACTCTTAGAGCTTCAAAAACTACATTTCCATCCTTAAGATGATACATTGTCATTCTCAAATTTTACTAAGTGACATTTATCACATAATTGACTTATACTAATGAGGTTATGCTTCAAAAACTCAACACACATAACATTCTCTATTAAATCTTTTTCATTTGTTCTTATTGTTCCACATCCTATTACTTTTCCTTTTCCATTATCACCATTTGCGACTTGACCAACTTCATTTCTGAAACTTGTAAATAATTTTCTATCTCCTGTCATATGTCTTGAGCACCCATTATCCAAATACCATTTGGATACTCTCAGACGCCCCTGCAAACAGAATCAAGTTGAAATTTTTAGTACCCAAACTTTTTTAGGTCCTTGATGGTTAGTTTTTGAAATACAATGCAAATATAGTGGTGCAAGTGCTTACAGTGTGTCCTAATTGATTACAATGACTACAATATAAATCATATACATGCTTTGAATTTGTAGTGTTATTAAACTTAACTTTCTGTTTGTAAATATATTGATTAACTTTTAAAAAAAAAATTATTAATTTTTCTTTCATGAACTTAGGAGTTGAGTATTTTTCAGGATAAACAATTTCCTCTACATTTATTGGAGGTGTATATCCTACTTCATACTTCTTTTTACCTATTCTAGCACCTTTTAGTTTTACAACTAAGGATGTTTTGTAGTTAGTTAATTTGTCTAAGGAAACTCTCAAGTAATCATTTTATTTTCTCATCTTTTTCTTCATTTTTTAGTTCATTTAGATTTGTTTTGAATTCCATAATTTTACTATTTTAGTCTTTAAATCTTCACATAATAGTTCATTCGTACTTTTAGTTTCAGCTAGGTGATGTCCTAATCTTTCTACTTCATTTTTTAGAAAAATAATAGATTTTTCTTAGTTTATCATATTTAATTTAACTACTTTCATTTGTTTAACTACAATTTTATATTTATCATACAATTTATTAAATGAGTCTTCCAGAATATCTGAATCAGATTCTAATCATGAAGTGAATGATGCTTAGAGGTTACCTGATCTACTCCTGTCATGAGGGCTAGATTTATGTTCTTCTTCTTCTGATTATGAGCTTGAGTATTTGAGATTGTTACTTCCTCGTTATCCCAAGCTACTGCCATTGCTTTCTTCTTGTATTTTTTGAACTTTCATTCTTTGCCTTTCTTTTTCTCATGTTTGTCAGCCTGATCTTTTCTTTTGAGTTTTGGACATTCAGTTTTGAAGTGTTCTGATTGCTTGCACTCATAGCATGTTGGTTCTTTACTCTTCTTGTCCTTCTTGAAGTATCTCTTGAATCCATACTTCTTCTTCTTAGCAAGAATTCTCTGAAGTTTTCTAGACAGCCTTGCTTCATCATTATCATTGTCTTAGATTTTTCCTTGGAGTCTTCAGAGGATGAGGAGGAAGAATCTGCAACTTTCAAAGTATTTGACATTTTTTTTCCAAGAGCTTTTGAAAATCTTTCCATGTAATCTCATGAGCCATGAGAGATCCAAATTAGTTTATCAATAGAAAGTTCAGTAAGATCATAAGTGCCTCTTCAATAGTAGTGACTTTGAGAGTCCAAAATGAGTTAATGATCTAAGAATTTTCTGATTGTTTCTTCATAGTAAGATTTTAACTAGTGAACTCAAATCAACTGTTTATTGGTGAATCTATTATATATTGAGTGATATTTCATTAGGTAGCATTTTGAACGGTTGATACTTAGACACAAGAATATCTATTCTAGTTTGTTTAACTTTATATGTTCTTCATTTGTTACTTGTAGTTTATCCCGCATTCCTTTGCAGTTCTACATGCGAATAACCTATTAAATTCTCTTTTGATAATGCACAACATAAATAATTTTTAACTTTATAATTTATAGAATATTCCTTTTTATCAACTATAGATAAGACTGAAGTATCATAAGCAAGTATAGTAAAATCACCTTGTTCTACTACTTGCCACAGATCAAAATTTGTGCCTCTAATGAAGCATTATATTCTCATCTTCCAGTACTGATAATCTTCACCATCAAAGAATGGTGGTCATGTAATGGACTGTCATTCATAATTGTGAGCTTCAGTTGCCATCTCTTCTCAAATCTTTCAATTCTTTTAAGAAGACATCGCTTTGATACACTTGTTATATCGATATGGATCTTTAAATGTCCTAGCTAGATGGTGGTGAATAGGAGTTCTTGTATTATAAAAATTTATCTAAAAATGAAATAACATTAGATAGTATCATTGGTACTTAGTTAGTATATTGAAACAAGTGTAAACTTGACAAAACATCCTTGCTTCTTTTATAAGTTTCCCCCTTGGCTATGGATCACCGTTCAATATTCGAGTCACTTCAATCCATCCATAATCCGCTGAGAATTTGAGATCAAGCATCTCTAGTTTCCAAAAAATGGTGTTCTCAAAGTAATATGTTGACATTGGTAATGGAGGCCCACAATAAAGACAATTTGTTGAGTGGGGCGATCTCAGGTGCCCAAGTCCGTTTGTTTCTCGAAGGAAATGAGATAGTAGCAAATTGCATGAAAACCCAACTCTAGCTATATTAGTCTATCTCCACAAAAATGATAGATACTTTTCCTATCCATGCCAGGATCATACCAAAGATTAGTTTTCCCACTGTGGTGGCTATTTCTAGCCACCTAGGCCCAAGAGGTCCATCATGGCCCATCACTATCCTGCAGACAGGTGTTGCCCTCTGGCAGCACGACATGTGTCCTCAGGAGAAGGTTGAAGATCCCGAACACGGTCTCTGCTTCTAATCGCCCCCAAGATCCTAGGGGCAGTCTCCGGACACCCCTCATCCTGTTCGGTTCATGCTTATCTACCAAACAGGCCCTGCGGGAAGCGTGCCCTGGACCCGCGGGCAGTAGCAGCGCCAGGCACCGAGCACCGAGCAGTAGGATAGCCTACCGAACAAGCAACCTGCTCGGTACCTTCCACCCAGGAGAATCCAAGCGGTCCTTCGCCTCAACACGACGGTTACAATGGCTGCATCATGCGCACCCCCGATCAAGTGTGCATTAACTGCAGGGCCCTCAACGAACGCCTGGAAGCGTAACTCCCGCCAAGGGCACCAACCGGCGCGCCCTTTTGGCGACATTAGGGGATTCCGTCCCACCTCTCTGCACCTTCGCCTATAAAAGGCCCAGGTAAAACACCATGCAAAGGTAACGCAACCTTGAACACTCACACTCGCCTCTTGCGATTCACACACGAGAACCCCCATTTCTTCAAGCCCTTCCAGTCCTGTGCTGACTAAGGCATCGGAGGGTTCTCCCGGTTGAAAACCGGGCCCCCCCTGATCCAGTTTGGTCTTGCAGGCTTCCATCTCATCAGCGTCGTCTTCCCGTCTATTCCAGTGGAGGTCCGTCTGGTCCATGCCCAAACAGGAACATACCACCACATTGGCGCCGTTTGTGGGAAAGGCTTCAGCCATGGCTCGCGGACGTTCCTCCCACCAGAACGTGGGCAGCAGGGCGACGAGGTCACGGCAGTCACACATGGACTCCCTGTGAGCAAGTCCCCCTGTCGACGTCATCATCACTCCACCGGCGGGGCAACTACCGCTGCCGCGCCTGCAAATGCCCAAGAGGTGGCGGAACTTCGAGGGCAGATGCAGCACCTAGCGGGGGTCTTCCAGGGTCTTCAGGCTCAATTAGCCAGGAAACTGGCCCTGGTAATCCCTCCGATGCCGGAGCAGCAGGCGGAATCGTCTCGTCAACGGTTCCCGCGCCCTCGGCGCTGTAGGACCAGCATGCGAATCGCCCCGGCAATAGCCGGGCACCTTCGGTGCGTCAAACACCAGAGCGGCAAGATAATTCACTCGCCATTCTACTGTCGTCCTGCCTGCCCGTGTTCAATCGTCGGGGCTAACTCCCACAGGTCCCAGCGGGAGGAGTCTGCCCACTCTGACCAGGAGTGGCCAGACGCCTCCGTCGCGTCGTCGACCCTCGAACGTCGCGGTTGACGCGATGGTCCAGCAGGAAGAGGGAAGGCTTCGGAGGATGAAGACTTGGACTTCCACTCCCGTTCCACGGGAGATCCTGGAAGCTCAGGTCTCCCCCAAGCTCTTTGCCCACCATTGCACCTTACGACGGCACCACCGACCCCGCAGATCATATCCATGGCTTTGAGTCGCATATGGTGTTCTACAGAGCATCAGACGCGGCCAAATGTCGGGCCTTTCCAGCCACTCTGAAGGAGACCGCACGGGCATGGTTTGAAGCCCTCCCCGCGGGTTCCATCTCTTCTTCCACCAAATGAGAAGTCCTTCGGGACAACTTCCTAGGTGGAAGGTCTCAGCCGTACACAACGGCGTCCCTTCTGTCTATTCGATAGAAGAAAGGCGAAGCGCTCTGGGACTACGTCAAGAGGTTCCGGACCGAAGCACTCCACATCCCTCCTCCCGACGCCCTTGGCCACCAGTGCCCTCATCTAGGGCACCTAAGATGGCTTCCTTCAAAGGACGTTAGGGGTGCAGCAACCCTCCACTCTTGCTGAGCTGCTCTCTACTGCCCAGTGCCATGCGGCATGCGAGGAGAGCATGGCGCTGGCCGAGCAGAGCAGGGCGATCAATCAAACAAGAAGAGGCCCTCTGACAACGGTTCTGATTGTGACCGGAAGAAAGGCCGGTGCAATGGAGATCGCCGCGCGACGCGCCCCTTCACCGACTCACTCCACTCACGATGGCTCCCGAACAGATCCTGGCGAGATCCAGGATGAACCTTATGTTCGGTGGCCCCCAAGGATGCACTCTGATCCGCAGGCGGCAACCAGGACAAGTACTGCGCTTCCCCTGCGACCACGGCCACGACACCTCTGAGTGCCGCCAACTCAAGGACGAGATCGAGTCTTAATTAAACGCGACTATCTTGGGCGATAGTGCGCCGCAATGAAGACCGCCAAAGGCGCCGAGAGCGGGACTCCCGAGAAGCCCATCACAACGAGCCCAATGGGCAAGAGATCAAGTGATCGTGGGAGGCTTCGGCGCAAGTGGAGAAAGCAATCAAAGCCATCGCGACTACGCTCGGCAGGTGCATGCAGTGGACAGGGCTCCAAGCGCCTCGTCCAAGCCCTTATCCCCCTCCCAATAGCGCACTATTGAGGAGGAGGCTATAACCTTCTCGGCGAAGACCTTGTAGGAGTCTCCACTTCACACACTGATGCGCTGGTCATTCGGCCACCATCAATAACTCTACCGTGCGTCGGATTTCTAGTGGATAATGGAATTGCCCGGATGTATTGGCTTACAATTGTTTTTACTTAGGGTTTAAAAACCGACCAGCTCACCCCGGTAGAAACGCCTTCTGTCGGCTTCTCGAGGGTTCAGTTCAAACCATGGGACGAGTGCACTCCCAATTACCCTTGGGACGGCCCCGAGAGCGAACCAAGATGGTGGATTTCTTGTTATTCGAAGTATGCCCGGATACAATGCCATCCTCGGCAAGTGGCTGATCGGTCGAATCAAAGCTGTTCTTTCATCCCTCCATCAAAAGATGACGTTTCCCACTCCGGGTGGGATCAACGAGGTGCTCGGGAGTCAGCGCGAGTCCCGGCGGTGCTACGTCCTCTCCTTGAGAGACAAACAAATAGCACCAGCAATTACTACCCCATCCGTCGACCAGCCTTCCACAGTAGAGGCACACCTACTGAAGACCTGCTCCCTGTTCGTGTGGACGACGACCCCGGACATGTCCTCTATATTGGCACACTACTGCCGGAAGCCGAACAGCAACGCTACAAGGCTTTCCTGCTAGCCAATTTAGACGTGTTCGAGTGTCAGATGACAAACTGCCTGGCATACCCCAGAGGTGATGGTGCATCGCCTTCCCTAGACCCGAAGGTGCCTCGGTCCAACAAAGAAGGCGACCCGTCAATATGGACGGCAGGCCGTGATCCAAGATCACGTTGTCAAAAGTCCAGCTATTGGGCTCCAGAAAGCCCAATACCCAAGGGGGATCTCCAATGTGGTCCTCGTGTGCAAAGCCAATGGCAAATGGCGCGTATGTGTGGACTACAATGACCTCAATAAAGCCACGCCCAAGGACAACTTCCCTCTGCCGCACACGACCAGCTGGTGGACGCCACGTCCGGACACGAGGCTTCTCAGCTTTTTGGACGCGTACTCTGGTTATCACCAGATCAGCATGAATCCTCCGGACCAGGACGCCACCACGTTCGTCACCGAATCGGGCTTGTACTGTTTCACCAGGATGGCCCATGGTCTGAAGAATGCTGGTGCGATGTACCAGCGGCTGGTCAACAAGATGTTCGAGCCGCAGATCGGGCGAAACATGGAGGTCTATTGTCGATGACATGCTGGTGAAGACGCTCCCAAGCGCCGACCACATCTTCGACCTCGAGAGGACCTTCGCAACTCTGTGAAGGTAATAATTGAAGCTCAACCCAGCCAAGTGGAGTTTGGAGTACGCTCAGGTAAGTCCTCGGCTTCCTGTTCTCAAATAGAGGAATAGAGGCCAACCCTAAGAAGACACAAGCCATACTTGAGATGGGTAGTCCCAAGACGGTGCGCGACGTCCAAGCCTCACTGGACGTCTCGCTGAACTAAACCGGTTCATGTCCCGAGCAGCGGAGAGGAGCTTCAACTTCTTCAAATGCTGCGAGGCCCAAAAGGCTCCTCACAGCAAGGGGGGCATGTACGGTTGACCGAGGACTGTGAAAATGCCTACGTCGAGCTGAAGGATATGGAAAGCCCCACTGTTCTCTCGAAACCTGTGCTCGGGGAAACCCTTGTTCGTGTACCTTCGGTCACCGAACACTCCATCAGCGCAGTGTGATCAAAGAAGAGGTGGGGCACAACCTCTGGTCTACTACATCAGCAGGGTCCTTCAAGAGGCTGAAAGAAGGTACCCCCCGAGCAGGAGAAGCTCGCCCTGGCATTTGTTACGGCCGCACGGAGCTTAGGCATACTTCCAAGCCCACTCAATTACGGTCCTTACTGACCAGCCATGAGGCTTATCCTTCAGCGGCCAGGGATTCCGACAGGGTATTCATATGGGCCATCGAGCTTGGAGAGTTCGACATCAGCTACCGTCCGAGGACGGCCATCAAGGCGCAAGGTTGGCAGATTTCGTCGCGAAATGCACCCTTCCGACCGAGCAGGACCCTCCATGGGCTAATGAGCCCCCATGGGAGCTCTATGTGGACGGATCCTCTTATGTCACAGGGAGCGGGGCAGGCTTCGTCCTCACTCTCTAGAGGGTCTAGAGTTCCAGTACCCATGAGGTTCCGTTTTTCCGCCTCCAACAACATTGCCAAAATGAGCACTGCGTCCAGAATCCAAATGGAGGCACCGGGAGCACTTTGACTATGGGTCTTCAGTGGACTCGCAATTAGTCCCAGCCAGGTCAACGAACACTTTGAAGTAAGGGAGCCCCGCATGGCATAATACCTCCAACAGGTGAAAAGCAGAGCAGAGGGCCTCCTCTTACTTCGAAGTCATACATGTCCTACGGGAGCAGAACGCGCGAGTGGATGCACTCGCCAAGTTGGCGTCATCAGGTGACATCACCCCGTCTCGCTCTGTTTCATAGAAGAGCTCGCATCGTCGAGCACCGAAGTAAGTAGTGCCATTGAGACCGCCCCCTCGGCTCGAGCTGGATGGAACCTCTCGTGGCATACTTGCTTCGAGAAGAGCTTCTGCCTGACCAAGGAAAAGCTCGCAAAACTAGACTACGCTCCCAGAGGTTCACCCTCATTGAAGGAAATTATACTGGCGATCCCTCTCAAGGCATCTCTTGTGGTGCCTCAGCCCTGTAGAGGCATTGGCGGCTACCGAAGAGGTTCACGAGGGATTGTGTGGAAGCCACTTGGGGGGCAGAACGCTAGCACGTAGCATTATCCGAGCAGGATTCTGGTGGCCTTCCCTGCAAAAGGATTGAATGTCCTTCGCTAGAAGGTGTCCAGAGTGCCAGAAGTTCGGTCAGCTCATCAAATAGCTCGCCAAACAATTGCACATCCTGTTCGAACCTCGCCCCTTCGCTAGATGGGGAATTGATATATTGGGTCCGTTCCTGGAGGCCCAAGGCCGAAAAAAATTCCTATTCGTCGCCATCGACTACTTTACCAAGTGAATCGAGGTAGAACCAGTTGCTCCGATCACCGACCAAGCCACGTGGAAGTTCATGTGGAAGAACATCCTCTGTAGGTTTGGCGTTCCAAAGGTGATCATCATCTGACAACAGGAAGCAATTCGACAGCGCGTTCTTCAAATAAAATGCTCCGAGCTCGCATCTACAACCACTTCACTTCAATAGTGCATCCCCAGGCAAACGGTTTGGTCGAAAATGCCAACAGCACATTGCTGCATGGGATATGCACTAGGGTCAAAGCTGCAGGAGGTTCGTGGATAGAAGAGCTTCCAAAGTGCTGTGGTGCCCACCGAACAACTGATCGGGTGGCCACTGGAGAAACCCCCTTTCACTTGGCCTACGGACATAGGCGGTAGTGCCTCTGGAGGTGGCTCTTCCTACCATCTGGACGATCACTTGATGAGGGTCGCCAACAACCAAGCGCTTAGGGGAGAATCTAGACATGCCGGTGAACGCCAAGGCGATGCCAGCATCAGAACTAGTCTCCTATCAACAGTGACTTGCGCGTAGTATTACAATGCCCAATCGGGGAGTGGCGCTTCTTTGAAGGTGACCTAGTCTTCGTTGTGCTCGGTATCGGATCCTCGAAAAAAAGCATTGGCAAGCTCGCCCCCAGTGGGAAGGACCTTATCAGGTCACCCAGGTTCTCGGGAAAGGCTCCTATAGCTTACTCCATAGTGGCGGAGACGTACCCAGAACTTGGCATGTATAAACCTAAAGGCTTACTACATGTAAAGAGCCTCTTGTTCGGCATCCTACTTCTCTTCTTCCTATTCTCTTGGTCGGATTGAGAAGGCATCCAAAAGTCATCCTCATTAAAAGTTTTCAGCTCAAAAGGATGGGGCGATACCTCCAAGTAAGAAGGCATTCCGCATACCCCCCTAGTTGGGACTTCTTTTCAATTCCAACGACCTGTACAGTAAACTGTGAACCCTTTTTGAATGACCGACGAATTCCGATTCAAACAGAACAAGTATAAGGGAATGAAGATAGAAAAAGCGAAGCCATCCACAAAAAGGAAATCTATTAAGACTCTTTGTACAAAAGCTCGGTGAGGCTAAGCTATAAAAAAAAGAGAGAGAAGAAGATATAGTCAGGGAGCCTGTTCGGAGGGACCTGCACCACCATCGTTGGAAGTCATCCGCCCTGACTGGAAGTGCTCAAAGCGCACTCCATTCAGGCGCGGATCCTGAGTCCTTCTATAGCACTCCTTGAGAGCAGCCTCAAAGGCTCACGAGCATACTTAGCGTCGCCAGCCATCGCCCCCGGTCTTCTCCAGCGCCAAGTCTGACTTTATAGAAAAGCGCACATACTGCTCCAAGTCTTCCTTTGAAAGTTGGCCCCACCTTGTACTCGGTAACGCCTCTGGCCTTGGCCTCAACTAGAATAGTGGCAAGTGCCTCCTTCTTGCCGAGAGTGGACGGTTAGATTGAGCTCGGAGGTAGGCAGCACTTCTTGGAGGCTCTTCACCTCCTCTTCAGTCGGCCTGTGCTTCATGTGCTGGGCCTCAATCTCTTTGCAGCAGGCAAATTCTGCCTCCACATAGCTTATGGTTTCGCCTGTGCTCGGCAAGTCGCTTCAGCACCTCCACCGACATAGAGATGGGATCTGTCAGCGCTTGCACATCTACTTCCTCTTCGTCATCTCAGGGCAGTTCCTGCTTGGTAGACCTCCCCAAAGGCTCGGGGGTATCCTCCAGGCTCAACCCTTGACATCGCGCCAGCAGTTCTAACTGCGATGTGGTGGCTGAGGGGGGAGGTTTCCTAGGGTCTTCCCTGAACGCATTCCAAGGCGCTTCCAGGGTTGGGACCGAAGGAGCCAGTGGTGCCTTTCCTCAGCGACTACGTCAAGGGGAGGCGATCTCCTTTCGAGCTGGCGCAATCCTCCTCGGCAGTGATGGTCTACTTGGAGGGAGGTTCTCCTCCTCTGGCCGCCTTGATGGCATCTGCACCAGAGGCGCCCTTACTTCCCCGCTGGAGCCAATGACCCCGAGGCTTTTCCTCCTCGGTCTCAGCAACGTCTGCAATGGAACCTCGGCTACTACTTCGGGGGGGGAGCGCGGGTTGTGTCCCCCTTTTGCACTTCCATGACAGGCCCCGTTTCCACATTCACCCCTCCAGAGGTGGATCCCTGAGTGGCAATGGCTTCGCCTTCTGCCATGGTCTGCTCCGCAGCTGCGGTGCTGGAAGCTCCGGTCGCAGCTGCCTCCTCTGCTCGGCCCTCAAAAGGGTCCTGGGGCGTGGAAGTCCCCACTTGCTCCTCGAGGGGGGCCTCAGAATCGTCTCTTACAACGACGAGCCCCAGTGCAGTGGCGACCCTCGCGGAGGACACCGGGACGAACCTCGGGCGAGATCTGCAGCGCCCTCTGCTCGGTCACCTCTGCGGTTTTGCGCCTCTTCTGCACTTCGAGCTGGGGAGCTATTTCTTCAATGTCTTCCTACTCGCCTCATCCTCGGCTGCTTGACACACATTCTTCACCAGCCTCCTCATTTTCTGTGCCTGAAGCTGGTCTTCTGCCTCTTCTCCCTCAGCCTCCTCCTCGGTCGTGCGTTGTCTAACCGCCACCGGCTTCCTCTTATTCTGGCCTGAGGTCGCCTGCTTCTTCCCCTTCTCTGATTTGGGTTTTTACCACCTTCGCAGCCTTCTTCTTCAGCCAGATCCTTCCGGGCACTCTTCCGGGAACCCGAGGGCTGGTCGCAAGACGCCCTTTGGCAAGGGACGACGCCACGATTGCGGTTGTCACAGCAATAGGAATCCTCACCGCGGTGGGAAGCCTGACAACGGCGGCGATATCGTCACCTTCATACACCATGTGCGTGGTGATGGCAATCTTTTTGGCGTAGTCCTCCATGGCCTCCGTATTCCGACCAGCAGCCAACTCCTCAGCGGCTGACAAACAGAAAGGAGAACTATCAGAAAACAACCATCTGACGGACCAACAAGCGAAGTATATTCGAATACTTACTCCATGGTCGGCTCAAGCATATTTGACGAGCCCGAACTCCGTTAGATAGCCATCACCGTTCCGCACTGAAGCTCAGTTCAGGCTATCCGAGGCCTTCGCCTCGTCCTGAATCAAGAAGGATAAGTATCCTTTCTTGGCGTCTGTGCCCTGGCGGAAATCTGAATTCCGGCACCACCATCATGACGTCTGATGAAGAAAAGTCTGTGCATGTGAATCCAACCTTGTTGTTGGAGTGCTTCTTCGACAGGCCGATCTGCATCCTGTCTGCACGATGCTTGGTGTAGTAGATGTTGGCCCGTTGGCGAGGCCGTGAGGCTAAACTGAGCCCGGAAGACCTCCGCTGAGCTGCGAACTTTCCGAATGTTGCAGATGATACAGAAGATGCATATTGTCCTCCACGAGTTGGGCGTGAGCTGGATGGGCGTGATTCCCCAATCTGTTCAGCAACGCCTTCGTCACTTCCGACAGCGGCAGCCGGAACCAGCTTTCATGTGAGAGGGAGAAGGCACCCAGGTTTGTTTACCAAGTGCGACTCCTCCTCCTTGGCATGACGATTTCGTAATCATCGCCGATCCGAAAGCATTCGCGGAGGCCCTCGTAGTGACGATACCTTGGCCCCCGGGCTCCCGACGGCGCTACCCCGCTCACTTCAGTGACCACTGCGGCTTTTCCCTTGGACGCCATCGCTGGAAGCAACAAAGATAAGCAGCAGAAAAGACAGCAAGAGAAAGTGAGGAAGAAGGCGATGGGGAAGCTTCGGGGGCAAGCAAGTTTTACGAAGGTTGAAGGCGTGAGCTCCCGCCTTCACCCCTCCTCTTCCTTATAAGGAAGGGGTGGCATGAAATTCAAAAAAGCCAAAAATGGCGTTTCCTCCACTCCAGGCAACCCCTCGGGCGTGCCGCAGGAGACCGTTCGAGCGTATAGTGCGAGCTTCTTGGCTCGACATGTCATCTCATCATCATGAGATTTCCTCTGCTTTCGAGGAGAAGCACCAAGCGATGTCGCCCTGTTTCCGTTCACGAGGCCAAAGTCAGCGTCGCATTTAATGCGAAGAGACAACCGGGCAGGCCTCCTCTCTCAAGGCACTCCAGACACCAAGTACGCCTGAGAGGGTGGGGGCAAGTGTGGCGGCTATTTCTAGCCACCTAGGCCCAAGAGGCCCATCATGGCCCATCACTATCCTACAAACAGGCGTGGCCCTAGCAGCACGACACGTGTCCTCGGGAGAAGGTTGAAGATCCCGAACACGGTCTTGCTTCTAAGCGCCCCCAGGATCCTAGGGGCAGTCTCCGAACACCCCTCATCCTATTCGGTTCATGCCCTATCTACCAAACAGACCCTGCGGGAAGTGTGCCCTGGACCCACTGGCAGCAACAGCGCCCAGGCACCGGGCACCGAGCAGCAGGATAGCCTACCGAATAGGCAACCTGCTCGGTACCTTCCACCCAGGAGAATCCAAGCGGTCCTTCACCTCGGTACGATGGTTACAACGGCTGCATCATGCGCCCCCCACAATCAAGTGGTGCATTAACTGCAGGGCCCCTCAACAGGCGCCTAGAAGCGTAACTCCCCGCCAAGGGCGCCAACCGGCGCGCCCTTTCTGGCGACATTAGGGGACATTCCGTCCCACCCTCTCTGCACCTTCGCCTATAAAAGGCCTAGGTTAACACCATGCAAAAGGTAACGCAACCTTGAACACTCACACTCGCCCTCGTACGATTCACACACGAGAACCCGCATTTCCTTCAAGCCCTTCCAGTCCTGTGCTGACTTAGGCATCGGAGGGTTTCCCCGGTTGCAAAACTAGGCCCCCCCTGATCCACTTCTGGTCTTGTAGACTTCCGTCCGCACTGGCGTCTGTCTTCCCGTCTATTCCAGTGGAGGTCCGTGTGGTCCAGGCCCAAACGGAACATACCACCACACTCACCTATAGATATCTGCTAAGAATGTGATTAACAATCCATTCTCTCGCCTTCAAGATCCCTTCCATGCATGCTACAGATATTGATAAGATTATATTTGCAGTTCATATAGAAACAAGTCTGAGATACTTATATCTAATCCAATCCCCCGTAATGTTTTTGTATCTTACAGTTAGAGCTACAAAGAAGCTTTGAAAATTTAATTATTCGATCTGATTCTGATAAAAATTATAGATTTTAAAAAATCATTTAACCACCGATAAAATAACTATTAGATTTGGATTGGGATATATCTGATAAATTATTGGAATCGGATATAAAACTATGTGATATCTTATTTTCGAATCTGATAGTATATATATATATTATATATTATCTGAATTTTTTATTTATAATTTTTTATCCAAATTTTAAATATATCATATTCAACATTATCTAATATTGAATCTGATTATTTGACAATTTGAAAAACTATATTCAGATACAATTTGAATCTGATATATTTATATAATTTTATAGAGTCAGAGTTCGAAATAACATTCGGATTCCGACCCATTTACACTACTTATCGTAAATCCTAAAGGTGTTTCAAAAAGCATGTCTTGCTAACCATGTGAAGACTATCGTTAGTGCCGCCTCCACCATATCCCAAATAAAGTGGGAGAAGATCTAGATATTGTCCATGTCTCGCACAAGACCAGTAGCAGGCAATAGGAAGGCGGAAGATTATTAATAAAATGATGAATAATAAAGAAATAATTTTATCAATTCCAGACGGGCCTGATGTAGACATAGTAGGCGATTTTTCAAAAATTTTAATCTGTTTTTAATTCTATTGCGTGTGACAAAGACTTCAACGGGAGGCGCACCCGAAAACCACAGTGCGATCCGGACCCGTTTGCACGATCGGGAGTTGGAGAATGTCGGGTTGGACCGGACCACCACTGGCCAACCGAACCCGGGACTGACCGACGCGGAAGCCACCACCGCGACGGTCCAAACCCAACCACGTCTCGATGGACCGGTCAACGCCGTTTTTTGGTTTCTTCGCAAATGACCGTTGTGGATTCCACGGTCAACCGCCCGCAAAACGGGATCGGCGGCGAGAAAGAAGATAAATTTTAGAACGCGACCAACGACCGGAGTTTTTATTTTATTTTATTTTTTATTAAATTGACGAGGACCAACTTACACAGGTCATTTAATTAGTGTTCTTTTTTCATCGCCACATTACATATCTTGATTCAGTCGTCTAATTTAGATCATATACTTTGAATGTGGGTTCGTGTTTCCACTTCCCACTCAACACGACAACATAAATTGAGAAGTTCTCTTGATGGGTATTTTATTTTATTTTCGAGTCTTTTGCAACTCATGGAGAAGGATTTTGCGACCCTCCAAGTTTTTTCCTTTTTTTTTCTGTTAATAAAAGATTACCTCATGTTACCCGACTCTTGTCAATAAACTCTCACAGTGGTCAATATGGATGCTATCTCAAGCTTGAACAATTTTGGATTAGGTATGTAAATATAGTTGTAACGCCTCGACGCGGAATATCGGAACGAAATTACAGTTATTAAATAGTACAGAGTAATAAATAAACATCAAACCATAGCACAATTAGAATAATATCAAACGAAATCCAACTTCATTAATAATTCATCAACTAACTATTACATTTACTAATCAGAGTCAAACTAGGGCCCATAGTACTTTATTCAAATCTAAACTATTACAAAATGACTAACTGACTCATATCTAACTAACTACTACTAAGTATTTGTTGTCGAACGGGCCACTCTTGAGCATCCTCCTCAGTCCCTTCCTCGTGAGTGTGGTAATCTCCATGAGACTCACCTGAAACACATGAATAATAACGCAGGATGAGCGAACAATGTTCAGTATGACTTAATATCTCGTAGAAACAAGCATACTTTAAGTGATTAATGTCTTATAAAAGTAGGATAACTAGAGAGCATAGTCATGTAAAGTAAGGTAACGATAGCAAGAGAACGATATCACTTGTATATGGAAAATAACACATCAAACACGATAATGGATTGGCCATGTAATGATATTACACGTAAAGTTGCACAACGGTGCACTAGTAACGATAGCACTGATTGATTGCACTGATGGATTGTCATAGATTAAATCTTGATAGTATAATGGCACTGGATGTATGCCAACATCCTGATCATTTTAACTCCCATGGGCAAATGACACTTTTCAGGCGCTCCTCCTAGGACCAGATCGGGCCCTATTGCATTGGCATAAGTTATGTTTCTTATCTTAGACAATCATAGGGATAGCCAAATAGAGTACCAAGAATATATGAGAATAGTAGACGAATAGACGAGAGAGTAGAGAGAATGTGAACAGATGAGAGTACAAGGATAGTAGATGAGATAGGGACGAAATCGTAAAACCATGATAAACAATGATAGTCACAGTTCCATAGCACAGTCATGTGCCAACAGTCTGGTAGAAGTCACCACCGCCCACTAGCCGTGCTACGAACATAGGCTAGACGGTCTGGCGTGATCCTAAGATAAGAAGGAAACACACTAAGGCTGTTTGAATTGTACTGATCTCTGAGAGTGTAATGGGTTTTAAGGGTACAACCAGCTCGTCAGAAAAGACGTGCGCCAAAGCCAAGAAGACCTACGGAGGCCTTGATAAGGAGTCTCTGGTCCAGTCAGGAGTATTCCAACAGAGAGGTGGTTCGTGCCAAGAGAGTGCATATAAAACAAGTGTTCGTCGTGCCTCGAGTGCTCGAAAGCCGAGGGAAGCGGTAACAGTATACAATCATGCGATTAAAATGAAGACAAGTGTTAATAATTAAATAGGGAAATTTAGTAATTATTGCACTTAATATCAAATATTTATTGAGTAATTTAATAAGGTCTCATGGCAAACATGAATGTTTAGTTTTGCAAGTGTAATTGAATCAATAGGGCATGATAGATCATGTACATGGCCTTTAACTTATTAATTTCATGTTATTACTCATTTATTATTAACAGGTCGAAATTATTCATAACAGTACTTAATTAAGGCTAAATAGGATTTAAATGGCATAAATAACAAGGTTATATAAGCAATTTCAGGTTCTGGCCGTCACAGTCAGGTCGCGACGTCGGCTGCTGTCGCGTTCAGTTTGCAACAGGGATAGCCGACGCGTTGACTGCACAGGTCGCGACAGACCTAACCGATGCGTTCAGGTGCCAGCCGAGATGCCGACGCGACGACGTGTATGCGTGTCGCGTCAGGTCGGGGTGTGTAACGCTCCGACGTGGAATATAGGAGCGATATTAAAGTTATTAAATAGTACAGAGCGAGAAATAAATAACAAACCATTGCACAAATAGAAATAATACCAAATAACTCCAATTTCATTAATAATCCATCAAGCTTCTATTACATTCGTCAATCAGAGCCATAACTAGGGCTTAAAGTACTTTATTCAAATCCAAACTAATACATAATGACTAAATGACTACTAATCTAACTATCTACTACGCCATGGTAGCTAATCGGGTCACTCTTGAACATCATCCTCGTTCCCATCCTCATGCGTGTGGTACTCGCCATCCGACTTACCTGAACACATGAATTTAAACACGCAGGATGAGCGAATAACGCCCAGTAGGACTTAATATCTCATGAGAACAAGCATGCTTTAAATAATTAATGTCTTAAATGGCAGGGTAACTAAGAGTAAGAGCAAGTAACGATAACAAGAGGGCAATAGCACTGGTATAGTAAAAATAGCACAACGAGAATGATAATGGAATGGCCATGTAATGATAATAGCATGTAACGATAGCGCTTGTATAGCACTCGAATAGATAGCACTTTGATTGTCAACGATTAATTGTTATAGTATTAAATGACACTGGATGCATGCCATACACATCCTGATCATGTAACATTTGCAAGGAAATGGCACTCTTCGGGAGCTCTTCCCAAGACCAGACCGGGCCCTATTGCACTGGCATATAGTATTTGTTTGTTATTTTAGACAATCAATTGTATGGCCAAATAGAGCACCAAGAAGAGATGAGAGTAATAGACGAACTAAATGAGAGTACAGAGTGAAAGTGAACAGATGAGAGTAACGAGATAGTAGATGAGATAGGGGTATAATCGTAAAACATCGTTAAACCACAATAGTAACAGTTGCACGGCACCAGGTCAGGTACCGGCAGTTTGGTAGAAGTCACAACCACCCACTAGTCGTGTCATGAACACGGGCCAGATGGTCCGGCGTGATCCCAAGGTAAGAGAGAACACACTAAGGCCGTTTGGATCATGTTGATCCCTAAGGGGTAACGGGTTTTAGGGTACAACCAGCTCATCGGCTAAGGACGTGCACCAAAGCCAAGAAGACTTACGGAGGTCTTGACAAGGAGTCCCTGGTCCAGTCGAGAGTATTCCCAGTCGAGAGGTGGTCCATGCTAAGAAAGTGTGTAGAAAACTAGGGTCCGTCGTGCCTCGAGTGCTCGAAGGCCGAGGGAAGCGGTAACGGTGTATAAAACGTGCGAGTAAAATGAAGACAAGTGTAATTAATTAAATAGAGAAATTTAGTAATTTATTTCACTAAATTACAAGATATATTATTACTTAATTTAATAGGGTTTCATGGCAAACATGATTGTTAAGTGTGTGCAAGTGTAAGAAATCAAGAGAGCAAGTATGGTTGTGCATATAGCTTTTAGATTAAATTCATGGAATAACGTTCTTTAATAATTAACTGATCTTAATTATTCATGACAATACTTCATTCGGGCTTAACAAAGTTTAATAGACATGTATAGTAGGGTTAAGAGGGTAAAAATCAGGTTCTGGTCGCTCTGTTACTGTCGCGACATAGGGTGGTGTCACGTTCAGGTCGCGACAAAAACGATCGACGCGATGGCGGTCAGGTAGCGACGGCTCAATCTGGCGCATTATGGTCGCGACACACGGATAGGCTGCGACATACTGAACCGGCTGCTGGGGTGACCCGGGGTCAGGTCGCGACCAGTCGACCCGTCGCGTTCAGAACGCGACGAATCTTGGTGTCGCAACCCCCTCTGAGATCACGACGGATCGGGCCGTCGCAACTTCAGAAGGTGGCCCGAGCCCAGAAAAGGAGATTTTCCCCATTTTTGGTGGGTTCCATCCCTTCTAAACATGCTACAGGGTACTTCAAAAATTGATATAAAATCACACAGTGATCCATAAATCATGAAACTAATTTTAAACGAGAGTAGACATGGAGATCTATCATTGATCATGATTAATTAGAAAACAGTCATGTATAAAGCATGCTTTGAGTAGGTTACTTTTCATTAACCTAAACAGGCACAGTCAAGGAATAATGATTTAATTCACCATGGATATAAGATGAAAATTAGGGCAAATAGGGGCGTTTGAAAGGTAATAACAAGTAGTATTATGAGATTAAATTCAGAGCATGGGATTGAGTACATGCATGGATTTAAAACAAACAAGTGGTTTTGGGTGCATGGATGTGACAGGGTTTGCATCATTTAATTTGCCCTCATAGAGGAACGAAAAAGAACAAAACGAGAGAGCTTTTGAAGAGGATCATGAAGGCTACTTATGGTTAATTTTACGCGATTTAAACTTGAGAGATGCCTACCTTTTGTTGAAGTAAAGAAACTAGGGTTGATGACGAAATAGGAAGACGAAAATCCAAGCTCCAAGCCCTTCTCCTCCAAGCTCCCATGTCCAAATCACCTCCTCTCCGTCCTCCAGAGTTTCCACTGCGGTCTAGGGTTTGGTGGGGATGAAAATTGGGTGTTTTGTTGGCTAATAGAGTCCTAACCCTTCTAAGAATCCTTCCTTTCATAAAATTCCAAATTTCCCTTATTTATCTCCCACTTTCCCTCCTTTATCTCCTAATTAGGTTGGGAAGTGATCAAATTTCATGGGCAAAGATTAGGGTAAGTATAGGACTCCTTTTTAAGATATATATGACTTATTTAGCATTTATCTTAAACCCCTTCTATTTAATTAGTTTCTATTTATCATGGAAGCTAAATTTGATTAAGCATAGCTTGTCGAACTTGTCGAGGTATGGCCGATAGATGTTGTTCATTAATTGCATGAAAGCTGCAGGAGCATTGGTTAGTCCAAAAGGTATGACTACAAATTCGTAATTATCGTACCTACTCCTGAAAGCTGTCTTGTAGATGTCCGCATCTTTAATTCTCATCTGATGATATCCCGATCTAAGGTCAATCTTTGAAAATATTTGGCTCCTAATATCTGATCAATAACTCATTAACACGAGGCAGAGGATATTTGTTCTTGATAGTGAGATGATTTAACTACCTGTAATCGATACATAGCCTCATAGATCCGTCCTTCTTCTTGACGAACAGCACTGGTGCTCCCCAAGGAGAAGTACTTGGCCTGATAAATCCTTCTCTAATAGTTCCATCAATTGTTCCTTCAATTCTTTCAATTCAACTGGGGATATCCTGTAGGGTTGGCGTGATACCGGTGCAGCTCCAGGTATGAGATCAATCGAGAAATTCCCATCTCGTTCTGGTGGAATGCCTGGCAGCTCATCGAGAAATACGTCGGGATATTCTTGCACTATATGTATGTCTGATATCTTGGATGCTTTCTTTTCAACTACAATTGCGGCAAGAAATGCCACACATCCTTTCTTATCATGTTCTGTGCTTTGATAGCAGAGACGAGAGACGAGTGCCTCTTGTCTACGTCCCGTGAAGGTCAGGTTAGGGAATTCACTAAAGGTAATCTTCCCTCTTCTACAATCAACACAAGCCCCATAAGTAGATAGCCAATCGGCTCCCAATATGACATCGTAGCCCTCCATGGGCATACAGATCAGATCGGCTCTCAAATTGAGATCACCAATCTTAACATCAGCTAATGGAAAGTATTTATTTAATTGAGCTTTTTCTCCCAATGGTGTAGTGACAGGTAGTTCAAATTCCATAGATGCACGTTTTTTAGTTAATGTATCAGCAAATGCTTGTGATATAAATGATTGTGTCGCACTAGTGTCAAATAAAACAAATACTGATTGAGAAAAGACCGGTAGAGTACCTTCCACAACTCCACCTTCCTCGGTGGTTTCCACCTCTTGCAGGGCCTGCAGTCGGCCAGGTTTTCTCTGTCCCGCAGGACGCTTCTCATTTTCTTTGAGCAGAGGGCAGTCGGATATACGATGCTCTCGACTCCCGCAACGTAGGCATGCACCTACCTTTCTCCAGCATTCTTCTGCCGTGTGACCTATCTTGTCACAATGCTTGCATCTTGGTTTGTTGGTTGGAGCAGTAGGGGTGGGGACTTTGGGCTTCCGCTCTGGGCTTGGCCCGTCAGTGATACTTAACGGCCTTTTCTTGCCGTTAGTGGGCTTGCTTGGTGCTCCGGATGTCTGTTCCTTCTTTACCATTCTACCTTTGATGCGCTCGGTGAAGTCGGTCGCATCCTCCAGCAATTGTGCTTTCTTCACCATCTCTGGATAAGTCTGGATATCCAGAGGTGCCAGCTGTGTGATATATGCGGGCGTGAGCCCATTCAGAAAGTGCTTCACCTTCATTCTCTTAGTGCCGACCAGATGATTGGCATAACGCGCCAATCGGGAGAACTGAGCTTCATACTCAGCAACAGTGAGATTCCTATACTTGAGTGCTGCAAATTCCGAGGCTTTCCTTTCTTGGACTCTTTCTGAAAATTACTTGGAATTGAAATGCTCCTTGAACTCGTCCCATGTGAATTGTGCATCGGCCCTGGTGGCCTCCACAGACTCCCACCACACACGGGCGTCTCGTTCCAGCTGAAAAGTTACTAGTAACAGCTTATCTCCATCCGCGCATTGCATAACACGGAAGATGCGTTCAATTTCCTTTAACCAGTTCTCTGCTTCATCGGGATCAGTAGTCCCATTGAATCGAGGTGGATTCAGATTGTGGAAATTCCAGTGTAATTCTCCTGCTCCTCGGTTATTGTTATTATTCGCTCCAGCAGCCTGGAGTAAAGCCTAGGTAAGCCGCTGGATGGTGTGCTGCATGTCAGGGAGTTGAGCACGCTCCGCTGCCATTGCTAGTGTTTAATTTCCTTCAAAAGAGATTTAAATGTAAGTCATTGAGGTTGCACTAAGTTTGTGCGTGTGTGAGTTTATTTTATCTTATTACCCTTGGTTCTACCCATCTCACATGGTACGGAATTTAGACTCTAAGTTAAGGCAGGTCAAACCTAGATCATCCTATGTAGATGCTGCCGATGAACTCAACGTGCGGTCCACAAAGAGGATATTATGGAGGGTGATCGTGATTGCTAAGTGCAAGTGGGCACCGAATGGAGATTGCATGGCGAGGGTGCGGGGTGAAGGAGTGATCGCGGGCGTACCTTTTAGCGGAGATTGCGCGGGGGATGGTGTGGGTCCTCTCTTCCTCTACGAACACAGCCGCCGTGGTAGAGGACGTTTCCTCGTTGGTTATCCTGACAAAAAGGACAAAGAAAAGTAAATAAAGGGGATTAGCCACGTGTAGTATCAAATCTAAAAATAAATAAATGAAATAAAAGACATGGAAGTGTACTTGCCGGTTGGTGGCTTTAAACCCCTAAAGAATGTGGGTGTGTGTAAAATGCATGCATGTGTGTGTGTAAAAAGAAGTAAACGGGGCACGTGGGGCCCGAAGGAGGTAAAATAAGAGGAAAAGAGAAAGGGGAGGGGTACTTCCCGAATAGACAGTATGGCGGTGTTGCCGTACGGACGGAATGGAGGA
>CM024756.1:55682832-55746182 GCA_014218235.1 Colocasia esculenta
CTTACATGATTACATACTTAATGTGTACTGAGTAAGTTACACAGTACAGAATTTACATACTTACCCAGTTACACATGTAACTGTGTAAGTACGTACTTACGTAGTTACACACTTTGGATATTATGAATTAAAATAATTAAGTAATCTTTCTAAACTATGTAACTATGTATTAGGTAAACCCTAATTATAGAGTACAAACTTATAAATTTTTATGTAGTTACTTAATTTCATGTGTACTGTGTAAGTATGTAATACATACTTACATGTGTAAATAGGTAACACAGTTACATGGTAACTGGGTAAGTTACAAATTACAGGATTTATATGTAACTGTGTAAGTACGTACTACACACTTTTGGGATAACGGTTATAAATATTAAGTAAATCGTTCTAGAACTATGTAACTATGTAATTAGGTAAGTCCTAATTATAGAGTACAGACTTATAAAATTTCTATGTAGTTACATAGTTTCATGTGTAACTGTGTAAGTATGTAATTACATACTTACATGTGTAACTGAGTAAGTTACACAATTACAAGATTTATTGTAACTATGTAAGTACGTACTACACAGTTTTGGGATAACAGTTATAAAATAATTAGGTAAATCCTTATAAAACTATGGTAACTATGTAATTAGGAAGCCCTAATTATAGAGTTACAAACTTATAAATTTCTATGTAGTTATATAGTTTCATGTGTAACTGTGTTAGTATGTAATTACATACTTACATGGGTAACTGGGTAACACAGTTACATGTGTAACTGGGTAAGTTATACAATTACTGAATTTATAGTAACTGTGTAAGTACGTACTTACATATTTTTGGGATAACGATTATAAAATAATTAAGTAAATACTTCTAAAACTATGTAACTATGTAATTAGGTAAGTCTTAATTATAGAGTACAAATTTATAAAATTTTTATGTAGTTACATAGTTTCATGTGTAATTGTGTAAGTATGTATTAATACTTACATGTATAACTGGGTACACAGTTACAGTGTAACTGGGAAAGTTACACAATTACAGAATTTATGTAACTCTTACACATTTTTGAGATAACGGTTACACACTTTGAGATAACGGGGACAAAAAGTATGGACTTAAAATAAGTTCTACATAAAGCAATGATCACATGACTTGGAAAAAGCTGACAGAGATCTAAAATTGATGTGAGATCTCGGCCACGAACTTGAAATTTAATTCTCCCTATTATTTTTAGCATTTTATTACAATCCCTTATGACGTAGGACGGAAACACTGAATCATATCCTGCTGGCGTACTGCCGACGTCAAATCGCTACAGATGGCAACAACGAGAGCGATTTGTGTTGGGCTATTTCGATGTAGCTTCATGGATGGGGACAGACCCATCGAAGTCGATGGCCACGCAGGGAAGAAGAAGCCCAGTCCGCAACTGGTCCTTACCACGTTGTGTGGGATGGGAGCCCTGTGCAGACCTACAAGCTGCCGGGCTGGCACTCGCTTCTCTCGGCTCCCTTAAGTGGGAGATGCAAAACAACATTAATGAGCAAAAGGAAAGGACAAAACGTGTTGGAATCATGGGTAGAGAGGTGAGAAAAGGACACAGAAAAGTTTAGAAGAGACGTGGGGTGGGGCGTCAAATTAACACAACAAATTAGAAGACTCAACGGGCGGGGAGAGAGAGAGAAAGAGGACTGAGGAGATGTTAAAAAGGTAGTCACCATCTTTGATTCCAGTTGAGAGAGAGAGAGAGAGAGAGAGAGAGAGAGAGAGAGAGAGAGAGAGAGAGGAGAGAGAGGAGAGAGAGAGAAGAGAGAGGAGAGAGGAGAGAGAGAGGAGAAGAGAGGAGGTGTCGGATGGGGGGGGGGGAAAATCACCCACCGATGACCCCGCTCCTTTTTTTTTGGTTTCGGGAGGGGAAGTGGAGAGTTGGTGGGAGTTGGAGAGAGAGATTTAATTTTTTAATGATTTTATATACTTTTTTAATTCAACTATAATTGAGTTAAATAAATAAAATTAAATGACAAAGTTATATGATGAAATACAGATATTATAGAGATATAGATTATATGAAAAATAATAGGGCAAATTAATTAGAAGTTTCTGATAGATATTTGCTTATTTTTTCTAATTTCTGACAGAGTTGTAACTCATTACAGTAAGTGTTATTTCCTATTACAGTATATGTTAAGTTATGTTACAGTAAAGACCCTCCTTATTACAGTCAGAGACTTCTAATAATTTCTCCAAAATAATATTACAATTCGAGATATATAATATAGAAATATATATGTATTGAGAGAGAGAGAGAGAAAGAAGAAGAAAAAGATGATGTGAACTATTACCGTTCTACACAATGCTTTCACAATATAATGGCATTACCACCCAAGTGAGCTGGTAAATAAGAAGAGTTTGGGAGGATGAGTTATTGCCGTACGGCCACTTTATGCATAGCCCACGCTTACACCACAAAGATCGCAGGTAGGCCAAAATCTGCCTTAAAACTCTGGTCGCCACTATCTTTGAATGCCTGACATGAACTGATCACAAGTCACGTGCATCTTTGCATGCTTTGGAGTCCTGTCTGGCCATTATGACATTGGGGTCTCTCTTCACACTTTTAATTTATGTTGGGATTAAAAGAAACAAAATAGAATTTTAGTTGGCATAATTTTTTGCTCAATTTTCAGATCAGAAAGATTTTCTACACTTGTGAAAGTATAGAAATATCTAATCATCTTATATTTCTCCTTTTTTACTGGTGGGAATAAAATTACCACATAAATTTTTCTCCTCTTTTTCACCAATGGAAGGAGAGAAGTGTAGGATGACTAAATATTTCTGTATTTTCACAAGTGCATAAAGTCTTTCTCTTTTATTATACACACGTGGTGGTATGTTCCTGTTTTGGGCGGAGCCAAACGGGCCTCCACTAAAGAAAGATGGGGAAGACGAACGCTGGGCGGACGGAAGCTGCAAAATCAGAAACTGGATCAGGGCCCGGTGAAGACCGCGGGAAAACCCTCCGATGCCTAAGTCAGTATCAGGCTTGCAAGGCAGGGGGTTGGAGTGTAAAGAGTGTTCGGCGTGAGAGGAACGTACCCCGTGCATGGTTCTTGTACCTGTGCTTTATAGACGTAGGCGATGAGGCAGGCATGCGTAACGCAAGTGGATCGTGCCTGGAAAGACGCCTTGATGGACGCGCATAACGGGAGGAGTTATGCGCTCAGATGCCGTTGGGATGCCAGGCGGTTAACGCACGTCTTGATGAGGGGGCGCGTACCCGGAGCGGTTGTAACCGTGGCGCAGGTCGGAAGACCTGCTCGGCACCCTTTTGAACAAACTTCCCGAGCAGGTGACCCGTATGGGGGGATCGAACGTGCAGTTCGGTAACAACCAGGGTTGTTCCGCGCAGCAGGATTAACGCCCCTGTTCGGGAGCATTCCGCTAAAGAGCTCGGCAATGCTTCACTAGGGATGACAGGCACGTGGGGCCCTTTTGACCGTCCGTACGGAGGCGTGGGACCGTCAGGAGAGGCCACGCACAAAAAGGCTTGGATGGGCCTTGACGCAATGGGCTTAGGTGGCAGAAAAACACCGCCCCACCACACTTGCCCCCCACGCCTCAAGTGGCTCAGAACCGAGCGCTTGAGGGCGGCGACCTGCTGGGTGTCTCTCTGCCTAAATGCGGTATCGTCTCGGAGATCCAAACAGACCTGTGGCGACGCCATTACAGAAGGGTTCACCTCGAACGTGAAGCCTCATGATGACAACGTAGGTCGTGTCAAACCCGGAACGTCACATGCCAGCCCCGAACGGTCAACCTCGGGTCATTCGAGAAGAGACTTGGAGTGGAGGGAAACGCCGTTTCCAGTCCTGCTTCGAATTTCGCGCCTCACCTTCCTTATAAGGAAGGGAGGAGGTGAGAGCGAGGCCTTCACCTTCAAAAATCTTCCAGAGTCCGCTGTCTCTAGAGCCACTTGCCATCTTCTCCCTCGCGCTTTCCTCCGATCCCAACTTCTTCTTCTTCGTAGTCCGTTGCGTACCTTGCCTTCAGCGATGGCCCAGAAGGGAAAGAGATCATTGAAGCCAGCGGATGCCGCCGGTGGGGGCGAAAGCGGCGAGGTACCGGAGCTTTGAAGGTCTTCGAGAGCGCTTCCGGATAGGCGAGGAGTACGACAATCGTCTGATACGTGAAGACGAGTCGTACCTAACCACGAGCCCGGGGTGCTTCGTCCTTTCGCTGGATCTGCTGGAGGCTGGTCTCGGCTGCCGATGCCGGAGATCGCGAAGAGCTGCTCCGGAGCTGGAAGGTGGCGCCTATTCAGCTGACGCCAAACTCCTGGAGGTCCATATTCGTTTTTTGCATCATATGCAAGAAAAGGAAGATCGAAGCAACCGCAGAGATCTTCCGAAATCATTTCAGTTTGGCTTGCTCCCCGCAGTCCGGATGGGGATCGTGTACGTGAAGCACCGTACAACCGGATGCGGATCAACTTCTCGCCCCGTCTGTCCAAACAACAAGGGGTGGCAGGCGTCTCTTCTTCGTGGGGCGGAGAAAGGGAGCGAACATCCAGAGTGGACTTCCTCGTGAGGGTGGTGGAGCCACTGAAGAAGCGGACATGGCTCCCTTTTTAATACAGGGGGCAGCCGCTGCCTCCCAGTCGCTGAACCACGGTCGGGGTCAACCATGCCGAGGGATACCTGACCGAGTACAAGCTTGTGAAGTACAAGCTTAGCCACACCTGGGGTAAGTCTTCTGCTGCTTGTCTCGCTTTCCCACGTTCGTGGATTATAACCTTTCCTTTTGCTTCTTCCAGACGACGAAGAGGTAGCCTCTGGCCGGGGTCGGAAGGAGATGGCGAATTACGCCGAGACGATCCCCGTTAGCCTTTACTTAATAAGGCTAGACGAGGATGCCTCCGCGAAGGGGCCTGCGCAGAGGGCGAAGGCCGTAGTGGGAGGAGGTGCCGTGAAAGAGGCACCAGAAAAGGCGACGATCGCAGAATCAACTTCTCTTTCCAAGCCGAAGAGGAAGGAGAAGCGCAAGGCGGCCCAGAGGAGTCGCAGGCCGAAGATCGTACCTCCGAAGAGGAGGTGTCCAACGAGCGCCGAGCTCGTAAGAAGAAGAAGGCGACGAAGGCAATGCCGCGCGTTGTAGAGAGCGCCGAAAGTTAGAGGGGAAGAGGAGGATCTTGAGCCTCTGCTGGCGCGAGGACCTCGCCAACACACGAGGACGCCCGAGGGGAGGGCGTCCGTTACTCCAATTGTGGACCGTTCGGAGGTGGTCATGAAGATGTCCTCCGAGCTGGGTCTGATTATGGTCAGTGACGAATCGGATCACTCCGGAGGGCGGGCGAAGTTGCCGGTGCGCGAGACCCAAGGAGTCCTGTCCGGTGAAGGGAGCGCCGAGCAGGGTGGCGCGCCAGACGAGGGCGCACAGTTCAGTGCCGAGGATGGGGTGGTCGCTGCGGACTCGGGGAGAGGAGTGGGAGGAGTCAATACTCTCACTCCTGCGACGACAGAGGATTGCGGTACTGGCGAGGCAGTTCTTCCGAGGGGGGATATTCCGCAAGGAAGTGGAGACATCCTTCCCCCCATGCCCCCTACCTCAGTGGTCACCATAGGCTGTGTAGTCGGCGAGAGTGCAGCCGAGGTGATTGCTGAGGATATTGTAGTCGGCGAGAGTGCAGCCGTCTCCGGGGAGGAAGGCACTCAAGCTCCTGGAGATGCCGAGGAGGGCCGCGCAACAGCCTTTGCGGAATCTGCCACTGAAGCTGGTGGGGAGGTGCAGCCGACCGCGAGGCAGGAGGCCGCTGGGGCGAATCGAGCAATGGCTTCGACGAGCGCTGTTGCCATGACCTCTGGGTCGGGCCAGCCAGAGGACCTTGAAATTGACGTCGCCCTGGTCCCGTCTGCCACTGCTGTGGCTGGAGACGAAAGCTCCGGGGACGATGATAGGCCTCTGACGGAAGTGCTGCACAGAAGACTCCCCGAGGTGCCCTCGGTGGCGGCGCTAGAGGCAACGCTTCGCCGTGTTGAAGTGTTGCCAAGGAAGCACTCCTAGCCCCACTGCCTCCTATCTTGATCGACTAGCAAGGTGCCAGGACCTTCCCCTGAGAAGACTCCGGAAATGCCAACAGAAGAATACCATCCCGAGAGTCAAGAGGAGGATGCGGCGAGCGACGTCGATCTGGAGGCTCTTGTGGACGGAATATCCACATTGCTGGGCATTCTGAAGGCCCTGGTTGCTCGGTCTCGGAAGCAGAAATATCTCTATGAAGCGCAGTCGGCTTTCTGCAAGGATCTTACGGCGAGACATAAGGCTCGTGAGGCGGATTTGGAGGAGGAGGTGAAGAACCTCAAAACTGCCCTTCAAGCTTCGGAGCTGAATGTCGCCTTGGCCCGGGCCGAGAAGGATGCTCTTACCAAGGTGGTCTCAGATGCGGGGGTCCGTGCCGTGGCGGATTACAAGGCCAGATCGGACTATAAGGAGGATTGGAGCAGTATGGGGCCCGCTGCTACAGAGTAGGCCTTAACGCTGGGAGGGACTTGGGAGCGGCTATCCTGGGTCGAACGTGCCTGAGAAGCTTTCGAGGCCGTTGTTCGGGAGTGCGGCGTCGCACCAATGATGCCCGCTTGGAGGATGTGCGCTTCGCGCAATTCCAATCTGGGCGGATGCCTTCTCGGATGAAGGTGCTGGCCCTTCCGAACAGGCTCCTTAGTTTTCTTCTGCTCCATGCCCTTCTTATACTTTCCTTTTGTAACCGCGGCCCAGAGGGACCTGCTTGTAAGCAAAAAACTTTTGTAAATGAACTTTTCTGCTTCATGAGTTTGTCTCTAGCTTCACTTTCTCTATCTTCTCCCTTTTGTGATTGTTCCTGCTCGGGGGGATCGGAATCCGCTAGCTTCATAAGCGTTGCATGTAAGGCGCAGATCATTGGGAACCGTAGAAAAAGTTCCGACCAGGGGTATATGCCAGACGCTTGTGAAACAGCAGGAGTAGGGAGAAAAGAAGTAGGATGCTGAGAAAAGGCTTTATAAATGATAAGCCTTAAGATTAGAGACATGCCAAGTCCTGGGTATGGCTTCGCCACTAGGAGTAGTTAGCTTATACAAGCCTTTTCCGAGGACATGGGTGACCTGATAAGGTCCTTCCCATTTGATGACAAGCTTTCCGACTGCTCTTCGGGGGTCCGAAGCCGAACAGCGACGCAAAACCAAATCTCCCACATTGAACCGCCTTTCCCGAACTCGCGCATTATAATACTGTGCGAGCCGTTGCTGATAAGAAACGAGGCGAATGCTGGCGTCGCTTTGTCGTTCGCCAAGCATGTCCAAGTTTTCCGAAGAGCACGGTTGTTGGCGGCTTCGTCGAAGTGAGTTGTTCGAATAGTGGGCAGAGCTACTTCCAGAGGCACAACAGCTTCTGAGCCGTAAGCCAATGGAAGGGTGTTTCTCCCGTGGCTACTCGAGCCATGTTCGGTGGCACCAAAGAACATTAGGGAGCTCGTCAATCCATGACCCTCCTGCAGCCTCCACTCTTGTGCGGATCCCGTGCAGCAGTGTTCGGTTGGCATTTTCTACCAACCCGTTGGCCTGGGGATGCGCCACGGAGGTGAATTGGTTGTAGATTCCAAGCTCGGCACATTTCTGTTTAAAGAAGGTACTGTCGAACTGCCTCCCGTTGTCGGAGGTGATCACCCTTGGAACGCCAAACCTGCAGAGAAGGTTCTTCCAGACGAATTTCCATGCGGCTTGTTCGGTGATCGCGGCAACAGGTTCGACCTCGATCCACTTGGTGAAGTAATCGATGCCACGAACAAAACTTCTTCTTCCGACCTTGGCCTCTGGAAAGGGACCCAAGATATCAATGCCCCATCTGGCGAAAGGGCGCGGCTCGAACAGGCTGTGAAGCTGTTCGACAGGCTGCTTGATGAGCTTTCCGAACTTTTGGCATTCTGGGCATTTCCTGACGAAGGACATGCAATCTTCTGAAGAGAAACCAAAAACCCAGTTCGGATGAGGCTGCGTGCTAGCGTTCTGCCCCCAGGTGGCTCCCGCACAGCCCTCTTGGACTTCTTCTGTGGCCGCAAGGGCCTCCTCAGGGTTGAGGCACGCAGAAGAAGTCTTGAAAGGGACTGTCAGTACAGCTTACCTTCTACGAGGGTGAAATGCTGAGAACGCATCCTGATCTCCGAGCTTCGCCCTGTTCGGGCGGAAGCGAAGCACTCCGGAGTAAGTACGCTAAGAGAGGGTCACCCAGCTCGGAGTTGGTGGCCCGTTCTATGGCTGCAACGTCTACTTCCGTGCTCGGCGAGGCGAGCTCTTCAAAAACACGGAGCGGGAAGGGGCGATGTCACCTGAGGATGCCAACTTGGCAAGTGCATCTGCTCGCACATTCTGCTCCCGTGGGACGTGTATGACTTCGAACCGATACGAAAAACAACTGTAATAATTAAACGGCAACCAGTACAGGTGTACAAGCTAAAGTAGAGACAGCCAAACACGAGCCACGTGAACTGGTTCGCGACACCAGAAACTGACTCGGACAAGCTAACACAGGTCTACCTCTCAGTCTCGCAGCCACGGACGAAAGGTCTAGCTGCCGCTCCACGTAAAAAGGTCAAGCAACTGTGGAGACCAACCAATCACCACCACCTGTGTACCACACGGTCACGGCCCATGCCTGACACTCTAGAGATCCTGGCCCGGAACTCTCTAGAGTGAGGCACTGGAAAAGGACTAGCTGGGGTCTAGTACGTCTACTGGTGTCCGTACCCCCAACTACGAGCGCGCTACAAGTGACTAAAAACAAACACAAGTGTCACTGTCCCACTGTCGTCTTTCCCTCACCAGATGTACAACTCAAGCAAAGGAGTGAGGGTGTCCAGTCAGACGACACAGACCTCGACAGTACAACACAAGTACCGGGACAAAGCCCCGAGCTAACAGCCTGGGTCACAAAGAACCTGGGGCACCCAACTGAGAGGTAACCACGGTAGGCGTCGTACTACTCGCCACGTACACAAAACCACCACGTGTACGTCACACACAAACCACGTGAAACCTCACGTAAACAACAAGTAGCAATGGTCCAGTACACGTGAACCCAACTGGACTCGCGTGAACAACGCGCAACCTCGAAGTGAGAACTAACTGCATACCCTGTATGCTAAAGACAGAAACCACGTGCATCAGTGCACCTCAGGTGCCAACGCACCATTCATTATCAATATACCATTTAGCTATTTCTGTTCACACACATGCTGGCGGCAACATCGATTGCCGCTTATGGGAAGTAGACAACAAGGTATCTGGTCGTCTATATCCCAGCTGATGAGACTGGCGTCAATCGACCTTGACGCCAAGCTCTTCAGCCTCCGACCCTGCAGAAACCCTAAACCGATTCTACAGGTTTTCCAACCATTTAACCCACGGTAAAACGTACAGAAACAGTTCTTTTAACATGGCATGAATCCTAACACCCAATACATCATGCTTCGTTCGCTAAATACTCAAACACCCATTAACCCGCATGGTGCAACTTAATCCGAAAATGCATTAACATGCTGATTCAGGTGGTTACGTCGTGTTTTAATGTTTCTACGGAGCTAACCGGGTTCGTCCCCTACCTCAGAACACGCTAAAACCTCCCGCAATCTCCCGGTTCACGCCGAACCCTCCGCGAGCTCCCACGGGAATTGCACCATGCCACGACGTTTCCTCGCGCGATTCGGCAACGCCACACATTCCACAATCCTCCAAGCACCCTTCAGTACCTGTTAGAAGCTTCAGGAACGTTGGGACAGAAAGCTGGGGCAAGAGGGAGAGAGAAGCAGGGTGGAAACCTGCTCTCGGGTGACCCTATAACCTGCAGAATTCTCAGGTTGGCGTCAACCCCTCTGCCGCCAATAGCAACCGCCACCCTAAACGTCCACATCCTGTGCCGCCAAGATCGTGAAGTCAACGGCACCTATCTGGACGCCAACAAGTCAACGACCACCCTGGCCGCCAACTCCAACTGAACTGCAGCAGGTCCTATTTCATTTCAGAACCAACCTGCACTCACCTGCTCAAGCACACATCCACACCATGCATTCCACACAACCAACTCACATTGGCCTCACAACGGCCGCCACAACCACAACACACATGATCCGCATGGATCCGAAAAGCACGCGACGTTACATTACTATCATCTAAAAAGAAAATTTCGACCTCGAAATTCATAATACAATTCAAAGTTAACAACTTAAAATACATACCTTACAACATTATCATCTAAAAAGAAAATACAAAGGCTTATTCAAATAGATAGGGATACCCTTTAGCCATTTCCTCGGCTAACTCCCAGGTATCCTGACCACCCAACCTATTTTCCCATCTCACTTTAAACTAGCTCAATTTCTTTATTTCTCAGCTTCTTTATCTTTCGATCTGTGATCTGTACCGGATACTCTGGCATAGTCATATCCGGCCTTAGGTCACCACCTTGATATTTGATTATTTGAGTTGGATCTTCAATGCACTTTCTTAACATGGAGACATGAAAAATATCATGCACATCTGCCAAAACTGCTGGCAAATCTAGTCTATAAGCTGCTTCCCCAATTCTTTCTAACACTTGAAAGGGTCCCACATACTTGGACTCAACTTCCAGTCTTGCCAAACCTCATAATACCTTTACTCGGGGAAATCTCAAGAAAACAAAATCTCCCACTTCATGCCAGTTCAATGGGTTCTACATGACCTTCCATATAAAGCTTCATACGGTGCCATCCCAAGACTGGTATGATAACTATTATTGTAGGCAAACTCAACCATTCCCAAATGAATGCTCCCAGCTACCTCCCCAAACTAAACAACAAGCCCGCAACATATCTTCAATTGTCTGGATAGTCCTCTCTGTCTGACCATCTGTCTGGGGATGATAAGCGGAGCTATACCTCAGCTCAGAACCAATTACTTTCTGCAGACTTCTCCAAAAACCAGAAGTAAATCTTGGATCTCTATCAGATACAATAGTCTTCGGAATACCATGCAGTGGAACAATTCTTTCAATATAAATATTTGTTAACCTGTCCACTGTCCAAGACATACTTACTGCCACTAATATGCACACCTTAGTCAATCTGTCAACAAACACCCATATTCCATTATGTTCGGAATTTGACCTTGGTAAACCTGTCACAAAGTCTATAGCAATATCATCCCACTTCCATTGTGGAATGGGTAACGGTTGCAATACACCTCCAGGCTTCTGATGCTCTGCTTTAATTGCTGACAGATAGCACACCTTGCAACAAATTCTGCTATTTCTTTCTTCATATGAGGCCACTAGAAATGCTTCTTAAATCATGGTACATTTTAGTACTACCCGGATGAATAGTATACCTAGATTTATGAGCCTCTTCCAGCACTCGCTGCTTAACCTCTCTTTCTGCAGGAACAAACAACCTGCCCCTGAGCCTGACCACACAATTATCATCAATGGTACTCCTTCCATTTTCACAATTTTAGCTAAATTTACATCTGCTCTCTGAGCTTCAACAATCTGCCAATACAAAGAGGCTCTACAGCACTAGCAGCTAGTATTGCCCGTCGCTGACTACTGGGCACATATAAGGAGTTCTCCACTACTTCTTCATACAACTTCCATTCTTTAATCATCATCAGATTCATATATGCCTTTCTGCTCAAGGCATCTGCTACAACATTGGCCTTACCCGGATGGTAAGCCAAACTGAAATCATAATCTTTCAAATACTCAATCCATCTGCGCTGGCGAAGATTCAAATCTTTCTGCGAGAAAATATACTTTAAGTTTTTATGATCTGTGAAGATCTCAAATCTCTCGCCATACAGATAATGCCTCCACATTTTCAAGGCAAACACAACTGCTGCCAATTCCAAATCATGAGTGGGGTAATCTCCTCTGCTGGCTTCAATTGCCTGGACGCATAAGCTATCACTTTGTCATGCTGCATAGCACTGCGCCAAGTCCTTTTCTTGAAGCATCAGTATACAATACAAAACCACCACTCCCTGCCGTAATGTCAATATAGGTGCTGATGTAAGTCTTTTCTTCTTCAATTCCATAAAACTTTTCTGACATTCACCGGACCACACAAAAGGCACACCTTTCCTGGTCAATCTAGTCATAGGTGCTGTGATCTTAGAAAAATCTTGAATAAAGCGCCTATAATACCTGCCAATCCCAGAAAACTTCTAATCTCGGTTATTGTCTAGGCACTTCCCATCTCATCACTGCTTCACTTTACTTGGGTCCACTGCTACTCCTTTAGCTGAGATTACATGACCCAGAAATTGAATTCTTTTAACCAAAATTCACACTTACTGAACTTAGCAAACAACTGGTTATCTCTTAACAACTGCAGAGTAAACCTCAAATGAGCTACTGCTCCTCTTCAGATGCTGAATAAATTAGAATATCATCAATAAAGACCACAATGAATTGGTCTAAATATGGATGAAAAATTCTATTCATCAGATCCATAAACCTGCAGGAGCATTAGACAACCCAAATGGCATAACCACAAACTCATAGTGACCATATCTAGTTCTAAAAGCTGTTTTATCTATATCCTCCTCTTTAATTCTCAATTGATGGTATCCGGACCTCAAATCAATTTTAGAAAATACCTTTGCTGATTGCAACTGATCAAACAGATCATCTATCCTCGCAACGGGTACTTATTCTAATGGTCACATCATTCAACTTTCTATAATCAATACACATCCGAAAACTTCCATCTTTCTTTTTCACAAATAAAACCGGCGCTCCCCATGGGAATGACTCGGTCTAATGAAACATTTCTGCAACAACTCTTCTAACTGCTTTTTCAATCTTTTAGTTCTGCTGGTGCCATCCGATATGGAGCTTTAGAAATCGGCATGGTACCTGGCAGCAACTCAATGGTATAAGTCCACCTCTCTATGTGGAGCTAAACCCGGCAAATCCTCAGGAAAAATATCAGCAAATTCCTAACCACGGGAACTGCTTCCACTGGCTGACTGGCTTCTACCAGACTTACTGAGGCTAAATAAGCCACACACCCATCATTTACCAACTTTCTAGCTTTAATTTCAGAAATCAGAAATTTAGAGGTATAAAAAGGCATACCTTGATATTCAAATACCGCACCATTAGGATGACAAACCTGATCCTTTTCTTTCTGCAATCTAACATTGCTCCATACATCTCAAGCCAATCCATACCCAAAATAATATCATAATCTGACAATTGCAGGGCATACAACCGACCCGACATCTGGTTCCCTTCAATCATAACAGGAGCTTCATCTACATAACTTGAATGAGTAGGAACTCACCGAAGGAACCTCCACTACTAATTCACAAGTCTTCTCCTCTAGAGGATGAGCTAAACAATCCAGAAATTCTTCGGAAATGAAAGAATGAGAGGCACCCGAATCAAATAAGACTCTTGCTGAAAAATTATAAAGAGGTAATGTACCTTCTATCATATTTGATGCCTCCGCCTGGGCTCGGGTGATAGCCATAACCCGGCCTCTTCCTCGCTGCTGCGGTGCTCCTCTGCCACGACCTGCCTGTGGCTGCTGAAACTGCTGAGGCTGCTGCTGCTGCACACCTCTCATACCCATATTCTCTCGGATAGGGACAATTGCGGATCAAATGCCCCGGTTGATTACAATTATACACCGATATCCTGGTGGAGTAAGACTGCCTGGCAGTGCTCTGCTGTGACTCCTCCACCTCAGGCTTACCTCGGCCTTGCTGAAACTGCTGACGACCTCCCCATCCTCTTCCTTTTCCTTTAAATGCTTGTTTTAATTTCTGACCCCATTTACCAAAGCCTGATGAAGAAGGTCCTGCTGGTGCTTTACCCTTACTTGCACCCACTGACTGCTGTGGTAGCTGAAAACTACCTGAACCTGACTCGCCCACCTGTCGAGTCCGAATAGACCTCTCTAAAGTAGCTGCTCTCTGGGCTGCTTCTTCCACTGTCTTGCACATAAGAGGTACTATCGCATCCTGCAATTCCACTCTCAAACCTCTAATAAAATACTCAACCATCATATTATTATCTGAAACCACATAAGGCGCATAACGGCTAAGTGCCATAAATCTCATCTGGTATTCTAAAACTGAAGAGTTACCTTGTTGGAGAGTCCGAAACTGCTCTCTTTTTACTTGTTGCACTTGAATCGGAAAGAATGTATCATTAAATACATCAAGAAATTCCGACCAAGTAATAGCCTCTTCTGTCCTGCCTGCAAGGTGGTCTGCATCTTCAGTCGCCACCATTCCAAGGCAAAAGCCCCTCAATTGATAAGCATCTAAAACAACTCTATCTGCTGCCGGGACATCTCATAGTTGCAAAACTCTTTCAATTTCATGAACCCAATGCTCTGCTGTATTTGGATTCGGCCCTCCTGAATAAGTAGGTGGCTGCAATCTCAGAAACTTTTCAACCTGCATCACTGGTTCTTCTGTTATCAATACTGGAGGTGGTGGTGGCACAGGTGCTACAAAAGGCACCTCCACTCCTGGCGGAACTGGAGCTACAGGTACAACCTCTCCACCTCCAGGTGGCACTGCAACTGGGGGTACTGGCGCCTGCTGATCCATTCTTACCCGAATATCAGTAAGACTTTCCCAAATCCTTTCTATCATACGCTGAGTACTCTCCTCTGGATCATCTCCTCCACCACCCCAATCTCTTCTATCAGCCATACCAAAATTTCTACATACACAAACACCAACCAGAAATCAAAACAACCAATTATCAAAAACCAGGGTCCCTACCAGCAGTGTACAAAGACCGAAATAAGGCTATGTATCTTACTAATTCCCTTATATTAACACGGACCTTGCTCTGATACCAACTGTGACGGAACGCCTCGGCCAAGCCCGTTAAACCGATAACGTACTTGATCCGAGTCCGCCTCCCGCGAACGGGCCGAAGCCTCGCAAGGGATACCAAACTACAGTCCGTGTAAACACAAAGGAACACACCACAAGTACGAAAGCAGTAACAATATCAACAATTCATATAACAGCTAAGCAGGATATAAAAGCTGTAAAAGTACTCACCGTCTGCCGATTACGAAAAACAACTGTAATAATTAAACGGCAAACCAGTACAGGTGTACAAGCTAAAGTAGAGACAACCAAACACGAGCCAGGTGAACTGGTTCGTGACACCAGAAACTGACTCAGACAAGCTAACACAGGTCTACCTCTCAGTCTCGCAGCCACGGACGAAAGGTCCAGCTTCCGCTCCACGTAAAAAGGTCAAGCAACTGTGGAGACCAACCAATCACCACCACCTGTGTACCACACGGTCACAGGCCCATGCCTGACACCTCTAGAGATCCTGGCCCGGAGCTCTCTAGAGTGAGGCACTGGAAAAGGACTAGCTGGGGTCCAGTACATCTACTGGTGTCCGTACCCCCCACTACGACGCGCTACAAGTGACTAAAAAAAACACAAGTGTCACTGTCCCACTGTCGTCTTTCCCTCAGCCGGACGTACAACTCAAGCAAAGGAGTGAGGGTGTCCAGGTCAGACGACACAGACCTCGACGGTACAACACAAGTACCGAGACAAAGCCCCGAGCTAACAGCCTGGCTCACAAAGAACTGGGGCACACCAACTAGAGAGGTAACCACGGTAGGCGTCGTACTACTCGCCACGTACACAAAACACGTGCACGTCACACACAAACCACGTGAAACCTCACGTAAACCACAAGTAGCAATGGTCCACTACACGTGAACCCAACTGGACTCGCATGAACAAGGCGCAACCTCGAAGTGAGAAACTAACTGCATACCCTGTATGCTAAAGACAGAAACCACGTGCACTCAGTGCACCTCAGGTGCCAACGCACCATTCATTATCAATAAGTACCATAATTAGCTATTTTTGTTCACACACATGCTGGCAGCAACATCGATTGCCGCTTATGGGAAGTAGATGGCAAGGTATCTGGTCGTCTATATCCCAGCTGATGAGACTGGCGTCAATCGACCTTGACGCCAAGCTCTTCAGCCTCCGACCCTGCAGAAACCCTAAACCGATTCTACAGGTTTTCCAACCGTTTAAACCACGGTAAAACGTACAGAAACAGTTCTTTTAACATGCATGAATCCTAAACAACCCAATACATCATGCTTCGTTCGCTAAATTACTCAAACCACCCATTAACCCCGCATGGTGCAACTTAATCCAAAATGCATTAACATGCTGATTCAGGTGTTACGTCGTTTTTTAATGTTTCTACGGAGCTAACCGGGTTCATCCCCTACCTCAGAACACGCTAAAACCTCCGCAATCTCCCGGTTCACGCGAACCCTCCGCGAGCTCCCACGAGAATTGCACCATGCCACGACGTTTCCTCGCGCGATTCGGCAACGCCCACGTTCCACAATCCTCCAAGCACCCTTCAGTACCTGTTAGAAGCTTCAGGAACGTTGGGACAGAAAGCTGGGGCAAGAGGGAGAGAGAAGCAGGGTGGAAACCTGCTCTCGGGTGACCCTATAACCTGCAGAATTCTCAGGTTGGCGTCAACCCCTCTGCCGCCAATAGCAACCGCCACCCTAAACGTCCACATCCTGTGCCGCCAAGATCATGAAGTCAACGGCAACCTATCTGGATGCCAATAAGTCAACGACCACCCCTGGCTGCCAACTCCAACTGAACTGCAACAGGTCCTATTTCATTTCAGAACCAAACCTGCACTTCACCTGCTCAAGCCACACATCCACACCATGCATTCCACACAACCAACTCACATTGGCCTCACAACGGCCGCCACAACCACAACACACATGATCCGTATGGATCCGAAAAGCACGCGACGTTACACCAAATGTGGTGGTATGTTCCTGTTTGGGCCGGAGCCAAACGAACCTCCACTAAAGAAGATGGGGAAGACGAACGCTGGTGCGGACGGAAGCCTGCAAAATCAGAACTGGATCAGGGGGCCCGGTAAAGACCGGGGAAAACCCTCCGATGCCTAAGTCAGTACCAGGCTTGCAAGGCAGGGGGTTTTGGAGTGGAAAAATGTGTTCGCGTGAGAGGAACGTACCTGTGCATGGTCCTGTACCTGTGCTTTTGTAGACATAGGCGATGAGGCAGGCATGCGTAACGCAAGTGGATCGTGCCTGGAAAGACGCCTTGATAGACGCGCATAACGGGAGGAGTTATGCGCTCAGATGTCCGTTGGGATGCCAGGCGGTTAACGCACGTCTTGATGAGGGGGCGCATAACCCGGAGCGGTTGTAACCGTGGCGCAGGTCGGAAGACCTGCTCGGCACCCTTTGGACAAACTTCCCGAGCAGGTGACCCGTATGGGGGGATCGAACGTGCAGTTCGGTAACAACCAGGGTTGTTCCGCGCAGCAGGATTAACGCCCCTGTTCGGGAGCATTCCGCTAAAGAGCTCGGCAATACTTCACTAGGGATGACAGGCACGTGGGGCCCTTTTGACCGGTCCGTACGGAGGCATGGGACCGTCAGGAGAGGCCATGCACAAAAGAAGGCGTTGATGGGCCTTGACGCAATGGGCTTAGGTGGCAGAAAACAGCCACCACAACGCCAAAGGCTCAAGTTTACATTAAATTTGTTTTTGTACAGACATAATTGGAAACTAATTTTCCGAATCAATTGCACCGTGTGTTAATATATATATATATATATATAATATATATATATATATATATATATAGTCTCCATGTATATATCCGTGGGTTCAATCCCTCCTCTCACCCCACAATCTCACATGAGAAATGTTTAGTACCTTTCAAAGAGAATAATAAAGATAATATAGATTATCTTTTAAACAATCTTATTAGTTGAAATTTTGACATGATTTTTTTTCAATCCCTCTTTTCAATGAATAGAAATATCTAAGAGATAATTTATATCACTTCTATTACCTTTTTTAGAAGACACTAAACAATTATCATCTCACAAATATTTTTCCAAATAGGAGATTTTTTCTTTATTTTTATGATGTATACACATATATGCAAGACTGCACCGTTTGAAGCAAGGAGTCGGGCATAGCTCCTCATGAAACCGGTGAATTAAATCCCTCGATTGCAAGAGATGAAGTTTAATTTAAGACCCCACAAATCTTTCCTCCCCGATAGTACCCACCTAATGGGTATTTTTTTTCCCTTATCTTATTGCAAAAATAATCTGTCTAACACTCTTATTAGTTAGGTAATTAATTATTCCAAACTTAATTTGGACAGTATACCTGTCGAGCGAAACGAGAACAGCCACCCTTCAATACAAGAAAAGGGCGTCCACCAAGAGATCAATGGCCAACTGCCTTTCTTGGTAGCTACCTAGCAATTCCCATCTCCGAATGCGTACTATATACCTTACGTTTGCAGCAGACAAAGCCCTCCTCCGCCCCGCCCCGCCCCGCCACACACCAACAAAAAGGTCCCCTTCGCGGCATTACCTGCGGCCACCTGATCTTTCGTTCACACAGAGTAAATGCATATTGGAGTACAACAAAGTAGGTGGGAGGAGATAAGAACCAATGCCGGTGCTCCATGCCCAAACCATGCTGTCGGGACTGGCAAACTATGATAGAAGCCATGAGACAAACAAGGACCCAAGGTCCATACATCAAGGATAAATCCGAAATCCACAGTGTTAACGTCTGTCGCACAGAGTGCCGATAACGAACGTCAGTCTTCGCCGACGACATCTCAGCAGGGGATATCACCTCCTCGGTACCTTCTAAGTCAAGGATGAGCTCAACGGCGGGTGAAGGAAACCTTCAACTGAATCCACATGCGAGAGGAGGGTAGATTGAGCACAAATGCCACACTGGCTACTCGCGGAGTAGGCTAGAGCATAACACAGACGACTGTTTCATCGGACTGCCACGAACAGATACTACTCTAGAAGAGAATAGGGGAGACATAAACACAGATAGATACAAGGAGGATTCTACCAAGGAGCTGTAGCTGGATCTCCGGACGACCGGCGAGCACTCACCGACCAACCAAGAACAAAACCTCCGACAAAGAGGGGAGCTCTAAACGACGAAAACAAAACCTCCTTGTGAGAAGGAGAAACCAAAACGCTTCCATCTGTGAGGAAACATCGCTGGCAGACGATGCGGCCGGATATTATTATTTGTCCAAACCTCGATCTTATTTGTATTTTTGTGGTCGCCTACCTCTATATTACCAAGATAGGTACTATTATATTAAGTATGAATTATTATTATTATTATTAGGGAGAATTAATTTCACGTCCCTGGTAGGGATCTAACATCAATTTCAAGTCCCTGTCAGCTTTTCCCAAATCATGCGGTCCTTGCTTTATACATGACTTATTTTTAAGTCCCTACCTTTTGTCCCCGTTATCCTCCCCCGTTATCTCAAAATGTGTAACCGTTATCCCAAAACTGTGTAAAGGTTACATATAAATTCTGTAATTGTGTAACTTACCCAGTTACACATGTAACTGTATTACCCAGTTACACATGTAAGTATGTAATTACATACTTACACAGTTACACATGCACTACAAGAAAAATCAGAAATAGAGACCGAATATTCGGTCTCTATTCGGTCCCTAAACAACTCAGAGACCGAATAGTGACCGAATTTGTCGGTCAAGTATTTTTGGTCACAAATCTGTGACCGACTAAATTCGATCCCTATTCGGTCACTAAATAGGGACCGAATAGGGACCGAATCAGGTCCGTCCCTGTCGGTCCCTATTCAGGGACCGAACACATACGGTCCCAGTTCGGTCCCTAAAATGGAGACCGAATAGAGACCGAATATTCGGTCCCTATTTTAGGGACTGAACTAAGCTGGTCACTATTCGGTCCCTATTTTAGGGACTGAATAGGGACCGAATATTCGGTCCCTAAATAGGGACCGAACTGAGTTAGTCCCTATTCGGTCCCTAAAAATAGGGACTGAATTGCGACCGAATCATTTCGGTAACTATTAGGGACCGAAATAATTCGGTTCCTATTTTAGGGATCAAATAAAAATATCCACAACATCACAATAATATAATGCCAACAACAATAATAAAAATAACTACAACAATAATAATAATGAAATGAAAATCATGATGCCTCATCTTCGTCTTCATCCTCGTGCTCGTGTCCTCCCACTCCACCCGATGAAGGAACCTACAATACATATATAACAATAATAAGTTAAAATTAAATACTATTATAAGCAATAACTTATTTTAGAAGCATAAATTAAATAAAACTATAAGCAATGGAGGCCAATCGGAAGAGTATTTCTAATATTGGACCATCAAACCGAAGTTCTTCAATTTTTAACAAAACTAACTTGGTTAAGACGACTTGGCGCGTCGCGGTCAAACCGGGAGTCCGAATTGAACTATGTCAGTTTCCACAAGTCACACTCATCGGCCCGACCGTGCTGGACCAAACCGGAGGCCAATCGGAAGAGAATTTCTAATATTGGACTATCAAATCGAAGTTTTTCATTTTTTAACTAAACTAACTTGGTTAAGACGACTTGGAGCGTCGAGGTCAAACCGGGAGTCCGAATTGAACTCCGTCAGTTTCCACAAGTCACACTCATCGGCCCGACCATGCTGGAACAAACCGGAGGCCAATCGGATGAGTATTTCTAATTTTGTTCCCTCAAACCGAAGTTTTTCATTTTTTAACTAAACTAACTGGTTAAGACGACTTGGAGCGTCGAGGTCAACCCGGGAGTCCAAATTGAACTCCGTCAGTTTCCACAAGTCACACTCATCGGCCCGACCATGCTGGAACAAACCGGAGGCCAATCGGATGAGTATTTCTAATTTTGGTCCCCCAAATCAAAGTTTTTCATTTTTTAACTAAACTAACTTGGTTAAGACGACTTGGAGTGTCGAGGTCAAACCGGGAGTCCGAATTGAACTCCGTCAGTTTCCACAAGTCACACCCATCGGCCTGACCGTGCTGGAACAAACCGGAGGCCAATTGCAAGAGTATTTCTAATTTTGGTCCCTCAAATCGAAGTTTTTCATTTTTTAACTAAACTAACTTGGTTAAGACGACTTGCGGCGTCGAGGTCAACCCGGGAGTCCAAATTGAACTCCGTCAGTTTCCACAAGTCACATTTATCGGCCCGACCGTGCTGGAACAAACCGGAGGCCAATTCGAAGAGTATTTATAACTTTGGTCCCTCAAACCGAAGTTTTTCATTTTTTAACTAAACTAACTTGTTTAAGACGACTTGGAGCGTCGAGGTCAAATCGGGAGTCCGAATTGAACTCCGTCAGTTTCCACAAGTCACACTCATCGGCTCGACCAAGCTGGAACAAACGGAGGCCAATCAAAAGAGTATTTCTAATATTTGACCCATAAACTGAAGTTTTTCATTTTTTAACTAAACTAACTTGGTTAAGACGACTTGGAGCGTCGAGGTCAAACCGGGAGTCCGAATTGAACTATGTCAGTTTCCACAAGTCACACTCATTGGCTCGACCGTGCTGGAACAAACCGGAGGCCAATCGGAAGAGTATTTCTAATATTGGACCCTCAAACCGAAGTTTTTCATTTTTTAACTAAACTAACTTGGTTAAGACGACTTGGAGCGTCGAGGTCAACCGGGAGTCCGAATTGAACTCCGTCAGTTTCCACAAGTCACACTCACCGGCCCGACCGTGTTGGAACAAACCGGAGGCCAATCGGATGAGTATTTCTAATTTTGGTCCCTCAAACTGAAGTTTTTCATTTTTTAACTAACTAACTTGGTTAAGACGACTTGGAGCGTCGAGGTCAACCCGGGAGTCCAAATTGAACTCCGTCAGTTTCCACAAGTCACACTCATCGGCCCGACCATGCTGGAACAAACCGGAGGCCAATCGGATGAGTATTTCTAATTTTGGTCCCCCAAATCAAAGTTTTTCATTTTTTAACTAAACTAACTTGGTTAAGACGACTTGGAGTGTCGAGGTCAAACCGGGAGTCCGAATTGAACTCCGTCAGTTTCCACAAGTCACACCCATCGGCCTGACCGTGCTGGAACAAACCGGAGGCCAATTGCAAGAGTATTTCTAATTTTGGTCCCTCAAATCGAAGTTTTTCATTTTTTAACTAAACTAACTTGGTTAAGACGACTTGCGGCGTCGAGGTCAACCGGGAGTCCGAATTGAACTCCGTCAGTTTCCACAAGTCACATTTATCGGCCCGACCGTGCTGGAACAAACCGGAGGCCAATTCGAAGAGTATTTATAACTTTGGTCCCTCAAACCGAAGTTTTTCATTTTTTAACTAAACTAACTTGGTTAAGACGACTTGGAGCGTCGAGGTCAAATCGGGAGTCCGAATTGAACTCCGTCAGTTTCCACAAGTCACACTCATCGGCTCGACCAAGCTGGAACAAACCGGAGGCCAATCAAAAGAGTATTTCTAATATTGACCCATAAACTGAAGTTTTTCATTTTTTAACTAAACTAACTTGGTTAAGACGACTTGGAGCGTCGAGGTCAAACCGGGAGTCCGAATTGAACTATGTCAGTTTCCACAAGTCACACTCATTGGCTCGACCGTGCTGGAACAAACCGGAGGCCAATCGGAAGAGTATTTCTAATATTGGACCCTCAAACCGAAGTTTTTCATTTTTTAACTAAACTAACTTGGTTAAGACGACTTGGAGCGTCGAGGTCAAACCGGGAGTCCGAATTGAACTCCGTCAGTTTCACAAGTCACACTCACCGGCCGACCGTGTTGGAACAAACCGGAGGCCAATCGGATGAGTATTTCTAATTTTGGTCCCTCAAACTGAAGTTTTTCATTTTTTAACTAAACTAACTTGGTTAAGACGACTTGGAGCGTCGAGGTCAAACCGGGAGTCCGAATTGAACTCTATCAGTTTCCACAAGTCACACTCATCGGCCCGACCGTGTTGGAACAAACCGGAGGCCAATCGGATGAGTATTTATAATTTTGGTCCCTCAAATGGAAGTTTTTCATTTTTTAACTAAACTAACTTGTTTAAGACGACTTGGAGCATCGAGGTCAACCGGGAGTCCGAATTGAACTCCGTCAGTTTCCACAAGTCACACTCACCGGCCCGACCGTGTTGGAACAAACCGGAGGCCAATCGGATGAGTATTTCTAATTTTGGTCCCTCAAACTGAAGTTTTTCATTTTTTAACTAACTAACTTGGTTAAGACGACTTGGAGCGTCGAGGTCAAACCGGGAGTCCGAATTGAACTCTATCAGTTTCCACAGTCACACTCATCGGCCCGACCGTGTTGGAACAAACCGGAGGCCAATCGGATGAGTATTTATAATTTTGGTCCCTCAAATGGAAGTTTTTCATTTTTTAACTAAACTAACTTGTTTAAGACGACTTGGAGCATCGAGGTCAAACGGGAGTCCGAATTGAACTCCGTCAGTTCCACAAGTCACACTCATCGGCCCGACCGTGCTGGAACAAACCGGAGGCCAATTGGTAGAGTATTTCTAATTTTGGTCCGTCAAATCGAAGTTTTTCATTTTTTAACTAAACTAACTTGGTTAAGATGACTTGGAGCGTCGAGGTCAAACCGGGAGTCCGAATTGAACTCCGTCAGTTTCCACAAGTCACACTCATCGGCCCGACCGTGCTTGAACAAACCGGAGGCCAATTGGAAGAGTATTTCTAATTTTGGTCCCTCAAATCGAAGTTTTTCATTTTTTAACTAAACTAACTTGGTTAAGACGACTTGGAGCGTCGAGGTCAAACCGGGAGTCCGAATTGAACTATGTCAGTTTCCACAAGTCACACTCATCGGCCCGACCGTGCTGGAACAAATCGGAGGCCAATTGGAAGAGTATTTCTAATTTTGGTCCCTCAAACCGAAGTTTTTCATTTTTTAACTAAACTAACTTGGTTAAGACGACTTGGAGCGTCGAGGTCAAACCGGAAGTCCGAATTGAACTCCGTCAGTTTCCACAAGTCACACTCATCGGCCCGACCATGCTGGAACAAACCGGAGGCCAATCGTAAGAGTATTTCTAATATTGGACCCATAAACCGAAGTTTTTCATTTTTTAACTAAACTAACTTGGTTAAGACGACTTGGAGCGTCGAGGTCAAACGGGAGTCCGAATTGAACTTCGTCAGTTTCCACAAGTCACACTCATCGGCCCGACCGTGCTGGAACAAACGGAGGCCAATCGGATGAGATGTATTTCTAATTTTGGTCCCTCAAATCGAAGTTTTCCATTTTTTAACTAAACTAACTTGGTTAAGACGACTTGGAGCGTCGAGGTCAAACCGGGAGTCCGAATTGAACTCCGTCAGTTTCCACAAGTCACACTCATCGGCCCGACCGTGCTGGAACAAACCGGAGGCCAATTGGAAGAGTATTTCTAGTTTTGGTCCCTCAAACCGAGGTTTTTCATTTTTTAACTAAACTAACTTGGTTAAGACGACTTGGAGCGTCGAGGTCAAACCGGGAGTCCGAATTTAACTCCGTCAGTTTTCACAAGTCACACTCATTGGCCGACCGTGCTGGAACACAACCGGAGGCCAATCGGATGAGTATTTCTAATTTTGGTCCCTCAAACCGAAGTTTTTCATTTTTTAACTAAACTAACTTGGTTAAGACGACTTGGAGCATCGAGGTCAAACCGGGAGTCTGAATTGAACTCCATCCGTTACCACAAATCACACTCATTGCCCTGACCGTACTGGAAAAAACCGGAGGCCAATCGGATAAGTATTTCTAATTTTGGACACACAAACCTAAGTTTTTCATTTTTTAACTAAACTAACTTATTTATTCTGACTTTGAGCGCCGACCTCAAACCGGGAGTCCGAATTGAACTCCGTCGGTTTCCACAAGTCACACTCATCGCCCCAACCGTGCTGGAACAAACCGGAGGCCAATCGGATGAGTATTTTTAATTTTGGACCCACAAACCTAAGTTTTTCATTTATAAACTAAACTAACTTGTTTATTGTGACTTTGAGCGTCGAGCTCAACCGGGAGTCCGAATTGAACTCCGTCGGTTTCCACAAGTCACAATCATCGCCCCGACCGTTCTGGAACAAACCGGAGGCCAATCGGATGAGTATTTGTAATTTTGGACCCACAAACCAAATGTTTTCATTTCAAATAAACTAACTTGCTTAACAAGAAATCGAATTGAACTCCGTCAATTTTCACAAGTCATAATCATCGCTCTGGCCGTGGTGGAAAAAATCGGAGGCCATCGGATGAGTATTTCTAATTTTGAACCCCCAAACCTACCTAAGTTCTCCCTTTTTAACTAACCTAACTCGCTTAACAAGAAATTGTGCGTCGATCAACCCAAATTAAAGTTAAACTAAGTTAACTAAGTCAATGTTAAAATTAAACCTCTGAAATAAAATAAATTTACTCACGTGAGGGGCGTGTGCTGATGTCGATGGTGCTGCCTGTGGAGGAGGTGCTGCCTGTGGAGGAGGAATGTTGACCTGGGAGAAGGCCTGGGAGATAACCTGGGAGAGGGACTGGGAGAGCTGGGGCTGTAGTGCGTCGGTCACCTGCATCTGCATCTGGGCCAGACGAGTCTCCATCAAATCCTCCAGACGAGACTCTAAGCCCGATATCCTACTGTCAATGAAGCCCATCAGCTGTCCTGGAGAAGTACCTGGAGTACCAAATCCTGCGTGGAATGCACTGGTCTGTGACCCTGAGCTGGATCCTCCAGATAACACCCGGCTCGTGTCGATGTTGTGCCCAAAACCACACATGGCCTTTCTTTGGGGCCCCAGATGCCGCAACCCATACCTCAGGATCTAACGGCGGCTGCTCGTCCTCCCCGACGTACTTCTCTGTCATTTGTTGGCTGTATGACTCCTGCAAGAAACCAGAAAAAATGATAGTAGTTAATATTCATATTAATGTGAAAAATTAAATAGTGAATATCTTCTAAATATTTACTGCAACCACTCGGGCTCTATCGCTAATGTATGCATCCGTTCCTTTTTTCTTGTGTGTTCTATCGAACACCTCGGAAAATGTCGGCTGCCTTTTTAGCTCCTTCTCCTATTTCACAGAAAAAACATGACATAAATGAGTACCTTTATAAATAAAAGAGACCAGAAATGGACAAATTACTTACCAATCTGGACTGATGGGTCGCAAAAGAGACAGACCCACCAGTATGCATGTTTGCTTCTGGATTCGCAGCCCGATTAACTTTCATTATTGAGGATGTTGTTGCCATCTCTCTGCAGCCCAGATGTTGCAAAGAGTTTCCCAATATTCTCTCCTCATCCAACTGGGCGCCCGCTCCCTCCAAAGAGTCGGGTCTGCACTCTGAGAATGTTTCTCTGCATTTTTTCTTGCGTTATACATCAAATGCTTGAAATTTGATCTTGCGATCATCGTCCATACAAATCGAGACCGCGCCTCGTCCGTACGACTCGTGAATCGATGCTGGCTCTATATACATAAGAGTTAGTGAACTGCATGTATGAATACGATAAGAATTAAATTACAATACGAAATTACATACCATGAACATCTGATACAAGTGCTCCTGGACCTCCATCGAAAAATCATTGAATCTATGAATTGGCCCAGGAAAATGTGCTTGTAATGTTCTTGTGATAAATTGAGATGCTTGAGTAGGCTCTATTTTATCACTGCAATGATGTAACTGCATAATGTCAATTTCTGAACTAAATTCACTTCATTGCCCATAAGAAATACATACATGTTGATTACGTACCCATTAATCCAGACCTCCCACAGAGTGCTCTCATAAAAACTACCTCTGCCCTCCTGCAGACTAACAGCATCCTCTGGCACCGAACCTGGAAAATAATGATGAACAACATGAGTAATGTACAAAAATACTAAATAATGACTACAGAAATACCCTAACAGTTAAATATACAAACCTACTCGTGCATCTGGAGAATGTGTAGAGTGACCTGAGCATGTGACATTTTAATGGCATCAGAATTAATGCATACATTAAAGTATAACTTTACATATACATACCAGCTGCTACAGGAGGAGACTCGGAGGATGCACCAACAGCTGTAACTAGAATAGAACGCATAAGTAATGAAGAAGATGAATGCACAATAAAAGTACATTTGTAAATATACATACCTGCAGGCACGGTAGGAGTAGAAGAACTAGCAACTGTAGCAATTCTAATAACATTAATAATATATATAAATAATTACTATAAAAATACTTGGAAATTGAAATATACATACCTACAGGCACGCTAGGAGATGCAGAAGAAGGACCAGCAACTGTAGCAATTCTAATAACATTAATAATATGTGTAAATAATGACTAAAAAATACTTGAAAATTGAAATATACAACCTAGTCGCTAGGTAGAGGAGGTGTCCGCTCACTCGAAGGAGAACCAGAAACTGTAAAAATTTTAATGGCAGTAACACTACACAAGTACACATAAATAATATACAGAGAAAAACACACATAGATGACTATACTAGAAAATATACATACCAGATGCGGGGAACAAAGCCCTCCCATGGATGCCCCTCCTAGAACTGCTACCAGATCTTCCTCCACGCACCATATCTTCATAGAGAACATAAAATCATAATGTTAACTAGTCAATTGCTTATATTGAAAGTGAGCTGCTTTAAATATACTCTACAAGTGTGAAAAAATTCTACCATAGTTTAATTGATATCCATTTCCTCCTCAGATGATGACGATATGTCTAATTCAACCCCATCTTCATCATCATCTTCACATTCATCACTGGTATATTCCTCTTCCTCACCAGAACTTTCATATTCAATATCTGTACGACGAGCACTACTGTCTTTCATCTCACGTGGATCGACTTCTTCGACCTCATTTCTGTGAGACAAGGACATTGGTGCTTCGGATTCGTCTTCTCCAATATGAGTTGTCAACTCTACATCTTCAACAAAGTCTTCTTGAAAGAATTCTGCGTTGACCTCTTCAGGTGTCTGATCAGTCATGTCCAATTCATAATCAGAGAATAGTCTTGACTTAACTCTGCAAACTACCCACCAATCATTTCGTTCTTTGTTTGTACATGAAGGATAGCTTGTATAATACACTTGCTGGGCTTGTGTGGCTAAGATGAATGGCTCATAAGTATTCAATTTTGACTTATGCTTAAGCTCGACAATCCCATGTGTTGTGTCATTTCGAATGGAATTCGGATCAAACCAATGACACTTGAACAAGAATATATGATTGTCTTGTCCTAGATATTGCAATTGTAGGATCTCCTCTACAATACCATAGTAGTCATACTCACTTTCATTGTATGTACTTCCTTTTACACATACGCCACTGTTCATGGTAGATTTATTCTGCCCATAGTCTTTCGTATGAAACCTATACCCATTGACAATAAATCCAGGATAATTCTGTGCAATTTTGGATGGGCCGTAGGCTACCTGACGAACTCTTTCATCAGTAATTAAACCTTCTTGCACCTGCGTGTAGAAAAGGCTAGTTATAAAGTGAAATGAATTTTGTTGAATACTCTTTGACGGTGTACACTTATGCGTTCTCTTAGCCATAAGGCCAATGACTTCTCTCGTTCTTTTTCAACCTCAAAATCAGTGAGTTGTGGATTTTTTTGAATTAATTCTGAATCAAATTGTCTGCAATATGAATAGCAGACCACATTGAATAGGTAGAATAAATGCAAAGAACTTACATATAAATTTAAATTGTGAGATTAGTACTTACTCAACATAACATTCTAGCTCAGAACAATTTAAAAGAATATATATCTCTGCGGCACATAACACTCTGTCATCCAGCATTCGAGTTGAAGAACGTCCGAAGGCACGTCCAGGATGAGTAAATATTGAGAGTCGATTTGAACCGACAGATTCCCCCCATCATCATTACGTGGAGGTTGTGTCCGACGAGTTTGAATGTCTGCTTCAAAGTACATTGCACAAAAGTTAGAGATTTCCTCCATAATGTATGCCTCAGCAATAGAACCCTCCACTTTTGCTTTATTCAGACTTTCATTTTAAGGTCATGCATACACCTACATCCATAATGTAAGAGACAATTAGAAAAGCTATCACTTACGTAAGTGCAATCGTAAGAAGGAAACAGTTCATATTTGCATATACCTCTCAAATGGATACATCCATCTATATTGTACTAGCCCTCCGACCTTTGCTTCATATGGTAGATGTACGAGTAAATGCTCCATTGAATCGAAGAAACCAGGTGGAAATATCTTCTCCAACTTGCATACAGTGGTGACCACATTCTGTTCGATAGTTTGCACATCCTGAAGCCTGAGTTCTGATGCAGATAGAATCATGAAAAATCGACTCAACTCAGATAACGCTCCCATAGCTGCTTCGGCAAGATGTCACGAAATGCAATAGGTAGCAACCTTTGCATGAACACATGGCAGTCGTGACTCTTCATTCCATATATCTTTCCCTCACTGACGTTGACAGAATGAGCAATATTTGACACATAACCGTTAGGAAATCTCAACTGTTTCAGCCACTGACACACTTCCTTTACGTGTCCTCCTCCAAGCACATAAATGCTTTTGGTTTACTTGATTTCCCATTTACTTCAACAATTTCTAACTCTGGACGTTTACAGAGCATGGACAAGTCCAAGCGTGCATTCACATTGTCCTTTGTTTTACCTTTGATATCCATAACTGTGTTGAATACATTATCAAAGACATTTTTCTCGATATGCATCACGTCTAGATTGTGCCGCACAAGAAGAGTCGACCAATAAGGTAGCTCCAGAAAATGCTTTTCTTCACCCAGTTGTGCTCCTTCCCAAAACCTGAAAGGTGTCGGGTACTGCCATCTGTTGTGTGATATCTGGCAATTTTGAACACGTGCTGCCATATGATGACCGGACAACCTCTCGAATATAACTCATCTTGTTCCTTTCTGTTCTTTAGGAATGCATCTTTTTGTCTTCTAAAAGGGTGATCAGCTGGTTAAAAACTGACGATGGCAATCAAACCAGCAGGACTTCCCACCATGTTTAAGTACAAACGATTTGGTATTATCCATACAATACGGACATGCTAGCCTCCCATGTGTGCTCCAACCAGATAGCATTCCATATGCAGGAAAATCATTATAGTCCACATCAATGCCGCCCTCATGGTGAAATTTTGCTATCTAGATGCATCATAAGTATTGACCCCCTCAGTCCATAATAATTTCAATTCATCAATCAACGGTCTTAGATAGATGTCTATATTTTTTGTAGGACTTTTCGGACCAGGAATCAATAAGGACAGGAACAAATTCTCTCGCTTCATGCACATGCTCGGAGGAAGGTTGTATGGTGTCACGAACACTGGCCAGCTGGAGTAGGAAGCCATTGAACCTCCAAATGGATTAATCCGTCAGTGCATAAACCAAGCCTCACATTACGTGACTCCCTTGAGAAGATAGGATAAACATGGTTGAAATGAATCCAAGCTTCACTATCTGCAGGATGAGTCATAATATCCATGTCCCGACGTACTCTTTCTGCATGCCACCTCATTGTCCAGCTGTCTTTAAAGACATATACATCCGCTGCAGCCTGGGGTAAGGGGGAAATATCGCAATGACGCATAAGGTATATCCTTTCCCCTAGAATTGACCCCTCTTTTAGGTTTATACCTATCATGACGGCAAACTGAACATGATACCATCTCTGCATTCTCTTTGTCATACAACATACAATGATTAGGACATGCATCTTTTTCACATATCCAAGTCCTAAATCGTTGACCATCTTCTTGGCACGATAAAATTTGGAGGCAGCTTTTCATCTGGAGGTAACATACTCTTGATGATGAGGAGGAGACGATCAAAGCAATTCTCAGAAATATGAATTCAGATTTCAAGTTCAACAACTGTGACACCGCTGACAACCGAGTGTGCTTTTGACAACCATCCCACAATGGCTCATCAGCATCCTTAAGTAACTGATAGAATCTTTCGGCTCCCTTATTCGGCACGTGTTCAGCGTATACAGGATCCACATGTACACTGAATGCCGGACCAGCAGCATCTACAACCATATCCACGTACGTACTTATTCCTTCCACATTAGTAGACTTCTGCGACCAGAAGTCCTCACCATGACATGTCCAATTCATATAACCTTCAACAAACCCTTTTCTATAAATGGCGTTGAACTTCCCATGGGAATTCCACTTCAAATTTTACAAATCATACAAGGACATCAGATGCCACCTTGGCTGTCTACTGCTGCATTTGGATTCCCCAATGCAAACTGAACGAAATTCTCAACTCCGACCCTAAACTCCCGGGACACCACATGATCAACTATTCTGCGATACATCCATGAACGGTCTGAAGCCATTGCTGTCCTACGCCCAAACAATATCGATAGACAAAAAACTTTAAAATTCTAAATCACACATCCTTCGACGCAACCGAAATGAATAGGAAGGATTTATTATTTAGATTATCACTTTTACCCATCTGTGAATATTTGATCGCACTCTGATGACCATTTACTATGTGATTGTATTATTTGCTGAAATTTCGACAGCATCTCCCCACACCTCTCTGATATACCAAAAATATTTATTGATTAAGATATTTTCTTAAACACTTACTAATAAGTGGTTAAGAAAATATTCTAAATCAATAAAGGTATATCAGAGAGGAGTGAGTAGACACACCCGAAATTTTCAACAAATAATACAAACACATAGTAAATGACCACCTAACTGCGATCAAACATTCACAGACTGTCAAAACAGGACAATTCAAGACTTTGAGTTAGAGATACACGTTCTCATCTTTGAAAATAAGACTCGTGCACATCAATCCCAAGTCTTGAACGGAGGTTCATTGACACGGGCTTAACATGCTCTCGTGAAGTGTGTGCAGTGTTTAAAGAAAATAAAAACTAAAGCATACATATAAACAAGTGCAATAATAAACCACATAATATGAAAAGAAAATAAAAACAATATCATACATATAACAAGTGCAATAATAAACTAAATTCACACATACATGTAAATGAATTGCATAAAGTAGAAGTACAATATATATAAACAAGTGCAATAATAAACCACATAAATATGAAAAGAAATAAAAACAATATCATACATATAAACAATGCAATAATAACTAAATTCACACATACATGTGTGCAACAATGACACCATTCTAGATCCAAGAATGGGCCTGCTTTTCTCTGATTCTAACCCTAAACCCTAAACCCTAAACCCTAACAAACAACCATTTGTGGTTATCCCTCCTGTTCTTGCAAGTATCTGTCCTTGACACCATATACTCTACCAATTAATCTGTGATTGTTTGGGGTTCGGGGCGTATTTGAGCAACTGGGTTTGGGTGGAGCTAAGAAGCTGCTTATTTGAGGCTTGTAGCTGATTTATTACTGTCATGTTGTCAGGAACATGTGAATCTGAAGAAAGCTTGCTTTCATTTTTTCTGGCAAGGTGATTGTTGGGTTTATAAGTACTAGAGCAACTAGGCATGGATGGAATTTAGTGATGCTATTTTAGTTGCACAATGGTTGCTTCCATGCTGTCAAGAACATGTAAAATCTGAAGAAAGCTAGATATCATTCCTGTGGTGATCTTTATGCTCTGCTTTGGTGTCATTGTTTGGAAGATGTCCTTGTTGGTAGGTGTTGCAGAGTCCTTAGACTTCTTCTTTTTGGTAGGAGGAACAGTTACAAGCTTCTCTTATTTGGCTTCTTCTTCATGCCATGTTACTTTGGATTCTTAGCCTCTTCCATTATTCTGACTTCTATTTCATCATATCACAGGTTTTCTTTTTCTTGGGGTAAAGCTTGTCCATTATTGCAACTTGTGGTTGTGTGGTTTTGGCTTTCACCCCATGGATCACCATCATGACAAGGAAACCTACTTTCTAAACTTTTCTGTGATAAAAGAAAAGGAAATTAATGACATACTGATGCCTCTCTCTATCCCACCTTTTTTTTTCACATTTATTAAAGAGCCTCCATTATTTAGGCATACTTAAATTCGATGGCTTTCGTTAGGAATATTTTGGCATTAATTTTTGCAGTTAAGGTTTTCAATAAACATCCTCTGTTTTTTTGGTGGTTCCAAGCCAATGTTGACCACTTGCCATGTAAGAACTGGTGACTCTAAAAAGTTGGCATGCAAAAAGGTATCTATCAAGTTGGGTGTGGCTTTCCTCTTTCATCTTTGGACAATGTTGTTCAAAACCAAAGCTTACCACTTTACATGTCATATGTGATATCAGTATCCAGGGGGAAACTTCTAAAACTTAAACTTGCAGATCCATAATATACTCAAATCTCCCATATCCCCCTTTTTTTTCTGCCTCCTGGTGAAAGGAAAAAAAAATAGTCAAAGAAGTATACTTAATACTTTAAATGTATGCTGAAACACTAGCAATTTCAAACTCAAATGCTTATATGTTTTTAGAAACTGAGTTTTAAAATCTGAGGCATGTCATAAATGACATCTCATTAATGTGTGTAAATGATGTAAAATGTATTTATACATTGAGAGGAGAAGGTAGTAGAGTCACCATTAATAGCTTAGATTTAACGTTAGAATTTCCTTGAAATATTAAAACTCAAAATAATTATTAGCAGAAATAACTCAGGATTTAATTTAAATTTCTCATTTAAGTATTTTAAAAAGCTCATGGGCTTCCCTAATTGGGCTTTGCTTATCAAATGGGCCTGCTTTTCTCTAATTCTAACCACCAGGATTTAATATCATACATATATGATGATATGAGTTTCAACTATTTTAAACATTTAAATGGCAAAATAATATAGACAAATAGAAAAGAAAGATTTTAATGTGCACCTCCTTGCTAATGTTTAAGAAACAATCCACCAAATTAACGTCCTTGATGAGCTCTAGATGCCTGAAAAAGCAAAGCACTTAAAAAATTAACCTCCCAATCATCGCTTATATTCAGAGATTCCATAAACACTTAAAACCTACAAATTCAAGAGGATCTGTGATGGGTGTTAAGGGAGAGAAGCTATATAATAGATAGAAAATCTATATAATAGACATTATAATATCAAACCCAAAAAATCTTGCATAATTGAATCCAACTAGAAAACCAATATCTCGTGAATAGCCAATTGAATAAAATACTTAACTTATAAAAATCCATTTGAACTTTATAATGAAATTCTAACCCAGCATAGAGTCTAACCCTACCAACCTTGCAATGTTTCTATCAAAGTGCTATAGATGAAAGCAAAATTCATAAGCCTAAAACAATTGCACATGAAAACCATATGAACCTGAAACTATAGAACTTAAACAGTTTCCAATAAACATTAGAAAAAGAACACAGAAACTGGGTGATGCCACAACTAAGCTTGCAATTTTCTTCTGATTTTTTTTTTGCTGCTCTAATCTTTGTAAATTCTTACCTTTGTGAGTTGGTGGTGGTTTCAGAGGAGTTGGAGGCATTGGCAGTGTGCTAGTGGAGGCTACAGAGAGGTAAAGGCAGTACAGAAGCTACAAAGAAGCTTCTGAACAGATCTCAGGCCGAGGGGAGACTGCAGCTGCGCAGGTGGCCGGGGGGGGGGGGGGGGGATGAGAGGGAGATAGAGATGGAGGGAGGGAGGGCCGGAGGGGGGGACTGCAGGCTGGACCTGCGCAGGTAGGGGGGGGGGGGATGAGAGGAGATAGAGATGGAGGGAGGGAGGGCCGGAGGGGGACTGCAGGCTCGACCTGCGCAGGTAGGGGGGATGAAGAGGGAGATAGAGATGGAGGGAGGGAGGGCCGAGGGGAGACTGCTGGCTGCACCTGCGCAGGGGGGGGGAGGGGATGAGAGGGAGATTGAGATGGAGGGAGGGAGGGCCGGAGGGGGAGACTGCAGGCTGGACCTGCGCAGGTAGGGGGGGGGATGAGAGGGAGATAGAGATGGAGGGAGGGAGGGCCGGAGGGGGAGACTGCAGGCTGGACCTGCGCATGTAGGGGGGGGGGATGAGAGGGAGATAGAGATGGAGGGAGGGAGGGCCGGAGGGGGAGACTGCTGGCTGCACCTGCGCAGGGGGGGGGAGGGGATGAGGGAGATAGAGATGGAGGGAGGAAGGGCCGGAGGGGGGGAGGATGAGAGGGAGATAGAGACAGAGCTAGGGAGGGAGGGTCGGAGGGGGATGCCTGGACGAGAGGGAGGGCCGAAGGGGGGAATCGCCTGTGGGCATGAGAGGGAGGAGAGGGCCATAGGACACTTACAGAGGGAGGAGGGAGGGTCGGAGTCACCGGAGCTGCCGCGCAGGGAGGGCTGGAGTCACCGGAGCTGCCGCGCAGGGGGGCCGGAGTCGCCGGAGCTGCCGCGTAGGGAGGGCCGGAGTCACCGGAGCTGCCTGCGCACAAGTTGGTCGCCGCCTCCCCAGGAGGTCGCTGTGGCCGCCGGCCGGCTGATGGAGATGACAAGGGGTTGGAGGGGAGGATGCAGAGGGGTTCGAGGGGAGGAGGGGTTCGAGGGGAGGAGGCAGGAGGGAGTTGGGATGCGATTTGGGGGAGACCGGTGAGAGGGAGGTCGCCAGGGTAGGGTTTTGAAGCGGATTAATTAGATGTAATTATATGTTAGGTATGGGACATTAATTAGATGTAAGATCCTAGAAATAATTTAATTTCAGATTAGATCTTAAATGGAGCGGATCTCTTATTTCCGCATCCGCTCCGTTTAATATTTAGATAGTACGTATCTGAATCCGCTCCGTCGGATATGTGTTAACGAATACGAATTTGCTTATCGGATAAGGAGGGAGGATTAGATCCATTTACAACCCTAAGTTGAGTGTGCGCGCGCGCTCGTAAAGGTCCTCTGTGCATTTCGATCGATAAAAACACAGACAATTAAAGTATGAGTTCGCTGTGTGTATGTGGACCTTGAGAACTCAGACCATTAAATATTAATTATTTAAAATTTTGAGAAAGATCCATATTTTCCTCCATATTCTCTAATGGGAACAAAAAAAAGAGCTTTTTATTTTTGTTTTAGATATATATAATATACATAATGATTAATAACTAAATAATTAATTATATAATTAGATATTATATTTATTTAAATATTATTAGATATATATGACTAAATATATCCATAATTGAATATATCTATAACATACATAAAATAATTATTTACATATATTGAATATATATTTATATATGTTTGTTAGTATAATGTTACATTTAAATATACGACGAGAGGGTGTTGTGCGTGCATGTATTAAGTATTTATAATAGTTGTTGACCTAAGTTAGATAAAATCTAATACCAAATTTAAGTATTATTTTTAAATATCAATAAATAATATCAATTTTTGATAATATCTTTTTAGATGGATCCAATATATATATTGAGCATATTTTAAGTTTAAATTACATACTAATATAGTTACTTTTTTATTTCTATAGTATTTTAATTATTATTGAAATATAAATGTGCATGTTTAAAAGTAAATAAAAATTATGCCACATGCAAGTGCATGTGCCGATAATATTGATTTGGTATCATGATATTACCAACGTCTGACAACATCGAAGATAAACTTTTGGAGATGGGATGCAGATCAGGTGCATCTAGCTAGATTGGATAGATAATCAGATTGCATGAAAAAGTGTGACGTCGCAGTTGCGCATAGAAGGAAAACTTCCTACCACAAGTGGATCGAAAGCTAGGCCGCTTCGTCGTTCTTATCGCCAAAAATGGAACATCTTGAACCATGTGTCGCAAATATGTCACTGTGATGATGTTAGACATGTATTGTCAAGTAAAGGGTAAAATCAGAAATAAGAAAAGTCAAGTAAACAAATTATACAGGTGAGTTCTCAGGAAAGTGAGAATTTCTCATGTATATATGAACAATTAGATATGGAGTTTCAAATACACTTCAGATAGAACTTCAGATGATGATCACACAATTCCAGAAATCATATAGTAGCCTTTAAAAATGAAACTTCAGATGGAACATTTGTTTTTGATTTATATTAACTGAAGTTCTTGACTTATAAACTTGATTAAAGATCAAGAAAAAACTTATTATCTTAAAGGTAATGTGAAGGTACCTACCTTACACCTTATTTCCTTCTTCTTTATTTCCAGAAAACCAAGTTAGCTCATTTTTCCTTACGCGAAAACTCCTCCCTTCATGGCGTTTCTTCCTCTCCCAATGCTTCCACCCCAACCCCTTTCTATATACTCTTATATATATATGTATATATATATGCTTGCACATGCATATATATAAACACTTCCACAGTACTCTCCCACGTACGTAGCTATTTATCTCATCATTACCTCCACTTTCTTTTAAGACCTACACACTCCTATGTGACACTAATTAATAAGCACGAACACTTCACGTATTATATGCATACAGAAAGTTTATCCATTTCGTTGACATTTTTTATCTTTTCTTTTACCCACACACATATATATATATATTTATACTAATAAATATATACATTTTTACACATACCTGCCACTACCTACACATGTTCACATTTAGATGCAGGTTAAATCTTACGTAAACAAGTTACGTAACTAGATTACTATATATTCATTTAATTAGGTCTCTTTGGAACCTTAATTTAATATGTAAATGACATCCAAATAAAATAAAATTTCAACCACTGTCTAATTACAATGTGGTAAGTTTATGATAATTTTTATTTAAAATTTTCCTGAAAAAATATTTATCAAGTATAATTGTCCTAAAAATAGATAATCATATTTACCTCATTACCCGTGCATCAAAATTCTCAATATCCACATTTTTGGTATCAACATATTTTTTTGATAATTATGGTAATTTCAAACTAAATTTCATTACCAAAATCCAGTGACACCTTGTCAGTGTACATATGTGCAGAAATGGTAACGATATGAAACAATATAAATCTTTAAATAATTTTCTGCTGCAAATATGCTAGGGGCTTCATACTAGTATTAATTTGAGTTGTCACAAAATGTTCTCAACATCATTGAGAATTTGTGATTGAAATAAAATCAGTCATCATTCGGTTCTAAAATATAGAGACCGAAATAATTCGGTCCCTATTCGGTCCCTAATAGGGACCGAATAGGGACCGAATTATTTCAGTCCCAATATATAGACCGAAATAATTCGGTCCCTAAACTAGGGACCGAATTATTTCGGTCCCAAATATAGAGACCGATTTAATTCGGTCTCTATTCGGTCCCTATTTAGGGACCGAATAGGGACCGATTTTGAATCGTCTCTAAAACATTTATTTAGAGACCGATTCATTTCAGTGACATTCGGTCACTAGTTAGGGACCGAATAGGGACCGAAATATTTCGGTCTCTATTTCGGTCTCTATTACCGCTTTTTCTTGTTGTGATGTAACTATGTAACTACATAGAAATTTTATAAATTTGTAACTTTATAATTAGGGCTTACCTAATTACATAGTTACATAATTTTAGAAAGATTTACTTAATTATTTTAATTCGTAATATATCAAAAGTGTGTACTACGTAAGTACGTACTTACACAGTTACATGTGTAACTGGGTAAGTATGTAAATTCTGTAACTGTGTAACTTACCTAGTTACACATGTAAGTATGTAAATTCTGTAATTGTGTAACTTACCCATTTATACATGTAAGTATGTGTAACGCCCAGAAAATTTAATTGTAAGAAATTATGAATAATATGGTCATTATAGATTATGATTGACATTAATTGAAATAATTAGAATATAGGCTTAATTAGTGGTAATATACGTTACCTAAGTGTCGTACACAGAGGGGTGCGCTCTGATAGGGCGACACCGAAAAACTGTAACGAAATAAAAATTCGAAGACACCATAATTTTTAGAAAAATATGGAGATATCAGAAATGTAAATATCCAGATTTGTTGACGTACGGATTTCGAGATTAAGTCGACGCAACTATTTTTGGGTAATTTAACACCCTGTGTAAAATAAAATCTAAAAATTAAAATAAAATTACCATAATTTGTAAACATATCACATTAGTCTATGTTAAAATTTTAACATAAACAGACATTGTTTGAATATATAAAAATTTAGACAATTGGACGAGCCGAATTATTGTCCAATTACGGTGGGGAATTTCTGAGATTTTTGGGCTGTCTCTTGGGTTCCATTCTGCCTGACAGTGGCTGTCGACAGACACTATCAGGACCCCATTTAACTAATTTTTAATAGAAATGGGGTCCTTTTCATTTCAAAGCACACGGTCTCAAGACGCTAGGAGGAATCTACGTTAGCCCTCGAAAAGGAAAGATAAATGTAATCCAAACGTTCACATAATTTTAAAATATCCACCCCAGACGTCAGAAAACCCAACCGTTTATCTAACTTAAATTAGAATCTAGATTAGATTAAATAGTAAATATCTATTAACCCAAGCACGCGATTTTATAGATATTTACTGTTTAATCTAATCTAGGAGTTTATGTTAAAATCATAAAATCTTAGATTAAAACCCAAACCCTTCTATTAAAAATTAGTTTAAATAGGATCCTAATAGTGTCTGTCAACAGTCAGCTATCGACAGCTTGGCTGTCGACAGCCACTGTCAGGTAGAATGGAACCCAGGAGGCAGCCCAAAAATCTCAGAAATTCCCCACCGTAATTAAACAATAATTCGGCTGGTCTAATTGTCTACATTTTTATATATTCAAACGATGTCCATTTATGTTAAGATTTTAACCATAGACTAATGTGATAGGTTTACAATTATGGTAATTTTAGTTTAATTTTTAGATTTTATTTTACGCAGGGTGTTAAATTACCCGAAAAATAGTTGCGTCGACTTAATCTCGAAATCCGTACGCCAACAAATCTGGATATTTACATTTCTGATATCTCCACATTTTCTAAAAATTATGGTGTCCTCAGATTTTTATTTCGTTACAGTTTTTCGGTGTCGCCCTGTCGAAGCGCACACCTCTGTATACGACACTAAGGTAACGTTAATTACCACTAATTAAGCCTCAATTCTATTATTTCAATTTAATGTCAATCATATTGTATAATGACCACATTATTCATAATTTCTTACAATTAAAATTTTCCAAGGCGTTACACATACTTACATGTATAACTGTGTAAGTTACACAGTTACAGAATTTACATACTTACATGATTACATACTTACATGTGTAACTGGGTAAGTTACACAATTACAGAATTTACATACTTACCCAGTTACACATGTAAATGTGTAAGTACGTACATACGTAGTTACACACTTTTAATATATTACGAATTAAAATAATTAGGTAAATTTTTCAAAAAACTATGTAACTATGTAATTAGGTAGCCCTAATTATAGAGTTACAAACTTATAAAATTTCTATGTAGTTACATAGTTTCATGTGTAACTGTGTAAGTATGTAATTACATACTCATGTGTACTAGGTAAGTTACACTATTACAGGATTTATATGTAACTGTGTAAGTACGTAGTTACACACTTTTGGGATAACAGTTATAAAATAATTAGGTAAATCCTTCTAAAATTATGTAACTATGTAATTAGGTAAGTCCTAATTATAGAGTTACAAACTTATAAAATTTTTATGTAGTTACATAGTTTCATGTGTAACTGTGTAGTATGTAATTATATACTTACATGTGTAACTGGGTACACAGTTACATGTGTAACTGGGTAAGTTACACAATTACAGGATTTAATGTAACTGTGTAAGTACGTACTTACACACTTTTGGGATAACAGTTATAAAATAATTAGGTAAATCCTTCTAAAACTATGGAACTATGTAATTAGGTAAGCCCTAATTATAGAGTTACAAACTTATAAAATTTCTATGTAGTTACATAGTTTCATGTGTAACTGTGTTAGTATGTAATTACATACTTACATGTGTAACTGGGTAACACAGTTACATGTGTAACTGGGTAAGTTATACAATTACAGAATTTATATGTAACTGTGTAAGTATGTACTTACACACTTTTGGAAAAACGTTATAAAATAATTAGGTAAATCCTTCTGAAACTATGTAACTATCTAATTAGGTAAGCCTTAATTATAGAGTTACAAACTTATAAAATTTCTATGTAGTTACATAATTTCATGTGTAACTGTGTAAGTATGTAATTACATACTTATATGTGTAACTGGGTAACACAGTTACATGTGTACTGGATAAGTTACACAATTACATGATTTATATGTAACTGTGTAAGTACGTACTTACATACTTTTGGGATAACGGTTATAAAATAATTAGGTAAATCCTTCTAAAACTATATAACTATGTAATTAGGTAAGTCCTAATTATAGAGTTACAAATTTATAAAATTTCTGTGTAGTTACATAGTTTCATGTATAACTGTGCTAGTATGTAATTACATACTTACATGTGTAATTGAGTAACACAGTTACATGTGTAACTGGGTAAGTTATATAATTACAGAATTTATATGTAACTGTGTAAGTACGTACTTACACACTTTTGGGTTAACGGTTATAAAATAATTAGGTAAATCCTTCTAAAACTATGTAACTATGTAATTAGATAAGTCCTAATTATAGAGTTACAAACTTATAAAATTCTATGTAGTTACATAGTTTCATGTGTAACTGTGTAAGTATATAATTACATACTTATATGTGTAACTGGATAACACAGACAATGTGTAATTGGGTAAGTTGTAAAATTACAGGATTATATGTAACTCTTACACATTTTTGGGATAACGATTACATACTTTGAGATAACGGGGGAGGATAACGGGGACAAAAAGTAGAAATTTAAAATAAGTCCTCCATAAAACAAGGACCGCATGACTTGGGAAAAGTTGACAGGGATTGAAATTGATGTCAGATCCCTGAGTACCTGAAATTAATTCTCCCTTACTATTATTATATATATGACTCAGACGTAAGAATATCCTAGTTCTGATGAGACGTTATCAAGAATAAGAGTCCACCAGCTCTAGTTGGATCCTCCGCCACTGTTTGTGTTAATTTGCCAATTGTACTCGTTACTCAACAAGAAAGATTAATATCGGGACGATTGGATATAAAGATTCACGTAGATTTTTTGTACGCTAATTTGATTATCAGATGTCGAACTTCGCGTATACTATTCGGCTCGAGCAAATCAGCTTGAAACCTTTCTCTGACTCAACTCATCCGAACCGAACCTATGGGGCTCCTCACCGAACCGGTCATCACTGTGATTGGCTATTTAGATGATGGTTTTGCGTGAACTCAATAACGTGAATGAAATTTTATTTTTATTTTTATTTTTCTTTGTGGTGGATTATTAAAGTCTCTTATGATAAATGTTTGTATCGTTTTATCTTTTATTTTATGTTACAATTTATAAATTGTCGGAGCATAGAATCTTGTTGGTCACGAGAAGATGTTCATACCTCGTGCAAAAGAAGACAAAAATATTCCTCGCCGACAGGGATAGCTGTGCTAGAATCATCTAGCTAGTTATGCCATGTTTTAAATCCCAAAGCAAAACAGAAAGGGATAGATGAAGGGCGGACAGAGAGATTTTTTTTTTTTTTTTTTCGGGACCATGAAGATGACCCATCGCATTATTTTAAAGAATAATACAAGGGTTGGGCAGGGGAGGCGGGAGCCCACCACAAAACCCAAAACAAGAAGGCAACAAATCCCACACGCAAAGGGGACTGAGAGCTGGGTACAACAACACATCTTGTCAGGGGAGAGGAAAACCAAGGACCTAAGGTCCATATATACACTCCGGGCAGACAAGTGAAAGCCCATTGAGGAGTAGGAAAAGCACACACCACCGGACGCCGCACAAGGCCACCGAAGAGAGTTGTCGCGCAAAGTTGACAACCGTTCGATATGCGTAGGCTAGTCCACGACCAAGAATCTCGTCAGGGAGGAGCTCGAAGACGGTAGGGGAAGTAGATGCTGTCGAAAAACGTCAGGAACAATATACCTCGCACAATAATATCAGAGATGAGTGTGACCACGGTTTGCCATGGTCTGGCGAGAGGAAGCAAGCCCATCGAACGACGCCAAAAATTAGTAAACCTAAACCAGTCACAAGAGAGAAACAACATAGAGTAGATCAACATAACTAAACCAATGTCAAATCTCCAAGTTGTCGATAGAGCAACAATTGACGCCGGAGAAGGAATCCTCTAAGCTGCCTTTGGCGACCAACAACACTGGAGATAAAGACCTCCAACTGGAAGGGGAGACCCTCTTGGACCCTTCCAAGATGAGACAAAACCTTCCAACAAAGTGGGAAAAACAAAACTACCCCCATTGAAGGGGGCCACCACAACGACAACGACGACGACGACGAGGCGGGGGTGGGGGGCTCCGTTGAAGGCAAGGAACTGCCTCCCCTCCAATTAGGAATGGTGACGGCAAGGTTAGGCTTTCACATAGAAGAATACCAAAAACCCCAGAGAACCCTCACTACACACCAGACAGAGAGATTAATACTGCTACATAAATGTCCCCAAGAGAATGGGGACACTTTTATAAACACATCTTATCAAGAGTTTTAAACTCATTGCAAGTGGTTGTCTATCCACGTATATATGACTCTATTGTAGTCAATATAATCTATTGGGTGGCAATGCTTCAAAGACCATATAATATGTTAGGATAGTTTATATGGATATCCCTAAATATATCATATTTAAATATATAACCCTAAAATCAATATATTATATCTTATATTTATGCGTATTTCATCATATATGGTCCTACCATTTAATTCTATTTATTTAACTCAATCACAATTGAATTAATAAGATAAAAAATATAACTTGTTCCCTACAACTCTCTCAATAAAATATTTTTTACAACTCTCTCTCTCTCCCCCTCCTCACTATCGAGTCCTAACCCAGTATCCGATCAATCCTATTGAATCATCTCTCGTCCTCTCCTCTCCTAAATAGGGGTATTTTTGTAGCAACTCTCAATGTTTTTTAAAATTGAGATAAATGAATTCAAATTAAAAGAATTTGTGAATAAATAAGCCAGACTTTGACTTTTCCAAAGTCGAGTACTACCTGTTTGTTCATCAATTGGTACAATACTTCGACTTTTCAAAAGTCGGAGTCAGTATGATATACAGTATACACTGTGGACTTAGAGAAATTTTGTATGACGGTGTTGATACTTAGATTTGTGATATTATATATGTGTGCCTTTATATTGTCATATTTATTTTCATGAATTGTGGTATAAATCAATAAATTGATTTAGAAGATATTAAAAGTTTTTGTCATAGCAAAAACAAAATGATTAAATGTTTAAAAATATTTTTAAGAATAATTGCTCAACAATTCTCTCCATTTTTGTTAATGACAAAAACTTTTAAATAAACAGTGAAAACAAAAAAATTTGAATTGTTTATGTTCTCTCTTATTTCCAGTGTACAAGTGTAGAACAAAACCTTTAATTTTTTGTTTGTTTTCTCTCTTCTCCCCCTTTGTGACATTAACAGAAAGGATAAAAGATACACATAGAGAGAGATAGAAAGATAGATACAGAAAGAGTTGTAGAAACATATCTATATTGATTTCTGTGAAGAACATTTTACATTCATGAAGTAGAAGAGGAATTAGGAAGATAGAGGGAAGGAGAGATTTGAGCAAAGAAGGGCTAAAGTAAGTCCCATAGCTTCTGCTCATTGCTAGGAAAAGTGAAAAGAAACTTGGAATCATCTATGTCATAAGAGGGTACTACAGAGGAAATTTTCCTATAGGATTTGATGTGGCGGCGATGATACCTGTTGACTCTCCTATGGTAGTTGTCATTGTGCAAGGCTCTCCTAGGAGGTATAAACTTCTTACCTGCTACCTTGTGCAAGAACTCATGACTGGTGATGTTCCAATGGAGACCCTGGGAGTGAGCTGCTTCCTTGGCTTGATAATACACAAGATATCTCTGTGTCCATTTGTGAGAGACAAACTTCCAAAATGTCTCATATCCCTTACAGAGATAGACTGAGGGAGATAGCTTGAGTTTTCTATCATTCAGCATGTTCTTCTAGATAAGGTGCTGCCTACTGATCTTCATTCAACCTCTCAGATTATGCAAAGTTGTGCTGGAAATCTTTCATGTACTGAGAGTTCTTGAGTGCATGCATCATTGCAAAATGGTGGAAGGATAGCTTGATGTTGTACTTGATCTTGAATCTGGCTGCTATCCTGATATGTCTATTGAACACTACTTGGGCAAACTGTTTCCTGGATGAAATAGCACCTGCCAGACTTGGGTGCAATCCAGAGTGTAATCCAATAGTCATTGAAGGAGTAATTTCTCTTTGCCCTTTAATAAGAATGCCCCACTGCCCCTTATTGACATATGGCAAACCCATTCTGAATCATTCTCCATTAAAGTGCTTCATTCTGCTATAGCTTGTCTGGAGCTCTTTAAGTAGGTCACCAAAAAGGTCAAAGAACCTAAGATTCAGGTGAAGGGGAACAGTCAGAAACTGGTTCCTAGTCTTGGAAGTAGAAAATTTTTCGGCTTCACCAGGGTATAGATTCAAAAATTCTTTAGAGGAGAGACTATGGCTTTTCTGTGTGATAAGATTCACATCAGCCAAGAGGACTTCTGAAGTTTTAAGTAAGGTAGGGAGACAGTCCTCAAACTTGTAGGCTGACATCCCATGGACCTCAAGACAGGCTTTGATGGAAGAAATTCTCTGAAGAGATTCATATGGTGCTCAGAATGGTAGATAAAAGCATACCAAATGGTGGAAGAAGGGAGCTAGGGTTGTCTTTAATCTGAGAGCTTGCTCTAGATGATTAGTGCCACACTTGGTACTATCTGAGAAAGTGAAGGTATAGAGCTGGCTGGAAATTGAGGATAGAGGGAGAGAGGAGAAGAAATGTGGAGCTAGGGTGTGAAGAGTGGGAGTTTTTACATTATGAGGTTTGAAAGTATACTTCAAAGGAAATGAAGAAATTGAAGTATTTATGGGAGTTGGAGGCTGTACTTCTAGTTGAGAAGTGGAAGGAGGAGGATCAGAGGAGACAGAAGGAACATGTTGAGAAGGAATTGGAGGAGTTTATTCAACATGTGGAGGTGGTGTTGGGTCAGTAGAAGGAGGAGGAGTTGGAGCAGTAGGAGTGGTAGAAATGGCTAAGGGTTGAGAGGGAAAGACTGGGTCACCAGACTTCATCAATTTCCTTCTAACCCTTCTCTTAAAGGTTTTGACCTTAGGATTGGTTTCTACCTCCATGGACTGATCTTGTTGCTCCAAAGGCTGCTCAGATGCTTGCTCCTACAGTTCAACAGTCTGATTTGGCACTGCTACTGAGTCCACAACTTGCTGATCTCCAGACTTCTCTGGCTGTGGAACCACATCCTCCGGCTGCTGTTGCTGCTGTTCAGGTTGAGCAGGAGGGGAACTTGAGAGCTTCCTGTGCCCTATTGGCACACCAACTGCAGAAGCATATCCTTCATCTACTGAACCTCCTTTGGCATGAAGTCAAACTTGATGTCAATTTGTTGCATCTGTATTTGAAGTACGGACATCATCTCTTGTTGCTTCTTTATCAGGTCAATCACATCATCCACTGTTCTACTAGTCTCCCCTTGAGACCTTGGCCAGGTCTCAACAAATGGTGGAGAGACATGGTGATACTCTTCACCAAGGAAGGCTCAACAGGGGTGAAACTAGGAATATCCTCTTTTTGAGCCACTCCCTTGCCCCTTAAATCTCTGAGCACTTGATTGATTGTGTCATATAGAATATCTTGCTCTTAGGAGGGAGCAGTAGCATGGACTTCTTCATCTGCCATTGTAGCTTCTTCTCTACCATCCTCTCTTTATTGGAGATTGAACTTGAGGAATGGAGGAGGAACTCTATAACTCATCCTGAAAGATATCATGGGATCAACTGGGTACAAGTCCTTTGACCAAATATTATGTGTCTTGTCTTCCAAAATATAATGGCTTCTCCTCAAAGTGGAGAGCCTAATCTTTTCTTTCATAGAAACTGAAATTTCATCACTTAAGTCCACAGAAAATCTTTTAAAGATAAGGGCCAGTAGGGGTCCATAAGGGAGAGACTCCTGCAAATTCTTAGACCCTGCCATCCTTTCCAATATAATGGAGGGCAGATTGACCATGTGCCTCTGAATGGCCTAAAATAACAAACTGCCATCTCTAGCAGTGATGGAAGAATGGGTTTCTGCCCTAGGGGTGATGATTGTTGTGATTATGGTGCGCAAGATTCTCTTTTCTACTGAGAGCTCGTTGATAGGGAGCCCTTTCTTAGAGAGAGACCCCAGACTACCAATAACCCCCAATCTCTGCTTCTCCATGGACACTACCTCACTGATTCTGTGTCTGGAGTTAGGGCAATCCAAAATCTCAACCAATAATTCTTTAGAAACTATAACTATTGTACCTTTTACTGAGCCTGTAACTGAACCATCTGCTGTAACTTAGAGGGAGAGGTAAAAAGCCTTTAGGGTGCTCTCAAACGCCGGTTCATTGATTTGGTAGATCCTTGACCAGCCCAAAGCCTCTAGGGTTTCTGCTACCCAACTAAGCCTACCGGTCAACTGACCGAAGTATACAACCTTCCTTGGGAAAATGGAAGCCTTGGTAGAAGAAAGACGTTGGAACTACTCAGGGGTGAAGAAAGTTCCCTCCGGAGCCCTAGATGAAGCCATCTAGACAAATAGATGAAAAGAGTATGAGACAAATAGTAGAGGAGATGTAGAATAGGTTCACATAGGTTAAAGAACCTACATTTCTTCATAGAAGAGGTGAAAATCTGCAGATGCTTTGAAGGGGTGAAGAACAGGCGCGGGAGCCAGGAGACGTTTCAAATGGGTGAATTGGAATGAAAGAGGGAAAGGTCCTAATACAGAAGGAGGATATGTAACGGACCATAGATGAGGACATGAATGGTTGAGATTAAATGAATAAACCGTTATAATTAATTCCCCTTTAAATGAAAACTTAAACCCCCCCTTTTTTTGAATTAAAATTGACTCCGACTTCATAAGAGTCGCAGTGCCGAAATTCTGACTTCATAAGAGTCGCAGTACACAACTCCAACTTCATGAGAGTCGCAGTACACAACTCCAACTTCAGAGAAGTCGAAGTTCTAGGACTTAGAAAGTTTTTTGCAATGAGTGGAACATACAATGCAGTAAAGAGTAAATTTTTAATCAGGGTTACACATACCTATGTCTCTTCTTATTAAAGTACATCTATCTTCAGGGAGAGGTTTAGTAAATATATCAGCTAATTGATTATCTGTAGAGACAAATTCAAGTAAAATATCTCCATTACTTACATGGTCCCTAATGAAATGATGTCTCACCTGAATGTGCTTGGTTCTTGAGTGTTGAATTGGATTTTTAGTCAAGTTGATTGTGCTTGTGTTGTCACACAGCATTGGAATTTCATGAAGTGTATGACCATAGTCTTTCAGTTGATGTTTGATTCACAGCAGTTGTGTGCAGCAACTTCCAGCTACAATGTATTTTGCTTCTGTAGTAGACAAGGCTACTGAATTCTGCTTTCTGGAAGACCAAGAAATTAAGCATCCTACAAGAATTTGATAAGTACCACTGGTGTTTTTTCTATCTATTTTGCATCCAGCATAGTCAGCATGACTATATCAAAGCAATTTAAATTCAGAACATCTGGGATACCATAAACCTAATTTACTTGTATTTATAAGGTATCTTTTTTTTCCTATACCCAAAATTTTATATATCATGCAAAGGAAACTTACATGTAACAGCAGGGCATACCCCTGAAAAAACAAAAATTAAACTAATCTAAGAGACGAAAGAAGACCAGTTTTATCAAGGACGATTGGTCCTTTACAAATGAGGATGGTAGATAATGTAAACATAGAACTCTCACGTCTATCACAAGCATAGGAGGCCAAGGCGTCAGCCACTCTGTTAGCCTCCCGATAAGAGTGAACCATGCAGATGTTCATCTTTTGCAGTAATGACCGAGCCAATCTCCACCACCATGAACACTTCCAGAATGGGCATGTATCATTATTGAAGGACTCAACTAACACAAGTGAATCTGAGTATACGGAGGTGATATTTAAACCATAAAGCTCAGCCAACCTCAAGCCATCATAAAGCGCACGAACCTCAGCAATCAAACTATCGCCATGCCCATAGTAAAACGTAAAACTGAGGGGAGTTTCACCAGCCAGATTGCGAAAGCAGCCACCACCTCCGCAAAGTCCTGGATTTCCTTTGCAAGCACCATCAACGTTCAGACAAAAACCATGTTGAGGTGGAATCCACCTCACAATCTTGGGCGCTTTTATTTTGACTATTGGCTTGAAACTAAACTCCTGTAGAATAGCAAGGCTATGGTAGGAGCATTCTTTTTAAAAATCACTCCTTGAATAGCCACATTGGCAGCATATCTGATATTAGCAGTAATCTTCCCCAGACTTATGTATGGATCAAAACGCTTTTCACATCTAAATTTCCAATCTCCCACAGCAAAAGAAGAACAACATATATCGCAATGAACCCGGGTGCTCTGACAGTTGACCGCGGACATGATATTCCATAAAGTAGATGTGATATGAGGCCAATGATCTGGCCATGTAAGCGGGGGCGAGCCCATCTCCAAAGCACCGCAGCCAGCTCCCTTTGAGAAAGAGATGATCCATGTCTTCAACCGAAGGACATGTGCAGCAGGAACATGAAGATGCTAGATGGACACCACAGTTAGAAAGTCTATCATCAGTAGGCACAACACGCTGCAAGATCCTCCATCCGAACAAGGAAGCCCTCGGGTTGAAAGCATGATGCCAGATTTTAATCAGGGAAGGACGGTAAATCCCATGCGGCCTAAAAACCTGGAAGGCAAATTTTGTAGAAAAAGTACCATCTGCATTGCACATCCAAACACAAGTATCCGGGATATCCAGAATGTCAACCTTCTCCATAACCCGCCTGATCAGTGCGTGACTTCTGAGGGGGTGTTCCATGTTGATCGCCACCTCATGAACAACTATAAAAGGATGTTGCGAAAGAGCAGGAAGAAAAGAAATTGAAGTATTTCCAACCCACTTATGCCTAAGAATGTCAATATCCTTACCATCACCCAAGACCCATCTACTATTCTGCATAATAAGGGAGAGGGCAGCATAAAAACCCTCCTTGGAAATTCCTGTAGGAAACATCTTGTTAATTTCAGAAGAAGGAGGCTTCATAAATCTGCTTCTAGCATATGTAGACCATAAAGATTTTCCCTGCATGACGTTCCATATGAGCTTGGCCATGGGAGAAATTTGAACATGCACATACTTCTAACTCCCAATCCTCCTTCTTGCTTCGTTTAGAAATCCGATCCCAAGCAATCCAGTGACGACGCCTATACCCATCACCCCCGTTCCAAAAAAAGGAAGCACAGGAGCGCTCAATAAGATTAAGGATAGATTTAGGTAAACAAGTAGCTGAGGCGTCATATATAGGGATAGAGCACAGAACTGAGTTGATGAGAATAACCCGACTTGCTTGAGAGAGCAATTTTGACTTCCAAGATGCTAGAGAATTGTTAACCTTGTCTATAATATGCTTATAATGGGTAACTAAGGTACGACCATCAACAATAGGGACACCCAGGTAAGATAAAACACCCTCCTATTTGCGAAATCCAGTTAACGCTTTGATTCGAATAGTTGTAGCAGCTGGTGCCTATGAGAGATAATAAAACTACTTTTTGAAGCATTCACCTTCTACCCAGAAGAGTCCTCATACGCCTTCAAGAAAGACAGAAATGTTTTGATATTGCTGGTATGATCGTTAAGAAATACAAGTGTGTCATCGGCAAACAGAAGATGGGAGATCTGGATGCAACCCCGAGGACCCCTGAAGGGAAGGAGCACCCCAGTAGACTGAAGCACGCGCAGACCCCGACTAAGAGCCTCCTCCATGATAATAAACAGTGCTGGCGCCAAAGGGTCTCCTTGTCTGATACCTCTAGATGATTTGAAATAACCCACCTGTTGGCCATTAAAAAGAATTGAGAACCAGCAATTACTAACCATCATACCCATAAGAAACAAACTGAGAAGAGAACCAAACTCCGAAGAACCACAAAGAGGAAGTTCCACTCCACCCTGTCATAAGCCTTCATCATGTCCAATTCTTTTAACAACATTAACATGAGATTCTTTTGGATCAACCTGAAATCTAGCACATGAACATACACTGAACATTATGTCTGGTTTACTAGCAGTAAGATAGAGTAATGACCCGATCAAGCCTCTATAGATCTTCTGATCTACTTTCTTACCAAGTGGATCATTATCTAACTTAATTTATGAGCTCATGGGTGTTCCTAAAGACTTCCACTTGTCAAAACCATATTTAGATAGCAAATCTGAAATGTACTTGGTTTGACAGATGTGAGTACCTTCTTTGGTCTGCTTGATTTACAAGTCAAGAAAATAATTAAGCTCACCCATCATGCTCATTTCATATTTACTTTGCATAAGGTTTTCAAAGAATTTGCAGAGTGATTCATTAGTAGAACCAAAAATAATAATCATCAACATATATTTGTACAATCAGGATTCCTTCTGAAATTTCTTAATAAAAAGGGTGATATCTAGTTTACCTCTTGAAAAATCATGTGATATAAGATAAGCACTGAGTCTTTCATACTAGGCTCTTGGGGCTTGTTTCAAACCATATAGTGCTTTCTTTAAACGAAAATATGATTTGGATATTTAGTATCTTCAAAACTAGGAGGTTGCTCAACATAAACTTCTTCTTTTATGAAACCATTCAGAAAATACTTTTAAATCCATTGAAATAAATTGATATTAAGAGAATATGCATATGCTAATAAATTCTAATTGCCTCTAATCTAGCAACTGGAACATATGTTTCATCAAATCAATGCCTTCCTCTTGGGAATATCCATGTGCTACCAGTTTGGCCATGTTCATGGTGATTACTCCTGATTCATCCATTTTGTTTTTAAAGACCCATCTGGTCCCAATAACTGGATGGTCAAAAGGTTTAGGAACAAGAGTCCAGACCTGGCTGTGTTGGAACTGGTTAAGTTCCTCTTATATAGCTAGGATCCAAGATTCATCTAGTGCATCATTGATTGTCCTAGGCTCAATCTAAGAAACAAATGTAGAAAAATCACAGAGAATTGTCATACCTCTGGTTCTTACCCTATCTTGAGGATCACCTATAATATTTTCTCTTGGATGATCTCTGTGGTACCTGAATTCTCTAGGTAGTCCTTCTTGTGTTTCTTTTTGTTATTGCAATTCTTCTAGTGGAGGATCTTCCTTATCTTCATCTTTTTCTTCAAGAGAAGTTTGTTCCAGATCCCTACACAATTCTTCCACATCTTCTTCTTCTTTTATTTTCTTAATAGAAGTGTTAGTTTCATCAAATAAAATATGAACTGATTGTTTTATAGTTAAAGTTCTTCTGTTAAACACTTTGTATCCTCTAGGTTTTAAGATATATCATAGTAGAAAACTTTCATCATTTTTAGCATCTAATTTTCCTAAATTATCTTTTCCATGATTCAAAATGAAACACTTACAACCAAAGGTCGAAGATGATTGACATTTGGCTTCTTCTTCTTGTATAACTCATAAGGTGTCTTCTTCAGTATTGGTTTGATCATACACTTGTTGATGATGTAGCAGGCTGTGTTGACTACTTCTACCCAAAAATATTTTGGTAGATTGTATTCTGTAAGCATTGTTCTGGCCATATCCAGCAGTGTTCTATTCTTTCTTTCTACTACTCCATTTTGTTGAGGTGTTCTTGGTGCAGAGAAATTGGTGTTCTATGCCATTTTCTTCACAGAATTTTGTTGGTTAACTGCCATCGACTCCCTTAGTGAATCGCTGCCACTATGCTGTTAGGGGCAGCATAGTGACATCGGGGCCGGCAACCCAACCCGCCGCAGGGGTAAAACCCTGTGCGAAGCCCCTCATGCCGACCACAGCGTTGACGTAGTGCTTTGCACTTCCGCCTTAAAGATTTGGCTACCGCCTTCACTACCAGCTCGAGCTTTTGGTGCAACGGTAAGGGGCTCGGTCCAACAAGTGGTATCAGAGCGAGGTTGCAGGTTCGATTCCCCCGGGTGCCGTTGGGGGGGAGTTTGTTGGTTAACTGCCATCGACTCCCTTAGGGAATCGCTGCCACTATGCTGTTATGGGGCAGCATAGTGACATCGGGGCCGGCAACCCAACCCGCCGCAGGGGTAAACCCTGTGCGAAGCCCCTCATGCCGACCACAGCGTTGACGTGGTGCTTTGCGCTTCTGCCTTAAAGATTTGGCTACCGCCTTCACTACCAGCTCGAGCTTTTGGTGCAACGGTAGGGGCTCGGTCCACAAATTTGACAAACTCTTCATTTTTGAATTCTCCACCATGGTCAAATCTAATACTGATTATTTGAAACTTCTGGCTCTTCTGTACTAGTCTGCTAACTTTAGAAAGGCTGAAAATGTTTCTGATTTGGCTTCTAAAAATGATACTCAAATGTATCTTGAATAATCATCCACAATTACATAGCCATAAACTTTTCCTCCAAGACTTACTGTTCTTATATGTCCAAACAAGTCCATGTGAATAAGTTCCAATGGTTTGGAAGTTGTTACTAAGGTCTTGAACTGAAATGATGTCTTGGTTTGCTTTCCTTTTGCACAGGCTGTACAAATTCTAAATTTCTTTATTTTAAGCTTCTGAAGACTTTCAACTAGATCATGTTTGATTAATTTCTTAATCACTGATGTGCTTGCATGTCCTAGTCTTCTGTGCCACAAATCAGTCTCTTCACTCTTGGTAGTTGCAAGACATAAGTTAACTTCTTTCAATTATGCTAATTGTAGAGTATACAAATTTTTGACTATTTGTGCTTTAAAGACTGTTTTACCATTCTTTTGACTAATGCATTTATTATTCTGAAATTTTACCAAGTGACTTTTGTCACACAGTTGACTGATGCTAATAAGATTATGCTTTAATCCTTCTACATACATAACCTTCTATCAAATCATTTTCTTTGTTCACTATTCCACATCCTAACACTTTACCTTTACCATTATCTCCATAAGTGACTTGACCAACCTTATCTCTAAAACTTGTAAATAGCTTTCTGTCACCTATCATATGCCTTGAGCACCCACTATCCAAATACCATTTGGATGCTCTCAGGCGACCCTGTAAACAAAATTAAGTTGTAACTTTTGGTACCCAAATTTTCTTGGGTCCTTGAAGGTTAGTCTTTAGAATCCAACGCAAGTGTCTAATTTTGCAGGTGCTGACTGTGTGTCCTAGTTGGTTATAGTGGCTACAACATAAATCGTATGCATTCTTTACATGTGTATTGTTATTAGATTTATTTTCTTTCATAAATTTAGGAATTGGGTATTTTTTAGGATAAACAATATTTTCTTCATTTGTTGGAGGTGTATAACCTACTCCATATTTCTTTTTACCTGTTCGATTACCTTTCAATTTACACTAGAGATGTTTTACAGTTAGCGATTTTATCTATGGTAGCTTTTAGATAGTTATTTTCTTCCCTTAATTTTTCTTTATCTTCAATCTATATATTAGATTCAAGTTCCATAATTTTATGTTTTTTTATTTTTTAAATCTTCACTCAGTAGTTCATTTGATCTTTTAGTTTTAGTTAAGTTTTGTCCTAATCTTTCTACTTTAATTTTTAGAAAAGTATTAGATTTTTCTTGATTCAGTGAATTCAACTTAACTATTTTCATTTGTTTACCTAAAGTTTTATATTCTCATACAATTCATTAAATTCATCTCCTAGACTATCAGAATCAGATTCAGAACATGATGTAAAGAAGGTTTCAGAATTTACCTGGTCTAGTCCTGCCATAAGGGCTAGATTGGCTTGTTCCTCTTCTTCGGATTCGGAGCCTGAAGAGTCTGAACTTGTAGGTTCTTTATTATCCAAGCTGTGGCCATTACCTTCTTCTTATACTTTCTGAATTTTCTTTATTTGCCTTTCTTCTTCTTAAATCTTTCAGCTAGATCTTTCTTTTTGAGCTTAGGACATTCTGACTTGTAATGTCCAGGTTGATTGCACTCATAGCAAGTTGGTTCTTTCTTCTTTTCCTTTTTGAAGTATCTCTTCGATCTGAACTTCTTCTTCTTGACAAGAATCCTTTGGAGTTTTCTTGACAACATAGTTTCATCATCATTGTCTTCTAATTTCTCTTTTGAATCCTCAGAGGAAGAAGAATCTGCAGCTTTCAAAGTGTTTGGCACTTTCTTTTTCGAAGAGCCTTCAGAAAATCTTTCCATATTGATTTCATGAGCCATTAAAGAACCAATAAATTTATCAATAGAAAGTTCTATTAGATCATGTGCCTCTTCAATAGTAGTGACCTTAGGGGTCCATGTATGAGTTAATGATCTTAGAACTTTTCTTATTATTCTTCATTAGTAAGATTTTTACCTAATGAACTCAAACCTACTATTATAATTGAGAATCTATTATACATATGGTTATATTTTCATTAGGAAGCATTTTGAATTGCTCATATTGGGAGACAAGAATATCTATTCTAGTTTGCTTTACTCTATCAGTTCCTTCATAAGTTACTTGTAGTTTATCCCACATTTCCTTAGCAGTTCTATAAGCAGATAATTGTTAAACTCTCTTTTGAATAAAGCACAACATAGCTAATTCTTGGTTTTATAGTTTAGGGCATATTTCTTTTGTTAGCTATAGATAATGCAGGAGTTCCATCACCAAGTATAGCAAAATCACCTTATTCTATTACCTGCCACAGATCAAAGTTTGTGCCTCGAATGAAGCATTCCATTATCATCTTCCAATATTGGTAATCCTCACCATCGAAGAATGGTGGTTTGGTGACTGACTGACCTTCGTAGTTGTGAGCTTCAGATGCCATCTCTTCTCAGATCTCTCGATTCTTCTAAGAAGATCTCGCTTTGATACCACTTGCTGGATCGAGATGGCACTATAGATGTCCTAGAGGGGGGTGAATAGGACTTCTTGCATTTTTAAAATTTATCTGAAAATAGATGACACAAAATAAAGTTGTTAGTATTTAGTGTGGTGTGTGTGAAACAAATGAAAACTTGACGGAAACAATCACACAATTGCACAAGAGATTTTATCTTGATTTGGCCCTTCCCACATGGAAGTCCTACGTCCAGTCCCCAAGTAACCTCTTGGGATTTCGCTAAATTGACAAGAACACTTGGCCTTCTCTCAACCTGAGAGGTATTACAAATCCACTTGCACCCAAGCAAGTCTTCCATTTACCAAGGGGTACAAAGACTACTTACACCAGTAGGTCTTCCCTTCACAAGAGGGGCATGCAGGGAACAAACCCCCTGCGGGTTATCTAACACAGAAATGAAAACACTTGTGTGTTTGCTAAGAAGACTGAGCAAAAATAGAGAATAAAAAAGAGTTACAAGTAGGACTTTGAACTCTAGATCTTTCTGAATCTGAGACGGTGGACTGAGAAGATCTATAGTTACAGAATGCCATCCAACAAGAAAAGACTTCTAAAAACAAGAGAGCTTGGAAGTTGAGGATTGAAGTAGCAGCTCTCTTTCTCTTTTCAGTAGGTAAGCTTGTGGTGACTCTTGTTGCTTCCAATTTCTAATTGAAGTTCAATGTAACTGGTTGGCTGCTACTGATTCAAACTTCAGCTTCTATCTATGAGCTTCAGAGACTTGATCTTCCCGTTTAAAACTAACCATTAGAAACTAGCCATTTGAAGGATAGCCATTGATCCTTGAATGTTAACACCTTGAGACTTATGTTATAACCATCAGTCCTTCAGTTCTTAGAGTCCCAACGTCTTCAGGCTATGTAGGTAGCTTCATGGCTTGATAGACAACTTCATTAATGTTCTGTAAACTCCATGCTTAAGACTGAAAGCTAAGCAAGCTTCGTTAATGTTCTGCAAGCCTGGGAGGACAAGAAAGACATAGATACCTCCATACTTTTAGAGGTAGGTGAGATAAAAATATATAAAGCAAGCAGGAGTTTAGACAGACAAAAGTTTAGAGCATTTAAAGATAGATAGACAGTTATATGGGGAGTAGCAAGGACTTTTCCTAAAAGTTATGGAGTTCTAACAGTGGTAGGTAAGCTCTGACAGATAACCCATGCTGCTTATACCTACCATCACATTAAATTCCTATCCATCTGTCGAACATAGATAGAACTATCTTTCTGACAGCAAATAAGAGACCACATTATTTCAAATCTTAACAAAGATATTTTTATATGTGGTTACTTTTAATATATTTTTTGTGTGCCTAACAGAATATTTAAATGGTGATAGCAAGAAGAACATTATTCTGTAAGACATATAAGTATCATTCATTTTGTAAAGGATTAATTCATAGGAATAATGAAAACCAATGAAATAACCAAGATTATGATTTCATGGATTATGTGGAATGACAGATTACACAAATATTATTTAAGTACAAATACACAAAAGTTGATATATGATACTTAGACTTACAAGAAGTCGGAGTCAAAGACAATAGATGCATACAGATCTTCGACTATATAGACGTCGCAGTGAGACATTGATTGATAATAGACTTCGACTTTTTGAGAGTCTGAGTGATACAAGTTTGTTCATCAATTGATGTCATACTTAGACTTTCCAAGAGTTGGAGAGCAAGCAATAGATAATAGACTTCGACTTTCAAGGAATCAGAGTGAGATACTGAGACGTCAGACTTCGACCTCTGGAGAGTTGGAGTACAATCACACTTCAACTTTTAGGAAGTCGAAGTAAGATATAATCAACAAGACTTGGACTTTTCAGGAGTCGGAGTAAAGTTCGACTTCAACTATTAAAGAATCGGAGTAAGGTTCAGTTGATAAGCAATCGGTATAAGGACTTCGACGTTTAGAGAGTCGGAGTCAATCCAGACTTTGACTTTTCCAAAGTCGGAGTACTACCTGTTTGTTCATCAATTGATACAGTACTTCGACTTTTCAAAAGTCGGAGTCTAAAGTCGGAGTCAGTAGATATACAGTATACACTGTGGACTTAGAGAATTTCGTGTGACAGTGTTGATACTTAGATTTGTGATATTATATATGTGTGCCTTTATATTGTCATATTTATTTTCATAAATTGTGGTATAAATCAATAAGTTGATTTAGACGATATTAAAAGGTTTTGTCATAGCAAAAACATAATGATTAAATGTTTAACAATATTTATAAGGATAGTTGCTCAACAATTCTCTCACTTTTTGTTAATGACAAAAACTTTTAAATAAATAGTGAAAACCAAAAATTTGAATTGTGTTTGTTCTCTCTTATTTTCAGTGTACAAGTGTAGAACAAAACCTTTAATTTTTTTGTTTGTTTTCTCTCTTCTCCCCTTTGTGACATTAACAGAAAAGATAAAAGATACACATAGAGAGAGATAGAAAGATAGAAACACAAAGAGTTGTAGAAACAATCTATATTGATTTCTATCAAGAACATTTTACATTCACGAAGTAGAAGAGGAACTAGGAAGATAGGGAAGGAGGGATTTGAGCAAAGAACGGCTTTCAAGAGCAGGTATGGACATTATGAATTTATTGTTATGCCTTTTGGTCTAACAAATGCCCCTACAACTTTCATGCAACTGATGAATAGCATTTTTTGGCCATACCTCGAAAAATTCGTCGTGGTTTTATTGATGATATTCTTATATATTCCAAGACCAAAGAAGAGCACGAGGAGCATTTGAGAATTGCTCTGTAGATCTTGCGCGACAACAAGCTCTATGCAAAATTGAGCAAGTGTGAGTTCTGGCTCGAAGAAGTTTCATTCTTAGGCCATGTCATATCCAAGGATGGTATAGCTGTTGATCTCTCTAAGGTTGATGTTGTACTTAACTGGAAGAAACCAACCAATGTCACAGAGATTAGTAGCCTTTTGGGATTGGCCGTCTATTACAAGCTGTTCATTAAGGACTTCTCCAAGATTTCCATACCATTAATTCACCTTACGCAAAAGGAGAACCCTTATGTTTAGAGCAAGGATTGTGAAAAGAGCTATCAGACACTAAAGGAATGTTTGACATCTGCACCTATCCTCACCTTACCAATTGAGGGTGAAGAATTCTCAATCTACACTGATGCCTCTGGAATCGGTCTAGGCTGTGTATTAATGCAGAAGGAAAATGTGATAGCCTATTCATCAAGACAATTGAAGCCGCATGAGGTCAACTACCATGTTCGTGACCTAGAGCTGGCTGCAGTATGTAGACATGCCAATTTTGACAACATATTGAGTACATTTCATGTTATACTACAATGCCTCAAAGTGGCTCTCTTCAATTCCATATGAGTGATTTTTCTTATTTTTATGGATTTTTCTAGGATTTTTAGGAATTTTTCTTGGGCTTTTAGAGGTCCTCTGTGCACAGTTGATTCGCGATAAACACAGTGGTCAGATTTCAGGAAGCTGATCCACGTCGGGTCAAACCGTCGTGTATTACCTTCCTATTCTGACTTGTACTAGTATTTACAATCGCGTCCGTCAGAGTCGTCGCGTTTAAGAGTTTCCATTTTCGATTTATGGCAACTTCCAAAATCATTTTTAGAAAGATTTTGTTGCTAAATAGAATCACATCCACATGGTTCGTCACGTTTCTAACCTTCCATTAGTCAAAAGATCGATTCCCAGCATAAGGTCGATTCTTTAAAATACGCGACCACTAAGTTAGTCGCGATTTAAACTTTCCATTTATTAATTTGTCAAAATTTGATCAATACTGGAAGTGTTATAAGTGCGACGGTCCTATGTCGTCGCTATTTCGATACCTACTATAATCGATGTTTGGAAAGGCCACAATCGAAGTAAGGAATGTTTCTTAAACTCGACGCTTTAGTCAGTCGCTATTCATCTTAATAGAGACCACTATGTCCGTCGTAATTTTCTAATTTTACCCTTATAAGGACCCCCAAGCCATTGTTTTAAGATATACCCCTAGTGTTCTGGCGAAGCCCTGCTGCGTTGGAGAGCTGAACCCCGAGCTTGAATAGAAAAACCCTCCCCTCAAGCTCTACTTCAAGTCTTCATCAATTGGAGATTGTGTTTCCAACCTCTCAAGTCCTCTAGAGCAAGGAGGAGGAGTCTTCCTTTTCAAGCACTGCAGCACCAAGCTCTCTCCAACATATTTTTCTTCTCTCCTTTGTTCTTTAATTTCTCTTAGTTCATTCATCATTCATTTCACTTCATAGTTCATCACACACTTCATTTATTTCATACATACTCTTAGGGGTTTTACACCACCTCCACAAGGTGTGTTCGAGCCCATGCAATCATGGTTTTCACATCTTTCTTTGAATCTGATATTGCACGACTTGGTCTAATTTCTCTTTCACTTGTTTGTTTGTTTCTTTTTTTTGCAAGGTAACCAATGAGGTAAGATCTTCTTCACCGGCCGGCCGGTTGGAGAAGTAAGAGTCAACTCACAATCACACTCCCACGATCTTTGGGTGAAGGTAATTAACTCTGCCTTTCGCTCTCTCTTTCAGTACCCTTGCGTACCTGGCAATCACACCTCCTCCGTAGTGCACACACGCACTCCCTTTTCTTCACCTTCTTTTCTTTGCATCATCATATTTTCCATTTAGAAAGAATCTCTTTTTGTTTTTGTTTTTCTTTCTTAACTTATTCTTTATAGGTGTTTGAAAAAGCACGTTCACAAATTGGCGATCAGGAGGGACTCTTTTTATTTTAGTTATTTGTTACCACTCCTTCGGCACCCACGTGTGCCTCTCCTTTCAACAACCACGTGTGTCCCTCCCTTCGTACCTCACGCAGTACAATTCCCTTTCCTCGTACCCCATGCGGTACTCCTTTGAAATCCCCCGCCATTACCAAGTTGTGCTAGTGTTTTTCTCTTCCATAAAGTTTAATTAAAAAAAAAAATCAACATCATCCTGCTCCCCTCTCCTTTTACTTACTTTCATTTGAAGAAAGCATCTTTACTTGACTCTTATTTCTTCCATTGGTTGGCCATCATAGCATGCTTGTTTAATTTCTTGCTTTCATATAACTCTCGAATGCCTTTTGAATCGCGACGTGTTTAAATGTCGTATTTTTTATTGTTGTGCAACGGCTTTATCTGTCACGATTCTATGACAGACGCACCGGAGGGAGTTGTCGCGGCTCTTACAGCTCCTGTGAGCTGTCAGATCCACAACAAACTAAACGGTTGCGTTTCATCTCAAAGCGCGACAACTAAACTCGTCACGTTTCTGTCTGCTCACAGAATGCCAGGTTCTTCTGTCATCTTTTGCATTATACTTGCATTGCAGGGCATACTCGGCTGAGGGACCTCCTTCCCTCCTTATCTTAGGATTCACACACCTTTCTCGGTGAGGACGATCTCTCCATTGGGCATTCCGTCTCATTGGAGTAAAAACTCCTCCCCGGGACCTCCGTAAGTCTCTGTACCCTGTGGATTCCCTCATGGTGGACCGAGCAGGTTGTACCATCCCAGAGACCCGTTTAGAATATCCTATCATTGAGAAGGAGTGTGCTTAGCAAACCTGAAGTTCTCTCCATACCCATCTAGGTTCTTACCCATATTGAAGTGACACATTACAATAAAATCCAATTGAATCATATTGAAACAATTAAATTGGACATAAGCATCTCTCAAGTGTTTGATTAAAAGCTATTAACTTCTTCTCTCAAACTTGTTTGAGTAGTTAAGTAAACTTTGTGTGCTTAAATATCATGTTGCTTCGTTCAGGCAAATCACTTGGAATGGCCGAATACGAGGATATGGGTTACCAAGATGAGTATATGATCAGCCTTATGATTCTAAAGAATATCTTGCATAACTCCCTAACGAACCTCATAATGATCAATCCAATCCGCACGTCAATGCGGTGGATTCCAACCAAATTGGGTCTCCCTCCAATTCTCCGAGGCACGTTACTGGAAACACACTGCCTCCATTGATCTGTCCCAACTAGTGGACCTCCTCTATAATCTCCAGCCCTCCCAACTCCGGGAGGTGAAAACTGCTTTGAAGGGGAAATCCATCCCCGAGCCTGTTCAATCCCTCCACCCAAACACGAGTGCTCTTCATCTTGAAACCACTCGCGACCCGACGGTCCGAGCGTCCCCTGCCCCCTCGTGGACCAATTCTATCATACATTCACACTCCCATAGCCCTGTTGGGAGGCCCTCCCTTTTTCGGCCAAGCCCCTCCGTGGTGAAGCCCTCTTACACTTTTCGGGCTCCGGCCCATCCTTCTGTGCCCATTGGCACCCCTCCCCGTCACCATTCTATCCAAGTGAGCGCACCACAAGCCCATTCTTTCGGGGTGCCTCACAAATAATCTTCTGATCAACTAACCCAAGCACTCTTGGCGAAGGTGAGTCGACTAGAACAAGATCTAAAAAGGGTGTCTGCACCCAAAGATTCCCTCGAGCTGGCTCTCCCTTCTATGCCAGTCTTCCACCTTCCCCCTTCCGAGTTTCCAGTCTACCCTGCTACAATGGCACTGGGAATCCTTTTGTCCATATCAACGAATTTATGTATGAGTCCTCCTTCTGGCAGAATGATAATCGAGCCCTTGCATTCCTCTTTAGAAGATCTCTAGATGGTCCTGCCCTGGAATGGTTCTATTCTTTGGAACCCGCTGATGCTGAAGATGTTGAAGCTATGCAAAGAAAGTTCTTGCAGAGGTACAGTGATTGGGTCACTGACTTAATGGCTGAAAATGAAGGTGGAGGAGGACTTTTTAGAATATGCTGATAGGTGGAGAGCAATGGCTAAAAGACGGAGAGATACTTTGTCTGAATCTGAGCAAGTTAAGATGATTACTGCAAATGCTACACCTCAATTCAGACATATTCTAGCTATGAACAAGTTGATACCATGGAAAAGCTATATGAGAGGGCAAGATACCTTCAAACTCAACTAAAGGACTATCCCATCATGCCATGTTTGAGCCGAAAGCTAGAACTTCAAAGAAGAGCAATGGCAATCTCCCGACTGGTGGTCCTACAACTGAGAGGGTTCTTCATAACGAGCAAGTTAGTGCTATGGGAAATCCAAATTCCACTCCATACCACCCAAACTCCAATCCCAGGCCTCAACAACCCCAATATCAACAACCACAACAACTAACGTTCATGCCAAGCAACCCTCCCATGTTAAGAACTCCAGCTCAACAGCCTCAATAGCCTCCACCCCAATGCCAGCAAGCACCATCTCCACCCCAATACTGTCAAGCTCCACAACCTCCTATCGCAGCCTCCACCTCAATATCAACAATAGCCACCAACTCCTCAACGCCCCCAACA